>CAJQTU010000065.1:600000-1035999 GCA_906901685.1 Desoria tigrina
ATGAATACATGGACCATGGACATGATATGCAACTGAATTGGAATTGATTCGAGATTAACTCCCCCGGTGATTTATTTCCTATATTTATGGTGTAGCTTCCGGATAAAAATATAGTTTAAACATTTTAAAGGCCGTAGGTTTTAGTTAAATTGTTTGTACAACACTTTATTAATTACGATCAAATATATTTTCTAAAACAGCATTTATGACGCTATGAAGTTTCGCAAATTCCATACGACGCGTCGTGTCGGTTGGGAAGTTGGAAACTTATGAATTTGGGTCCAAACGATTGTATGAATAACAAATTAATAGCTTTTAATGTCGGGTTTTCGTAAAGTTAATTTTCAATTAAATTAACAGCCTAGCTTTCTCTCATTTTATCTTATTAAATAAATTACAATTTAATTCAATCTCACATTGTCTTGCAAATCTTGCCGAGTAGTCTTATCTGATGCATACCGATACCATACAACTTGTAAAAACCTACAGTCGGTTAATAGATCTCTGAAATTCAAAATCTGTACGTTTAACGTACTCCCAAGTGCAATTCCGGAACGGGCTCGAAATTTTGTAAAGTTATCCTATGATGAAATTATTCAAACATTATCAACAAACAAAGGAACAGTTTCTCTACTCTGCTTTCAACTCCTAACTTGAAAATGCCACTACGGTCTGTTTTTGTAAAAATTACAATAGACGAAAATATAGTTATAATTAATTAAACAAACCACATATAACAAACTACGATTATCTTAATACATATCAATTTTTAATTATTAACCCAACTACTAAGTCAATTAACTTAAAACCACATCTATTTTTCAGTACTACTTTTGTCCTAATGACTTCGAAGAGAAATCATGTGCAAAGGTTCCGAAATTGAATTCACCTTAAATAGAAACATAGCTATGTCTACGTTCACGATGTTAAAATGACCAATCAAGGCTCATTCGATAATGCAAATTGACAAAATTGCAAACTCAAATACATGTACTAATTAACTAATTTCATACGGTCGTTTACAGTGGCACAGGTAAAATATGGATGGAAATGAAATTTGGAAAAATGAAATAGAAAGACTACAGATCGGGTTTGACTAATTCGGATTCATTAAAGTTTTGAAACAGTTTGTCGAAGCAAAAGGGGTAATACAACTAATCTAAATTCATGATTTTGATTTTTTGTCTATTCTAATCTAATGTATATTTTTACAAGCTATTATTTTTTACTCTTCATTCAAGTCTGCTACTCATGAGTCATGACTCATAGTCACAATATAAATATTATATATCATCACATACACAAGCCCCAATCTGATTTTAATGATATAATTACCCATATCATAGCATAAGGCTTTCTCAGGCTTACACAGTGATGATAATTCAAGTTGTGATATTATGTCGGGTTTAGATAAATCTACAATTTCATTTTTCATACACCTCCTATTTAGAAATTCAGCGAGTGTGACCTCGCAATCGCAATTTAAAGACATTTACATCGGTTAACGTTCCATTCCATACACTATGGTCGCATCTTTCTGATTATATGAATATAAAACAGCTCATTTGCACTAGAAGTTAAAGAGGTCTATGACTAAAAGTAGCACAACATTGGCAAGTTTTATGTCTTACGTTTACAAAAGAACAGAGAGAATAGAACTCATTGTTCAATCAATCTTAATGAATAAGCTCTTAATGTTTAATTTACACATCTACACTTCCTACAAACATAAGCAGTACACTTTTGACACCTTCCTGGTGTCATTCCTGACATATCTATCTAACACATCTATAGATACCATTTTTAATTTTAACTCTGTGACAGAACCTGCCTTTTTCTGATCAATCCGGCTCTATCAAATTAGATATTTCCCTAAAATTAGGGTTGATAAAAGTACGATAGCAAAGGATTGCATTACATGTACCCATCAATCACCAATACAAACTTATATTTTAAGTTACACTTCAATATGCCTCAAGTGGTTTGGAATGAATTGAAGTTAAGATTTAATCTTAAAGCAAACAACGACGATAAAACGGTTAAGCCATCCCCTATTCGAATTACGGATTGGATAAATGTAATTCCCATAATAATGCATAATGGCTGAACTTACTATATACTATCGCTATCTTTCAGATATAAAATAGGTAAATACAAATTCATAAATTAATACGTAGAATTATATTTAAAATCCTAGCCACTCGGCAAGTTAAATTTCCATATCCAAAAATTACTCTTAAAACTCTTAATCCTTAAATCTCGTGTAATCGTAAAACTACGATATGAATACAAACGCTAACCAAGCTAGTTCTAAAAAGTCGCCTTCAGGAGGAAACCTCAATTTATCCTTCATCGTAAACTGTATCTTACTAACCTTATATTTTAATTAGGAATATTTAGGAAAACTAAACAGTACTATAAATAGTGTTCCAAGATGAAATGACATATTCCAACTTTCCAACATTCTCCGAACGAAGCAATTCTTCCTTGTCTTGAAATAGATTATAGAAATCAGTCGTAATTTTTAGTTAGTAGTCATCATTTTGGCTTGTCGCTCCTCCTCGGTCACGTCGTACTCCTAATTTAAAGTTGAGCCACATCATGGAAAAAATATAAGTGTCAATTGAGTTCTTGAGCATCATCATCAATAACAATAACATCGCTGATTTGGATTATTTTGGATCTTTATGAGTGAGTTATCCCTCTGAGCTTCCTTTTGTGTTTGTGGATTCAACAAACTCTTACGGAACCAAGTACGCTTTAGTTTTTTTCGGGTCCTGCAGGTCAGAGGAGTTTTTCAGGTTATTAATAGCCGGCTTTATAACATAAATAATATAAAATAAAAATAACATAAAAATAATTCAAAAATTAAAATTCCTCCACCATGCCTAGTAGCAGTCTAGCACTTCTAGCAGTAAAGATAAACTAAGGAAATCATAGTAAAAATTTAACTCTTATTTCAAAGTTTCCGTAGTCGCAAAACAAAGGCGTCTCTCTCTACGATCGTGTTGTCGATGACGATATTTACCATGCACATGGAACTAGAAAAACAATTTACTTACAATTTTGTAGACCTATGGACAAAAAAGTAGGCAAAGATGCCCATTTCAAAGCCCCTTTAAACAAGCAAGGAAGTAAGCGAAACTCAGCGTCGACACAGTCCCAATAAGCTACCCTAAACAATTCCGAACCCACTAAAGCAAAATCATGATCGCATGGAACTCAAGTAATAAAAATAACAAAAACACAAAAACGTTTGGCGAATAGGTAGAGCTTTATTTTTTAAGAAATCAATAAATTTATTTACATTGACTTTAATTTATAAAATATTCTTGGATGGCCTCGGGGTGGGATCCCTATTATTATAATAATTCTGCTATTTTATGATAATTCCCCTATTTTCATCGTTTAACCGTTCCCTAACTTACATTCTTCATAATCGTCATTGTAAATGTAAAGCGTGTAATTCCGCAGTATCCATCTACCCACCTCAAACGAAAAGACTCACATTACGCCTATTCAAATTCAGCCTAAATGATTAATATACATTTTTTAAAACACCTAATTTCTTTACAAAGTGTAAAAAGGGGTAGACAAATCATTAAGACTCCCTTTGCAACTGCAACTGCTGTGAGTGTAATAAAATTAGTCTGAAATTATGCACGGGGTTATTAATTAGCGACCTTCAATTTCATACAAGTCAAAGGTTAGTGTATACGTCATCCAATCCAATAAACAGACATTTTTAAAGTGTTTTGACTTTTTAACTATTCTTGGGTAATAAATGCACACAATTTCCAAATAAGTTCACCCAGTAACGTTTGTACCTATCATCTACAACAAAGAAGCGAGTTCCTAACCTGATCGTAAAATAAGCTACACGATTATTATCTATTGAACTTGTAAAATAAAGATAAATTATTTTAGGTATTTATTGAAACATACAAGAAATCATACAATTTTTTGGCTGCACGAAATGACTCTTTTCCATTCAGCCTAGCATATAAATCTTCTCAAGTGTCTGGTTTCTAAATAAATAGTCTTAGCAGCATAGTAATCAAATATTGAACAGTTGAGATATTTTAGGCATTAAAAACTGCCTATTGAGTGTAAGTCTAGTAAGGAAAAATAGTGAGAACCGCTTGTGGAAAAACCGCGTTAGCTATACAATTATTGAGAAGGGATGAATTCGCCAACGTTTGAAGGCGTTTAAAGTTAATTTTTTCGTCAAATTTTACGACCGGAAAGAAAAACGGTTGTTACACTAGTGGATTTAATAACAATCAAAGACATGAAAAAACACAAAAAACTTGTATAGAAAACAAACAAACAAATAAATGCTAGTGAAGAAGCATTTTAAACGTAGAGTAAAAATTACGTTACTGTACTAAATGTACTAGTATAAAACTAACTATCGACCAAAAAAAAGCCATTCTTAAGTCAGTATTAACGTAACAATAACACCAAATTACGAAAAAATATTTTGGAACACAACGTACTTGTACAAAAGCGAAATGCAACACAGCTGCAAACCGAACAAAGACAAGCAAAAACGGACATGACGAAAACTATAACATTAACAAGGAAATACAACACAAATGCAAGTATACAAAGGTGACTGGAGTGAACAATCCCACGGATTCTTCGTTACCTTCAGAGAAGACCCACTCACAGCTTAGTATAAATGTATGAATGAACAGCTGATTGTTAAATACGTGGACGTGCCAAATTGGCTGAAATCAAAACGCTATATAGACAAGTAATAAACCCAGACCCTACACAATAAAACTGCTACACCAGCTCAAAATGGTGAACTGCACTCAGTCCCTATAATAAGTACTGGAGTAGTCTAACTATTTTATTGGATCACTTCGGGAGGGATAATTAAGTGGCTTTCTTACGACGGCAGAGTCGCTTATGTTCCTTCGTCCAGTGCTGCTGCTGGCATTCGATGCTGCAGTATGCAGTATTCCTAAATTAAAGCATTCCGTGTTAGAAGAGGTATTAACAATCACCCATTTTCTAATTAATAATAAATAAATATTCGAGGTAAGCTTACCAACAGCAATGGTAGATTGCTTCGCGTTCGCAGTTATAACACTAAATTAAAGAAAAAGTATTATTGTCATATAATATCAAACTGAATGAGTTGTCTTTGATAATAATGATAATTGATTCCATGACTTATAACAGTTATACCTAGGTCGAATAGTAAATTAGTAAAGATAAAGAACATGTAGCCAAGATATTCAACACTTACCCATTGTTTCTTCTTATTTTGCGAAATCTCTGATGTATGCCTCTCTTTTATAGTTGCAATGCATTTGGACAATTTTTCAGTGCTTATATCAACATATCCAGGACGAGATACTTGGACATAAGCATTTCTGGAGGCTTTCGACTCATTACAAGAAGAAGAAACTGCATCTTCAGATACTTTATCTTGAAGCTCCTGTTTTGTATTTTACAGACCATTAGTTCAACTTCAAATTTCAAGTCAATTGAAGATATGATGATTATTTAGAACTTACGCTGGAATCATCATCTGAGAAATAAACACTTCCCCCAACACTTTCGTCATCCACTTCATTCAAAATGCTCAAGATATCAGGATCAATAGAATCATCAGTTACATCATTAACAGCAGAAGTATCTTTAGAGGCTGTAGCCGACGATCTCTTTCCTTTTGTTGATCCTCCTGAACCTACTGAAGCACTTCGTGCAGCTTGCGAATCTCGACGGGCTGGAGTGACATTAGAACTTGAAGCTGGGAAAACCATTAAAAGTTCAAGATAATCGAGTTTAGTCTGTAATATAGTTCCCGAATTAACTAATTCAACTCACCTGCTTTACCAGAAGGTTTCTTCTTTAGTGCTGCCGGAGGTGTTGCAGGAGTTCCATTGGTCTTCGGAGTGCTGGATTTTGTCGGTTTTGTAAGTTTTGCACTTCCCATGGACTTCTTTTGCGAACTTTTAACAGGAGTCACGGGCTCCGATTTACGACTCTTTTTCTGAGGAACTGGTTCTTCAATTGCTGCTGCTGCTCGTTTTGTTCCTAAATATTTTATACTCATTAAATACTTTTTACTTAACTTTTCATATTTTAATCCTAACTAATGATATCGTCATGTTGTTATAATTCGAAACAAGAACTACTTATGACAATGGTTAATTTCCGCAAATTATGAAAATAATCCCAATTCCATAAGCCAACCTTTCTTTGCAGAAGTACTCGCACTTCCAGCTTTCCCTCGTGCTGGTAAGGTGCTAACGAGTTCTGGATTCAGACCAATTTCTTGAAACTTTTGAAGTTCATCATAAGCATCATTCCATGCAGCAGTCCGGCGAATTTTAAGCTGAGTAATTGCCGTTTCAATTGGCTGGATATTTTTAGCGTCAATGATACCACGCTCATAATTTCCACCAAAATAGCGAACGTCATACTTATTTCCCTCTTTCTTCATTACCTGTAGAACAGAATATAAGATGACGATGAATGTTTAACGCTTGTATAGCAACATAAGTGTACCCTATACAGATACAAACAGATAAACCCTACTTTTGCGGGCCAATATGGATATCCAGTCTGCTTAGCCCAGACAACGTCGTGTTGAGGAGTGCAAGGTAAACAGAACCACCACTCATGATTCTTCTCATTTGATCGCCGAAAGCACTCATGACACAATTTTATTTCCTAAATATAAAACCATTCATTGTTAGTATATTTTTATTTTCGCAAAACGCACAGAACGGGAATAGCTGTAATAAATACCGACCTGAATGTCATGCATTGCTTCACGAATGAAAGCTGCACCAAGTTGACTTCCTTTTAGCATGTCAACTCCAAAATACACACCTATAGCGTGTACCAAAGTTTCGCAATCCACTTGGAATTCCTCAAGGGATACGTACCTATAAAGATTCAAGAATATAAAATAAGATTTTTTCTTAACAACAATGAGCTAACAAATAAGCAGTTAAATATTACTTTCCAGACGATGCCTTTTCAGACATACTACTCAGATCTATAGGTAAGAAAACCATGGCTGCGTATCTCCAAGCATCTTTTTCAGTTCGCTGAGTCGCTTCAGCCCACGTTTTTCCATTAGCAGTTTCCAAAAACGACGCAGACCAAGTTTTGAACCGCTCACAGATGTACTCAATTAGTTGATTCAAGGGTTTTTGTTTCAGTCCCACTCTTTCAGCACTTGGTTTGGTGGACATTATCTAAAATACATAAACATCTATTGTTAGATAAATCTTATAATTTTCAAGCCCTTGCCAATATCAAATTACTTTTTAAAGAAACAAATTCTGTAACAGAAGCTTAAACTAAACGTTAATGAGCATATAAACCTACGTGGCATGGAGGGCACACAAAAAGGTCCTTGTCGGGTTTGCGATCTTCAGGAAGGCATTCCAAATGAAATACTCTAGGACAATCTTCACACTTGACAACTGATCCACCCAAATGACATTGAAAGCAGTACCAATCGTGATCCCCTCGCTCAATCGTTTTGTGGTTGGGTAATTTGTAGATTTCAGTCTCCTCTCGACGCTGTGTCTCAACAACTTCGGTCACAACTAATTTATCCTTTATAGCATAATTTAACTCGTGGTTTAGCTCGTCTGCAGAAAAGTTAAATAAATAATAATTAAAGACTAAAAATAAAACGTTAACTGCAAGTAGATTAATTTGAAATACATAATGTCGACAAGTTACAGTTAAGTTAAAATGTATTTATCTTTACCTCGAGGAACCTTGTACATACTCGTCACTACACTGAGAAGTTTCTCGAAGTCCATGACATGAGCGGCAGAGGAATGTCCAATAGCGTCCCATAGTTGATGCACCCTGATGGGCATCGCGGACCGTCTGATGGTCGTCATTTTTGCTGTGTCTCGTATCAGATTAAAAACAAGCAAGTCAGATCCAGTTGCTCCCTTTACAAACTGAACGTCTTCAGTCGTCTTCTCTATTCCTGTCAAGTGTACAGTGTAATGGAGTGACACTGTACACCCGGTTTTCGTTTTTTCCAGTTACAAAAACCGGTGAAAGTGGAAATTATTGTGAATTTCAATAATTTGTATTGATGCGACGTTGATTGAAGTCACCAACTTGATCTTCCTGATCCGTTATCCTGTTTGTATAGATATTAAAGTTGATTTATAATGAGAAATTAGAAATAATGATACGTTTGACTTTGACATTGCACAATAAACTGGACATCAAATTAAAAATTTGAAATTGTCTATCATCTATCGTTGATGCTGATCGTTAAAATCTATAATCAATAATTAATGCATTGCATAAACTCTTGCAGTTAGTTGCACATGTTTAAATTAAATAGACAAATTTAAAATTCAAATTTGTTTGTGCTACGCAGGCAAGATGCAAATGTTGAATGTAAATGTAATGCAACGCAAACCCGTGAATCTGATCTAACACCTAAAAACAATACTCTCCAGACTCCAAATCCAAAATCTCCACTCTCTTTGCTCTTCTTCATCTTTCCTTTGCTAATGTTTGTGCATTGTGCATTGCACATTCACATGCATTGTAAAAAAGAGTTAACAGTGAACTTACCTTCTCGAGCCGTTTCGAATCCAAAATGTCGAAGGACAAAAAATTAAAGCAAAATTAAAGATGTTTAGTGGAAAGGCTCTTCCTTGATGAAGTTTGAGACTAAAGAGGAAGAGATAAGATAAGGAGGAATGGATGGTTCTCCTCTTGTTTTAGGTGTTTCTTGTTCGACAGGAGCAAGGAGAAGTAGTGGTGCTCCTCTCCTCTAACAATTCAGAGAAATGAGAGTGGATTTGTTGAGTCGGAGGACGGAGGGACTTCTCTCAGGTTTCTCAAACCGGCTTCCCAACTCCAAACCACATAGCTTCTGCCACTCACTCCATGTTTTTATTCACAGAGGAAAGAAAGCGGCAGCATCGAGTGACTCGGAATTCACACGCCCGCACTCCACCACTTCAGATTCAGAACCAAACAAATCACCGAGAAAAAGCTGATAGATGACATTTTTTTAGAAAACAATTGGTCGACATAATTTAATAAATAATGACAAAATGAAACATAATTTAGACCTAAGATTAGAGAGAGAGAGAGAGGTACCCTTTTATCCTAAAAGGTAGTAGCACTGAACAAGCTTGCATGGATACTTGCATACAGATACATATCCATATACATAAAATTGGCCATTTGTTTGTTTGTTTGTAACTGATGTTCCAGCTATACGTTTTTTAGTGAGTCAACCTATCGAAAAGCTGAAATAGCAAAAAATTCTTTAAAAAATTTTGAACTGGCGTAGGCTTAATGACGTTGCGAAATTAAATGACCTGTGACCTGGGCTAACCTGACCTAACCTAATGTTGTACGTAAACGGTCGTGCGACATATCGATTTACACTGTTGTACTTTGAAAAATACTTTGGCTATCTTGGAATTTCGAAATTTTAGTTCCTGACCTCAATAACGGTCAAAAAATGTCGAATTTTCGAAACTATTGTGTGACATCGATTTGCAACTACTTCCGTAGAGAAATTCTGTGGTCATTTTAAAATGTATAAATTTTGGCCCCTGATCTTAATAACCGTCAATACGGTAGATTTTTTAAAAATATCGTGTGACATATCAATTGAGAGGAGGAACGCCGGTTGGATTGTGCCAAACGGGACGCAGAGATTTTTCTACGTCCCCGCACAGGCGCAAACGTTGAATGTTGACTTTTGAAATGAAAATTTTATTTTTCCGTTTGAAAACCTAACCTAACCTAACTTAAATGAAGCAAACCCTCATCGTTGGTTAACTTAAATGAAGCAAACCCTCATCGTTGGTTAACTTAAATAAACCAAAATATCATTGCTGGGATGATTTGCGCATGTGCGGGGACTTTGAAAAATTCCGTGCGTCCCGTTTGCAGCAACCCAACCAGGAATGCCTCGAGAATATCTTTGGCTATGAATGTTAGAAATGTAATTTAAAAACAGCTGTTTTGGAATTGTCAAATATTGGCCTCCTGAATTATGGCCTTGAAAAGGTCAAATCTTCGACATTATTGTGTAATACTTACAACTTACGAGTGACATCGTTTCGAGGACAAACACCTCGATTTATTATTAGGTTCGGTCAAAGAGGATTGTTGGTCATTATTAGAAATGGATGGATAACCGTGATCACTCATTTATGGGGTGATCAGAACACATTCAACATTCAATCATCAGTCAATACGTTTACAAATTAAGTCTACAGAAAAACAGCGAGGTAGGTCTCTGGCTGGGTGATAGTGATTTGGAACACGCTTCTGAGAATTTTTAATTCAAGACAACTATTGCTATCGCTTATCGACGACGTTTTCTAAGGCCCGATCGGGCCTGTGGTGGCCTAGTTACATATAAAACCTTGTTAAGTTAATTTACTGTTTATTAACATTATATAATATTAATTAGTTTAGTAGATACAGTCCCGGGGGAGTAAACGCAATGCCGGAGACACGTATTTGTCGTCATGTGGAAACATTTCGATCTTATCCCACTATGCACTAGAAGAGGTTCCTTGTGTCTTGTAATCATTGAATCCATTTATGATCCATACTCATGCTAAGCATTCAAAATTCAAACTACATGCATTAGTACTGACATATACTAGAGATCCGGGTTTCCGGAAACCTGCCATGTCTAATATATGGAGTACTGAGTACCTTTTGTGCCTTTTTGTTGAAGGTGGTATACTTACGCAGGGTGTGGTGGCGCTTTAAAGTTATTCTTGCTTAAAATACCGAATTCTCGTGCATGCCTTCAAGCTCTTATTATAATTTAGTATCAAATGCTGTGGCAGACAGGAAGGTCGACTACAGAGAACATCGACAATACATCAACAAAAAAATAAACCGATGTAACGTGTGTAGCCAAGCGTTGAAAACATAACGATAAACAAATTAAATATTAATTTTCCCAAAAAAGCCAGGGTTTTGCACCTTGGTGTCAGTGGCAGTGGTCCTGCATACGTAAATGATGTTCTATTACACATAGGAATAATTTAAAACATCTCAATTTCCCCCAAAAGTCCGTGTATTGCACCATGATGTCAGTGGGAGTGCGAGTGGTCCCGTATACGTAAAGGTTTTATATATATATATTGTATGGTCTAGTAAATAATCGCATAAAAACAAATGGAAATGATTAATTTAATATTATCAAATCAATATCCGAAAAGTCATTGTTAGAAGAGATAATCGTCAAACCTGTAATTACAATTTATTGTCTAATTTGCAGACATGCGAGCGTGCTGGGCAGTGGGGGTTTGTTTATAACACTTGAAATATTTGTCTTACCCGCCGAGTGCCGCCAAAGCACGAAAACTCCAAACTCTTCTCTCTTAAAGTTCGAGGGTGAGAGAGATGATGATTTTGTGTGAGAAACCAAAAATGAAAAAGCAAAAGCTGAGAGTCTGCTAATGCTCCCTCCTAACTCCTACTGCTCTGCTGTGTGTCTGCTACTGCTATTCACTATTTCATATTTACTTGTTGTCGTTGTGTCTTGTGGTCGTCGTGGGGGAAAGGCCGGAAAGGGTTTTTCATTTTTAAAATCTCGGTAAGCTGATTATCTTACTTTCTTTGTTACTCTCTCGACAGGGACAGACTCTCGAATCTCGAATCTCGATTTTTAAAAACAATTACAAAAATGTGAAATAATGAGTTGATGCATGTCACATGTCACGATGTCACACACATGTCACATCATGATGTCAGTCATGTCACATGTTGTAGATTGTAGATGTAGAGTGTAGAGTAGAGGCATATCACATATAGCAAAAGGGGGCAGGTATAATTCACTGAATTGAATTTAATGAATACTGAATTGAATTTACTGAATTGTCCAACGCCATCTAGCGGCACAATTTGAGCTAATTCAGTGCCGTAACTTTATTTTATAATTTTGCTCACAACATTTCTCACACGAGATGGCGTACTTACCTTACTTTATCGCGCATTTCGTTTCGAAGTTATAAGTTTATTTGGTTAGGTTAGGTTAGGGAACCTAACCTAACCTAACCAAATAAACTTATAACTTCGAAACAAAATGCGCGATAAAGTAAGGTAAGTACGCCATCTCGTGTGAGAAATGTTGTGAGCACAATTATAAAATAAAGTTACGGCACTGAATTAACTCAAATTGTGCCGCTAGATGGCGTTGGACAATTCAGTAAATTCAATTCAGTATTCATTAAATTCAATTCAGTGAATTATACCTGCCCGCAAAAGGCACAGATTTTTAATGCATAAACACATAACACACATAAATGTGAAATGTGAAATGCAAACTCTAACTAAACCCAAAATCAAATCTAATTGCATTGTGAATTGTATTCTCTAGCTTTAAGCTTACGCTTAATTACATTCAACATTCTTCACTTTTGTGTTTTGACTTTAGTGTGGAATATTGAATATGGACGGGCATTGATTGAATGAACGTGAACAACAAGCGCTATTATACTATTTATACTATCCAAGAAAGAAGGGATTTTTTCCTGTCAAAGTATATGTTTAAGAGTTATCGTAGTAAACAACTTGATAAATATGTGTTAAATTTAGATAGGCCAATGCCAATGTTTTCACAGATTCCTCATAAAACAAAAGCGTTTGAGGACGGGTTATTATTTAGAGGTATAAGCTTGTGGAATAAACTTCCGAGGTCAATTAATATTAAAGAATTGGGTGTTAAGCAATTTGGCGAGATTGTAAAAGAGGAAATAAAAAAGAATAGGAGAAATGACTTTTATTATTATTAGTTAGTTTAAGTTAAGTGTATTTATATGTAAACCCTCTGCAACTAATGTCAACTTTAGTGCAGGGGAAAGTCACCGTTTGTAAACCAATAACGTTAGAAATGATGTATTGAAAACGGAAAAGACAATAAAGGTACAATTCAATTCAATTCAATTCAATTCAAGCGCAAAACGACACGACCGCACCGTTCGTTCTGTCTGTCATCTGTGAAGTCTGTGGATCTGTGATCTGTCATTTCTTTATTTGCATCGATCGTTGATTGTGGATTGAATAATCAGGAACCGTGAACCGGAGAGAGAGAGAGAGAGAGAGAGAGAGAAGAAAAGGTCAAAGGGAAACGGGTAAGTTATGTCAGGGTCAGATGGTGGGGACGGAGGACGTGGCACCAGCGTTCCTCCTGTCGGTGAAGGTCAAGTTGTACTTCCTTCTGTCGGCCCCGTAGTTGTTGGAGTTGGAGTCCCCGTTATTCCTGGTCCAGCTAACGAAGGGGATTGGATTTGCCCTGAGCCTGAGTGAGTTATCATTTGGCATTCAACATTTAAGATATGTTTATACCTTTTCTTAATCTTGATTAATATAAAAATATTGAATATTAAAATGCAAATTATTATTTTTGCTTCTCAGATGTGCCAACTTAAACTTCGCAAGAAGATCTGCATGTAACCGATGTGGCAAGGATAAGCCGATAGATCTCAATAAGAAAAAGTCTGTGGGCATTGAAATCGGTAAAGTTGCTGCTGAAAAAAGTCGTGGTCTCTTCAGTGCCGACGACTGGCAATGTACAAAGTAAGTTCAAGTTCAAGTTCAAACATGCATATAATAATATTCTATTTTCTATGCATACGAATTTGGACTTTATTTTAAAGATGCGGAAATGTCAATTGGGCCAGGCGATCTTCCTGTAATGTATGTAACGCACCGAAATTCAAAGAAGTCGAAGAGAGAACTGGATATGGCGGAGGTTTCTATTACCGGTCATTTCTAGTCAGTTAGTTAATCTTTAACGTTGTTAATATCCTCTTATACCGTTTAAATCAGGGTACAACGACCGAGGTGTTGTAGAATATATTGAGAGAGAGGAGTCGGATGATGAATTTGATGAGGTACAGTCTCTTAATTGCACTCTGCACTAGTTGCCTTATTCAAATTGCAACACATTGTTTTAATAGCCTCAGTACATTCTAATTCTGAGTATGCCTATATTTACATTTCGCATTATTTAATTGTAAACCTATAAGCTGTCAATTTTTAATGAATATACTTAATTCAACCGAGATATATTTATAGTTCGGCAGAAGGAAGAAGAAGTATAAGAAACCTACTTCAGGTGCTGGCAGCCAAAACGATGAACAAGATGTAAAAAATAGCAAATCCGATGATGAGGTTCATTGATACGTCCATAAATAAACATTAATGACAATGTCACTATGTGCATGTGCTTGATTTGCTTTAATAGGAAGATGAAGACGAGGATGAAGATGACGATGATGATGACGATGGAGATTTGTCAAAATACGATTTAAGTGACTGGGGTACTGTTGCTGTAAAAGAAGATGATGCTACTGCTAATATAGAAAAGACTGATGAACCAACGTCTGAGAAACCGGTTCCCATTGTGGCAACTCGATCACGCTCTAGATCTAGATCATCTAGCAGGTCTGTAAAATTGTGACTGAAACGAAAAATTAAACTTTTAAAAAAATTGTAACATCACAAAACAACATTACGTTACTACTTTCGTAGGTCTCGGGAGAAAGACCGTCATAGCCGTACTACAAGCTCTAAGGAAAAGCGAAGTCGCTCAAAATCGAGGGAAAAGAGTGGGAGTGGATCTCGGTCTAAAAGTGCAAGAAGTCGTTCAAGATCCAAGGATAAAAAACGACGATCACGGTCAAGATCTCCCCGAGATCGTAAAAGAAGTAGGTCTCGATCCCGAGATCGCAAAAGAAGCAGGTCTCGATCCCGAGATCGCAAAAGAAGTAGGTCCCGCGATCGAAAGCGTCGATCTAGATCAAAGGACAGGAGAAGCCGTTCCAGATCTAGGGATAGAAGAAGACGCTAAAAAAATTTAATCAGCACTGAACCCTGTGGAATTTTAAATGCACTCATATAGAATTCTCCCCTTCTCTATCCAATTTGAAGTAAAAATGGGAGTATAAAGCTTATGTACCTATGGATTTAGGTACTCTAAAAATGAGTATTACACATTACTACCAAAATTGTGACTCTCCAAAATATGGATCATGAATCATGATTAGCTAATTAGTAATAATAATATTATCTGTAATTTCAAATCTACCTAGTTCATGAAAACGTGACAAAATAGCAATTGGTTGCTCATTATGTCGATCTAAATTAATTAATTTAATCTTAATCAATCAAATACTCAGGTTTGACTAACAACATCATTTTCCAGCTACAAGTTTTGCGTTTCGACGCGACTATTACAACGTACGAAGTACGAACTCGTTGATGTTGAAAATATTTGGCGAACTTTATTTGTAGAAACGCTAAACGGGATGATGCTATCAAAATCCAAGTAATATCCATAGTATTTACCTACTATAAAGTAATCCCTCATCTGTCATCTCAAAAGACTCGTAGTTTTAGTTTTTATTACAAGCTAATTAATAGTATGCATTATGTACGTATTCCTAATACTAATAATGATATGATACCCCCACTGAGTTCACTTTTTTTTTTGATGTATCAAGTATCATTCCGTGGATCAAGATATTAATTTCTTCTTAGGTTTCAGTAATTGAAGAGGATGCAACTTTAATTAAAAGATAATAAGATTAATAAAATCATAGACTTGCAGAAACTTACAAGGTAGAGGCAATTTTTAGTAGGCCCTGGCTGGCGGCTCTACCCACCGCGCCACGCATCGAGACCAGTCTGTTTGCCATTTTTCGGAAGGGGCGAGCAGAAAGGGCATTAAAAAATAGTGTTTATTGTGCCAATGCGCGTTGTATAGAAGTCCGAGGAATGATTACACTTCGATGCATCGACGAGTTTCGATGAGTTATACGGGGCGGAGAGAGATCTAGGTACTAGTTGTTGGAGAAGGTTCCAACTGCCTCCTGGTAGGCAGGAGTCAGGAAAGTGGTATTGAGTATTGAGTATGCTGTGTTGAGGAGCCCGGCAGTTCTCTTCCGCGCTTGAATTTATTCACACCAACTTCATCGGACTGATATAAAACTTTTGCGTTTTGCAGAATAAAAATCCGTAAGTAATTTCGAATTTATTTTGTCAATCATCAATGAATGTCAATTGTCAATCCCATCGGGAATTCAGAATTGTAACTTAACCTTCAAGTACATTTATGATATACGTTTGTCTTGTCCTTTGTCCTTCTCCTTTGTCCTTTTAGTCTTTAATTTTGAAATTGTTGGAATTGTGAATTGATTGATTGTGGATTGAAAGAATAACTTTTCACTGTCAACTGTTCACTGCACACTGACTGTTGACTTCAGTTTCTGGCTGAGCTTTCAACTCTTTGTTTAGTGTGTAGTGGGTTGAGTTAGACTCAACAATCAACAATTCAACGTTTCAGATTATGGATTAGATGTATTTCAAATTAAATTCAAAATTTGACATCGCTCGCACACATGACACATCGATGATCGAAATACAAAATAATGAATAATTATGAATTTGTAATTCATTAGTGTGTATAGTGAGTGTCGATTCAGGTTTTAGTTTAGATTGTTTCTGAACTCCAACTTGATCCTGATTTTTAAATGCGATTAATTGACAATTTTTGTGATAACTAATGTGTAATGTGTAATGAGTATGTACAATGTAAATTGAGTATGATAGATATGCATGAGTAATCTGTAATCACTAATCAGTAATGTAAATAATTTCTTTTTTTTATTCTAGAAGGAAGACATCTAGATCATAGATAGATTCTGATGTGTAGATGAAATCTTTGTTGTCCTTACGTTTTGCGGTCTCAAAACCAGCATCCACAAATGAAATGACATCCTAAACTGATTGATACATATCTCTGAATGTGGAATGCGATTTTCATTAAAAGACACTACTATATTCAGATTGGGAGATAACTGAATTAAACCAATTAAACCTAGACGGCAGACGGGAATCTTCAATTTCAAATTTTAAACATTTGGACATAGTTGAAAAAATGACGAACCAATTGCAATTGTCGGATTTGGAGCAGGTTCACCGGGCAATTCACACCCTGTATTCTCAAAACCAGGACATTCCTTATTCAGATAAGCAAGCAGCATCAACTTGGCTCAATGAATTTCAGCAATCTGTAAGTTGTGTGTGTAATTAATTCTTCAAACATTTACATTGTGTATCATTATGGGGTCTTTTCTTCGTTATATAAATATCAAGTCTAATTTTGAGGTTGTAATCATTGAAGGTTCACTCATGGGAGATCGCTGATCAATTATTGCATCGTAAAACCGACTTAGAATCATGCTACTTTGGAGCTCATACCTTAAGGACTAAAATTCAGGTACGAGTACTTAATTAAGCGGCTTTATGGCTAAAAACATGGCACTGATCTTATAATATTTTTTAATAGACCTGCTTTCACGAGCTCCCAGTGGAAGCCCATATTTCTCTAAGAGATTCACTCCTACAGCATATAACAGCAATAAGTGGAGCAACGGATCATATTATAGTCACTCAACTTTGTTTAGCTGTAACTCACTTGATATTGCAAGCTACGTCCTGGGCTGATCCCATAGGCAATCTTTTACATACGTTTGGAGCTGATCCAACACATTGGTGGCCTGTTTTGGAGATTTTGACTCTGTTGCCTGAAGAAGTTCACTCAAGAAAGTTAAAATTAGGAGAAAATAGGAGACATCAAGTCACAAATCAATTAGAATCCACCGCGCCTACTGTACTTGCATTTCTTAAACAATGTCTAAACGTCTGCTTAAGTACTCCTGCCAATTCAACTACTCTTCCGGTTGAAACATGTTTAATAAATGTTGTAAAGTGTTTTGGGTCTTGGATTTTGATTAACCCCGAGTGTTTTTTCACGGATCGGGGTACTGGCACTGGAGTTGGTGATGTATTAGCATTTACCATAGGAAGTTTACGAGAAGGAAAGGTAAATTATCAATTTAAATGGTTAGAAAATCTTTAAAATTAAATAAATCAGACAGGAAAGATATTTGCGATAACATAATATCTAATATCGTTTGAATGTTAAAATTAATCTTTTAATCTTTCAGTGTACCCAAAAGTTACACGCTGCTGCAACTGACACTGTTTGTGCAGTTGCTGAAGTTGTACCAGACATCGATGTATCCAGCAATAATAATGCAGGAGAACTTCAGAATTTTCAGCTAATGTTGCACGGGTCTATAATGAGCTTTACTGACGCATATTCATATGCTGTTGCTGAAGAAGATCAGGACAAGTGAGTTCATTTTAACGCAATTGATTCTCAATCGCATCAACTTCAGATAATAATCAGATAAAGTCTCGAAATTTCTAATGTCACTCGTTTTTAAGGGTTTCAAATTACTGTCGAATCTTCACCGAATACGGGGAAAATATGGTCCCTTACATGCTTCGTAGTTGGAGAGACCCACATTATTCCATTCAAGTTATTAGTAAAATATTAGACTGTGAAGGACATCATGATTACGAGGTATGTTTATATTTGTGAATATTTTCATATGTAGTCTTTGAGTAATTGAATTGATTTAATTCAATTAGAATTTATGTTGTTTTCATGGAATAGGTTGCAGAAATGACATTTGGTTTTTGGTATCGACTTTCTGAAGACTTGTATCATACTCATGACGAATCATTAAATGCAGTCTTCCGAGGTTTTGCCCAAAGACTTGTCGTTGCACTGTACAAGCATTGCCACATAGAGCCAGATCATGTAAGTTGGTCTTGTTTAAGTATTTGTATATCTTGTTTGTTTGGTTTGGATAGTAAGTATTAGATATCCTTTGAATGTATTTGGAAATTTGACATTATTTAATGACTTGAAATCATCATAAATTCTGTATTTATATTTAATTATTTTATTGTTTTGAATAACCTTATAGGAAGGCCCTTTAACATCATCAGACGAATTCTATGAATTTAGAAGAAAAGCAGCAGAACTCGTTGAAGATTTAATGTTTGTTGTTGGGTCTTTACATATTTTCCAAGAACTTGGCCAGCTTTTCATTTCGGAAACAAGTTGGGATGCAAAAGAAGCGTCGTTGTTCCTTCTGTATCATGTATCGAAGTCAATTGATCCGTAAGTCATTTACATCTCCTATTGACATATGAGTTTGATGTTTGATTAGGGGTATGGGATTATATAATTCAACGATCGAGTGTCGTCAAAAAGACCTTAAAGAAGTACATATATATGTACGAAGACAACGGAAAACATTGCTGTACAACTTTATCATGAAAATGGACATGCGGGGGGCGGCTCTGGGGATGGGTAGTAGTTTTATATCCCAACCCAGAGCCGCTACTTCGCAAGATCATTTTTCTCTCTACGCTGCACTACAAAACTGCAACAAACACCTTAAGTGTTTTGAAAAAGGAATGGAAATTCAAAGTACCAAGCAGCGAATACATTGCAATTAATAATTTAGAAATGACCTACTGACATGGGTGTTTTTGGCTATTTTCACATTTTCACATTACTAATTTCGTTGGCCAATCGGATCTGGAACGAAATAGGGTATTAGTAATAGTTTTGCACGACAAAGGTAAAGGTTATTTATATAAATAACTTCGATATATTTAATATGAATCTAAATATGTACAACTACACGATGATGATTGAAGTTCTTATATTCATAAAACTGGACAGCATCATCAATTTTTCAATTGAAACTTTATTCGCTATTGCTATCGATATTGACATTACCTTAATCGTAACTCAAGGTGTTCATTTATTTCAGGACAAATTCAGATATGGTGAGACCACTAGTTGAAGCCGTATTGAATTTTACGGATTGGAGACATGTTTGCTTAAAACTTTCTGCCATACGATTTCTTGGTGGTATGGCTAATTGGTTGAACAAACATCCAGATGAAAACCTGGAAAAGACATTAAATTTCCTCGTCGATTGCTTACCAGCTGCAGAATACAGTAATGCCGCGGCCGCTGCCCTTCAGGTTAGTTTTTAATTTTTTAATTGTCATGTTTACAGGTTGGCTAAGATAAATCTCTATTTACTGGTTTAGAATGTTTGTCAACAATGTGCAGATCACATAGCAGAAAAATATATTGATAATCTACTTGGAATCGTTGCACAAATGGATCGTTATAATGTTTGCAACGATGCAGTCGTCGGATTGCTGAAAGGTACTTCTTTAAACTACTATCATTACATATATTGTTTGTGCATTTTAGTTGTTAGTAGGTATTTATATTTAATCTACTGATTCATTACCACCCTATTTAACCTAGAAATGATTTTCTGCTTTTCAGGAGTCGGACATGTAGTCGGGATATTACCTCCGGAACAATTAGCTAACGTAATTCGTCAAATATGTTGGGCTCAAATACAACCTCTTAATGAATTATGTGAAGTGAGTACATTTAATAATAATAGTAAATATAAAATGTGAATACCCAATGTCAACATTTTATATATGTATGCTTCTGAAGTGCGTATATTTAGTGATTTGTATTGAACTTTAGAGTAATGCTCCATACCAAAAAGGAACAAAGTCGGATCCCATATTTTGGGTTGATCGATTATCGGCTCTTTTCCGCAATCCTATGGTTCAAGATAGAGGTGGGTCAGTTGTAGAACATCCATGTAAAGTAGCAATATGCGAAGATTTGTGGCCAGCTATATCAAAAGTTTGTGACAAGTATCAAGCCGATCCTCGAATCATGGAGAGGGTTTGTAGATGTCTTCGCTATGCTGTCCGTTGCGTAGGAAAACATTCACATCCTTTCTTACAGCCTCTTGTAGTGCAGGTAAGTATGCTATAGTGTACTATCGTATTAAAATAATGGCGTCAATAACTGTTTATGAACTTTAACACACTTTGTTTTTATATATATATAATAGCTCGTCAACATATACGGCTCACATCCTCATAGCTGTTTCCTTTATTTGGGCTCAATATTGGTTGATGAATATGCTGGGGAGCCACAGTGTATAGAAGGGTTGTTGCAAATGCTCTCGGCGTTTCTCACTCCGACGTTTGCTTTACTGAACGAGTCGGGTGGTTTTAGAAACCATCCTGATACTGTGGACGACTTTTTCCGTCTTTGCGCTAGGTAAATGGATATTATAAAAAAAACTTGAGGCCCCAGAAATATAAGAACTCGCTTACTCCGGGAACCTTGAAGGATTAAGGTTGTATAAATATTAGCCGTCGATCTAATTGGCACGATTAATATCGAATTTCATTGCTTTTCAGATATCTGCAAAGGTGCCCAATTCCGTTGTTAAAATCTGAAATAATTACACCATTGCTCCAATGCGCCGTACAAGCCACACAACTGGACCATAGAGAAGCCAATGTGTCTGTGATGAAGTTCCTGTATGAGATGGCCCATGCTGGACGCCGCCTGAAGGAGAACGCTGATTTTATGGAAAGACAGTCCCTAGTGAAAGATATTCTCCGTCAAAATGCTCCGCAGCTCATCTACATGATCGTTCACGGGGTCATCTTTGTTTTACCGTCTTACACCATAAGTGATATATCGGACTTACTTTTTGAAATTAAAGAGGTGATGCCTGAGGTGAGTAACGCATGATCCGTTGTCGAACTTTTAGTTTGATTGCATTAAAAAATGTGAAATAAAAATTACATTTAATTGTAACTTTTTTTAATTGTAGGAATATTCAACTTGGCTTGAAGAAGCACTAAAGAGACTTCCAGACAAGACGGCAGTAGGAAGTCAAACGGCAACCTTAGAACAGCTTCAGCTATACCATAAACAAGCAATGAGGTACACCACTTTTAGTTTAAATTTGCACTGAAGCTGTTGGTGTAGTTGCGTTAGCGTGCGTTAATTAATCCCCTTAATTTTTTTCAGTGCCCGAAGTCCGAAAGAACTATCTAGGTCCACTAAACAGTTTTGTCGCTACTATAGATGAGCGAACAGTTTCGGTGATTGCTGGAACGGAATCAATACACTCAAAGAAACCTTAAAACACTAGGATTAATAGGTTACTTGTTATAACGAGACTTTCGTGTTCTTAATATTTGCTTTTATTACCACTTATAAAAGATGTACTGATATTGTAACCGCTTTGTGATGTTTTGATAAGTTCAGCAGTATTTGATGGTCTTGACTGTGGCGCAACTACGCAAGCAGATGATTTGATTTAACTACGACATTATAAATTGAAACTTGGTTCGATTTCGATATTGTTATTTTATTTTTTATGTAATAGAAACGGAATTAGATAAGGTTATTGTTATACTGTTATTATTAGTAAAATTTAAAATACTAGTGTAGTCTTTATTTCGTGTAATTAACTTTAAATAGGTTAGTAAATCAATAGCTTGCAAACAACATGCTCTAAATTCTGTTAATTACACATGTATTGCATGTTGGTATAGGAAAACATAATTTAGAAATATTATCAGTTAAGCTGTCCTTCAATTCACGTTAAGTTAAAATTGTCAATCCATTTGGTCTAGTTAAATTGTCTTGGTTCCAATAGGGGCACGTTACGAACGAAGCCTTACTTGTGGATACAACCATTAAAATAGTTAAGCTTGAATTAAAATGAACTCGACATAAAACAGACTGACTCTCGTGTATTAAATAATTGTTGTCTCGTGGTTAACTTGTGACGTCTGTTAAATTACCTCGGTTTAGTCAATAATCGTTAAGATAAAAACGGGTTTTAAAACTAAATCAGTTCTGGTAATGCTAAAGTTGATAAATGTATAAGGTTATGGTTATTGTAATCGTATTAGTACACAACTCCAACAAAATAAGTTGCAGTTAATTACTAAGCTTACGTTGGAGTTTTATTTAATTAACTGCTGGCACGTGCCGCATCAGGATGCACGTACTGCTATGGTTCAGCTACCTATTGTCAAAATATCAATACTTTTGATGCAGGAATAAAAAGTTGCTAATATGCCGCTAATGAATCTTAATAATTTTGAGCATCGTTACTTTATTGAGTATTTTGAACGTATTCAAAGAGAAGGTAATTAAGTGTTTAAAAGGTTGAATTCATTAAATGTAAAAGCCATTGTTACAAGTAAACGCTATGCTAGAACATTGAATTTGTCATTTGTCGAAGATAAAAGTTAAATCTTGATATAATTTGGTATTTACAGAAGCCAGTAACTGAGCAGTATATAGCTGGTACATATATCTTTACCAATTCCCTTAATTGGTCTAAAACAAAAGAAAAACAATCATAAATATTAATGTATTATACGGGTTTGATTAAATTCATTCTCTATTGCTAATCTCAACACTTTTAATTAAAGTTACTAAATTAAAGTTTGGATTTGTTGAGCTTCAACCTAAACCTATAACAAAAGTCAACAGAGAGTCGGAGTTTAAAATATGTTTCTACCATTCCCTAGCCCAACTGTAATTGGGTTGGAAAATTAATTTTCTCAGGGTCTGTAACTTAATTAAAATCCCAATTTATTGGCATTCGAATCACTGTTAGTGAAATAATGTCTGGGGCTATTTTCTGAATAAAACTGCAAGAACCATCTCCGGAAGGTTTTAATCGGCTGATCCTCTTTCGTCAACACGGGTTTCTTTATAAAGCATTTCCTGTTCCAGATCCTTATGTCCCGAGCAAACTGGACAAATTACAAGTTAATAAGAAACTTACATCTGGATTTAAAAAGGAAATTAGTAATTAACTAAACCGAGTTTGGAACCTGATTGGCTTCGCCATACAGGACGATTTTTCCTAGAGGATGAATAAAAGTTGAAGAACTGTAGAACCGATGCGTTACCCTTTGCAGAAGGGGCTCAATCGGAGTCACCGTTTGGATCAAAACACCCTTGCCGAGAATAGTATCGAAATTCATTATCACAATACCAGGTCCAGTCTGTTAAAAAAATTCCATATTATATCTAATTGGATTGATTAAAAAAAATCGAATTTTTTCATAAAAATTCTAACCTGGTGAATATCCACGTTAATAAAGAAGCAAGGGATCCACTTTAAAAGCTTGATGTTATGAACGACCTTAAGGAGAGCTTCGTGACCTCGTTTAGGGTCAGGATTTGGGGTCCACTTGGCCGTCCAAACGTGTTTGGCCAACCAATTCCATGAAAACCAGCTCGAATCTGGATTTGTGCCAGTGAAGAAGGGAGAGACATGGACAACGTTCAAATGTGCTATATCTGCTCCATTTTCAGGTATTTCCTAAAGAATTTAAGCAATTGTTGACGTTTTTAAAATCTTATCCTTTTCAGGTGGTTGCATAAATGTTTAAATTTTTTAACTTACTTGGATGTGACAAGCGATTCGGAACTCAGATCGACCCCGATAAGCCCAGCTGCGGGATTCAATTCCTGGAACTTCATCTGGAAACCAGTCTGGCTCGGCACTTTCGGCATGGTACCAGAGGAATATGAATCCATTAGCTTCCATAATCCTCCACATTTTTAACTTGACAAAGTCGGGAACTATACACGTCACGATGATTGTTTTTTTATTTTTTCCTGATGCCCATGCAAATTACCGTATTTCTCAAAATAAATCCCCTGGGGGTAAAATGGTAGGTCTTATTTCAGTCCAGAATTAGTCGAATCTTTTAAATGGATACAGTCAACAGTG
Source organism: Desoria tigrina (assembly GCA_906901685.1). NCBI lineage: Eukaryota > Metazoa > Arthropoda > Collembola > Entomobryomorpha > Isotomidae > Desoria > Desoria tigrina. The sequence continues at coordinate 624,543 of CAJQTU010000065.1, forward strand.
TTCTTTGACCATTTTCTGTAAGATTGGGGAATTTATTTCGGGAGAATTAAAAAAGATACTTCAAAATGGGTGGGGATTTATTTAGAGAATTGCGTATTTCTCAGACTTTTTTTTAGCTATTTCGAACCTGAAGTTGAATATGGAATACAAGCCAGTTTCCCATCGGCGTCTCCATCAAAAGTCCAACTATGGAATGGACACTCAATGCATTCTCCGTTGACCTTTCCTCCGACCCCCAAATGGGCTCCAATATGGGGACAATATGCATCTGCCACGTAGGCTTGTCCACTTTCACCTCTCCATCCGACCAAGTTTAGCCCTTTATGGGGTTTAAGTTTTTGTTTTAAAAATTAATTCGTATTTAAAGTAGAATTTCTTAAATTGTAAGGTTGGGTATAGGGTTTAAACAGTACCCAATGCTTCGATTTCCTTAACCGTCCCTTCCACAAGGTTGTCCGATTCCAGGATGGCAAACCAACCGTTTGGATAGGAAGGTGGAAGCTCTCCGATTTTTCTGCGATGTCTTAGTTCGTTTATTGCATTCTTCCGTACGAAATCGCTCCTGCGATTATCTCTTGTGACATCTTCGAATCCATAGGCACTGAAATCCTATGTAGTTTTATGGATTATAAATGATTTTTTATATGGTTTATGTAGTTCCTTTTGATAAAGTATAAATTCGGAACTCATCCGCATCCGCCCCTAGAAAACATTCATTTAAATACATCCTCACCTCCAAAACGATAATTCTACTTGACTTATAGAAAACGTCTGACCCTGAAATTCTGACTAAAACTGTACAAAAAAATATGTATCTTTAAAATTAAAAGACCGTCGGTGATTGCATTTCATGAAAATCTTGATGGGGATTGTGGAAAATTTAAGTTATTGATCAACTATTGAACAGATGAATTATTACAAAAACTTCATATAAACAGTAAAAAGTCAAAATAGAGCATAATTACATTATTATGAAAAAAAATTACTGAAATTTTAATAATTAAAACATGGTCCTCTGTATAGATGCACACTCACCAAAAATCCCCACCCGGAATAAATCCCACCCGTTCATGCTGGATTTATGGAATTTTCCAGTCAAATACGTATAACTTATTTTTCAACGCTATTCTTTGTCACTAAAAATAATTTAAAATACAACTGGAAACTCACCCGATACAAATCAAACGGTTTGAGGAAGAGGTACCAAAGCAGGTAGACCAGAGTTCCACCAAAAACGGAACAAAGGAAGAACTCCAGACTAAAAATGTCGATCCCCGTCGTATCATGAAATTGTCCCCAAACTAGTTTCGTGATGTGATCAAGGTCCTGAAAAATAGTGTCAAGATCGCATACGCTACATTCCCCCATCTTATCTCCAATAAAAGTCAAGTTAACTTAAAATCCCGTCGATATCAAACGATAAGCATTTAAAATTTTAAAACTCTAACTAATAACTAAACCCTCCTTAGTAAATGCCAACTAGTATTTGTCCATAACTATGCTTGTCGAGGGCTATAGCTCATCTAATAAGCTTCCTCCGGGAATACACAAGAAAAACTGGAAATTGGATATCCAAATCCAGCTATACATGATTCAATTGGAGAGTTTTAAATTATTCAAACTTGTCGACAGTTCTCAGATTTGATTTGGAAATGTTTATGAATTTATATTAGTTGGCATTTTTTTATTTTGTTTTTTACACCGTATAACCTGACAATAATATGCTCTCGTCATGTATATCATAAACCAAACCATAAGCCAGTACTAACTATCAAGTATTATTACCATCTTTATCTTAGCTATCCAAAACTTCGTGATGTCAAAGCCTCTCTGTTCTGAAATTCTAATTCTCAGGATTTGCATCCCCTGTCTCCATCAAATGATTTGAATTTACGTAGATCCCAGTTCTTGAAATCTTGCGAAATAGTTTTGTCCATGTTTCCTCTTCAAGAAATGAAGTGTTGGAAATGTTTTCATTTTGAAATTTGATTAAAAACTGAAAGAATACAGGGAGGTAGGTTATGCCAAATAAAAAAAACTAAAACTGGTGCAATACTGCAATGGGACAGATATGATATATAATTCGATTGGCTCCTTTAAGCTGTTTAATCAATACAGGTAAATCTATTGATCAGGCCGAATTTGTCTGCATTCGAAATTTAATTCCTTTGCGTGTGGAATCGGTAAGTGTTAGTGCCTATAAGGCCTTATAAATTATAAGTCAATTCAGTCAGGGATTAGAGTTTAGAGTCATAAGATTAACATTTAGGATTGGGACTCTGAAGTTGGAATCGATTCCTCTAAAATAGCCAACAATTCCAATCATATTTCCATATCATGTAAAGTGGGCATTTTAATAATTGGTCAAACTCGTCATGGTCGGGACCGGGTCTCGTGCCGGACGGGAAAATGCTATTTTATCTTGCATGATGGACATTAAAAGGGTTGGCTTACTCTACTTACCGAAATAATTCCCCACTGGATAGGTTCTTTTGTATTTTTTTCTAACACAAAACTAAACAGCGCTGGACACATGGTATACAGAATTTATCAAACTAACAAATAAATTGTATGAATGACAATTTAAGACTTAAAAGACCACTTGTATCGAAGTTCGATTAAATAACTGACTGTATCCATCTACGATTTTTTAAATCACTGACTGTAATTAGTAAAGCTCCCTGACATGCATTTTTCCGTAAACCACTTTTTGATCCCGAATTATGTTTCAAAATTTTGCTGGCATGTCTGGAATAATTATCCTACTGATTTAATGTAAACGTAACAACTGTATTAAGGAAGTGTATTGGCAAGAGGTTATTTATAAAACCCTGAGACCTGAGAGAGTTAGTATTCCCTGGGGAAGTTATTGTTTGTGTGATTATTTCTTTAAAGATTTTAATAACTATCGTATTTCGCTAAATTGATTTGCTTTTTCAAACCCTCCTTAATGAGTGCGGTTCTATTTCGGGGTGGGAGTTTATTCCGGGGGTGGTGACGTTTTCATAGAGATCAGATAGGTTAATACTATAGTCGTACTTACGCAAAATCTGAAATGCTGATAAGTTCTTTGAGATTTTCTTCCGTGTGTTCCCTTTTATGATTTTTCATTTTGGCCAAATTTTTTAGTAATTATAATCAAAACTCGCATTTATTTCTCATTGTAAAATTTGTAATAGCATTTTAAATATAATATGGTTTTAGGTGGGGTTCTATTTTTTTCTTATTAGAGCAACCTGTGTGTTTTTTCCTTAATGGATGGAATAAGCTATTAAATAACTTTTAGAACCCTTTAGAGATGAAAATAAATTTTTTTTTTCGTGATAGTAAAGTTTTTTTTCATATTTTTCTCATTTTCTAGCTAATCTCCAAATGGCGTCATTATTTAGGGGTGGGGGCTTATTCAGGGGGTTTGTAAGGTTTGTTGCTCAAAGAGAAATTAAAGCAGAGCTATTTCTATCTACGACAAAACTACTTTAATTAAACCCACTGCTATAAAGACCCATTAATACATCAATGATTATTAAAACGGATCATAGACTAGTAATGGCATAAATTATATTTTATTTTAAAATACATTTAAAATGTAAGGTCTCTAGCCTTAAGTGAGTTATTATTATCAATCGGAGAAGCAGTAGCTCCTCCATTTAGATGGTTAAACCTCGGACTATTTTCGGAGTAAAACTGACTGAACCATCGACGGAATGCCTTGATTGCCTTGTCCTCCTTCGTTAGCAAAGGTCGGTTAATGAATGTCTTTCGGTTCCAAATCCCAATATCCCGTTCCAGCTAATTTAACATTAAGATGAGATTGTAAGATGTTTCTTTAATTTTACGTTAAAAATTTCTCGATTACCTGGATAGCTTCACCCAGAAGTATAAGAAGCCCGAACGGGTGCAACATGGAATTGGAGGAGTAGAAACTGTGAGTTATCCTTTGGAGCAGAGGTTCTAATGGTGTCACCATGAAAAATAAAACACCTTTGCCTCCGAAGGCTTCAAAAATTAAGTACACCATCCCAGGCCCAACCTTAAATTGTTAAATAGAATTTGTTATGGGAAATTGCGGATTTTAATTTTTCAACTTTGACAGGGAGTGATGTTAGCTTGATTTTGATGGATTTTTTTTAAGAAAAAGTAAAATAATGGAGACCTGATGAGCTTGTACATTCATTTGCATGAATGGGATTCTATTGAAAAGGCACATGGAATGGTTGACCGTCATGAGGGCCCTGTGCAGTAGTTTTGGGTCCGGATTTGCAGCCCAACCTGCCGACCAAACATGTTTTAGAAATCCCCAGGAGAAGGTCGATTCCGAGGGCTTCCCTCCCGTTAATAGGGCACTTTTATGAACGATGTTCAGATGACTTACATCTGCTCCATTTTCTGGTACCTCCTGTAATTAGTTAAATGTTTTTGTGAAAAAAAATTACAAAAATTGTGAAAGGGTAGTAGGGGTACTTGATTAGTGGGATTTTTTTTAAAAAACTTCTAAAGTTTTTATTTTTGCTTATTTTCTGAAGGTACTTATTTTCTTGTATATTATAGCGCGCCGGGAGAGAATTTGGTTACGATACATCTCTGTGTCTGCATTCCGTGGTGGGGACTTATTCCGGGGGTATGAATTTCGTATTGGAATATGGGCTAAACAGTCTGGATATTTTTTCATTCTGTTTTGTTATAGTAAAAGAAAAAGTGACATGAAAAGCTGAAAGTCAAAAACATGGAGATAATAAACATTACTAAAAGCTTTTAAGATGTTTTGATGGGAAGTAAAAGCTATAAACTTTAAGTTTAAACAAAATAGGATTTTAGCAAATGTTCTTGGTGTACACAACAACAGCCTGAGACTATGAAATTACAATACATCATTGGCTTTGATCTGTTCAAGTATACAAACTCATTTTTCTAGCTTTTTAAACCTCTTAAATTTTATTTGCGAAGGTCAGTGTATCTTCAATTTGATTTATGATGTGTCCTTAGCCAAATAGGCAGTATTAGTAAGAATAGCAATCTGATTCAGTTGTTAATGTAAGAATAAACATGTATAGACATTTCTTATAACACTTTGAAGTTAGTTTTAGTTGACACACCTGTATATGGCAAGCGACTCGAAACTCCGATCGACCACGATACTTCCATTCTCCAGAGCTGATTTCGGGAATTGGTTCCGGAAACCAAGTGGGCTTTTATTATAAATTATTACCTTAATCTTATTTTAAAGTCAGGAAATGTAACATTTCAAATTGCAACCATACATATACATACAGTTTCTTTTTCGGCATGATACCACAAGAAAATAAATCCATTCATTTCCATCGTCTCCCATATCTTAATTTTTGCAAAGTCTGGAACTAATCAATGATAATCAATTAATCAATTTGCAAATGAAAAACAAGATTGTCAGACAAACTTGTAATTCTAAAACATAATTTCTTACCAGTGTCGGAGTACGGGATATCGACACATTTCCCAGCCTCTCCTTCAAAAGCCCAACCATGAAATGGGCATTTAATGCATTCGCCTTTGACCTCGCCCCCAACCCCAAGATGAGCCCCCAGATGAGGGCAGTATGCATCGGCTACATACGATTTACCACTCTCTCCTCGCCAAGCTACTAAATTCAAGCCTAAATGCCCAAAATTTGCAATATTTTTTACTTTGATTCATTTCAAACGTCAATTTAAATGGGAGATGAATTGATTTTTACCGAGGCAGTTTATTTCTCGAGAACTGTTCGAAGGAAGTTCAGCAGATTCGAGGACGACGAACCACCCATTGGGGTAGACCGGGGGCATTTCCCCGATTTTTCTTCTTTGACGTAATTCATTTATTAGATTTTTCTTCAAGATATCATTCCCACCCGATCTTCTGCTCGCTTCCGAAAATCCGAATTCTGTGAAGTCCTTTTGAAAAAAATCAAGAGGTTACATAAAACTTCCAAGTTTCGATAATTTACGAAATCAAACTTAAAGCTTACAAACAATTATCTTATATAGACGGCCTTTTTGACAATTTATGAGTGGAGAATTTATATGATCTAGTTCAGATTGGAACTGTCTTTTTCTTTAATCCATCTTTATAACGTAAACGATATTACTAATTGGAAGTAAAATTATCACTCAGCTACATGGCAAAAATTAAGCTGACATGAGGGGATATGCATTTGCTAATCAACTATAAACACTGGCAGAGACGTTGTGAAGAAAGATCCTATGATTAAATGTCAGGCTCTGTAAAAGCATAGCAGACGGTCAGATACGATATCCATATACATAAGAGTGGCCGTTTGTATGTCACTGATGTTCCATCTATGCGTTTCTTACTGGGTTGACTTATCAAAAAACTGAGATAGCCAAAAATTCTCAAAAAAATTCGGAAATGCTGTAGGTTATATACCAATTTAAAATTCCGTGACCTGTGACCTTGACCAACCTGACCTAATGTAATATTGTACCTAAAAATGGTCGTGTGACATATCTATTTGCACTGTTGTACTTTGACAAATGCTTTGGCTATGTTGGAATTCTAAAATTTTGGCCCCTTGACCTTGATGGTCAAAGTCGTCAAAATTTCGGTTGGAGTAAGGGAAAGGGGACCATTTCTTCAGAGTCCTTTGTTACCACCATTGTTGCCACCAAATGTTGCCACCATCGATTTTGTAGCCACCAAAACGTTGCCACCATGGGACTCATGCATGTGACCCTTGAGATGGTCTGTACGGTAATGACATTTATTTTTTCGAAATCCGGTGGTGGCAACAATGGTGGCAACACATATCTCTTGGTGGCAACACATATCTCATGGTGGCAACATTTGGTGGCTACAAAATATACGGTGGCAACAATGGTGGCAACACATTTTATTTTTCTGAGTCCCATGGTGGCAACGTCTTGGTGGCTACAAAATCGATGGTGGCAACATTTGGTGGCTACAAAATCGAAGGTGGCAACGTTTTGGTGGCTACAAAATCGAAGGTGGCAACGTTTTGGTGGCTACAAATCACTGGTGGCAACAATGGTGGCAACAAAGGACTCTGAAGAAATGGTCCCCTTTCCCTTACTCCAACCCTAATAAGTTAAAATTTTGAGCCCATGACCTTTAAAGTTTTTTAAATTATCAAAATCTCTTCAGAAATTCATTCTTAGGGCTTTAAGTATGGAGGTACAGGTGTTGTTTCAAAAACATTGCACATTGTTTAATTTAATTGTTTAAAACCAAAGGTATTCGTTTTTTACTGGGTTGACTTTTCAAAAAACTGAAATAGCCAAAAATTCTTTAAAAAATTTTGAACTGGCTTAGGCCATATGACCTTTTAAAATTCTGTGACCTGTGACCTAGGCTTACATGACCTTGCGTACTATTGTACATGTTAGTGGTCGTGTGACATATAAATTCACACCGCTGAGCCTTGGAAAATACTTTGGCTATGTTGGAATTCTGAAATTTTGACCTCTTGACCTTGAAACGGTCAAAGTCGTCGAAATTTCGAAATTATCGTATGACATATAGATTGACAACTTCTTTCACCGAGAAATCTTTCTGTTGTGCTGGAATTTCAAAATTTTGGCAACCTGACCTTCAGACGGCCAAAAGGTCTAATTTTGGTCATTGCCAAATTTACTGAGTGATGACGTATCTCCTTTTGAATGTGAATTAGTGATTAGAAGGGTTTAGTGTTGTATGTTAATAGGGATGGAGGGTGTTTGGGTCAGGGTTCAATGATAGTACTTATTTAGATAGGACAGTGAGGGAATTCTTGGGGAATGGATGTTTTAAGGGTTCTAGATCGGAACCCTTAAACAACGGCGTTGGTTTAAATAACCAACAACGAGTAGGGCAACGTTCAGAGGTGTCCGTATCTTCACCTAAGGGTGCAATGTTCAATCGTAAAAATTGATGTGGCTCACGCCTGAAACTTTTTGTTTGAAATTAGTCGCCACCATAGAATCGGATCAATTGGAAAATATAGTAGGCTGTCACTAAACGTTTATCTACAATTTTAAGGCCCGATATCGGGCCTGTGGCTGCCTAGTCCATAATAAGTTTGTATGGCACAAGGATACCGTAAACTATGAAATAGACCCCCTAGGGTCTTTATTTTGTCACTTTTCAAATGGGCGAGAATCTATTTCGGGTGGGATTCTATTTTGGGGGTCATATTTTTTCATTCAAAATATAAGAATGCTTAGTTCTTCAAATAACTTAACCAACCTAACCGTTTTTGTTGAGGGTTATTCTTCAAACCCTCTAAAATTGTACACATATAAGTGAATTAACATTCAAATTGTTCTGTAGTTCTGCTTATAACTCTTAATTGTTTACTCACCCTGTACAAATAAAACGGTCGCCAAAATAAGTAGTACCAGACATATGAAACCAGAACGAAAGCCACAAAATATTTCCAATTCCAATAAATTAGAAATGTATCCGTAACAAAGTCGGTATTAACGAAAATCGTTTCGAAATTCCAAAACTCCTTAAAATTTGAACTGTCCATTTTCACCTAATCGTTCTATAAAAGTTAAATTGAGTCACATTTGCAATTACGAATTACGACACTTATGAAATGGCCCTGTCCCCTGTCTGGCAATTTAACGATAACTGACTTGCTGTTACAAGAAAAACATTGTTGTTCTACTGTAACCAATATCACTCATTTCTAATCTCCTGTCCCTAACCATACTAATAAATAAACCGGTTTCTCAAAAATAAATATAACTTTAAATCAAATTCATTTTATATCAACTCTTTACTTCAAGGTAATTAGCTCTTTCGTGTCTCTGATTAGGACTGCAAATAAGAGTACAATTGTTACCAGTTCCTGTGGATGCAAAAAATTAACACAGACAAGTAAAAAATGGAGACAGGACACAGGAGATAAACTGAAAGTGTGGACATAAGCCTTTATCAGAGTTTAAAGCATTTTAACCTCATTTGCATATTCCATTCCAAATTCCAATTGTATTCGTTCCGAAGATTAAGGGCAGGTGGGATTTGGGCAAATTTATTTGACATGGACAAGGACACAGATTGTAAAATTACAATAAATCAGGGGTTGAAACCCCTGATTTATTTATTAACAAAGTTCTGTAGAGCTTATAAACGAATTGTGCAAAAAGAAGAATTTCCTTTATGTTGACGACAGTTTTAACAATTTAGGATTTTATTTTTTCTTAAAGTCCAACAGATTATTCTCTTGTGCATTTGGTCACTAGTCACGAATGTAATTATTAAATTCTTTGTAGTTGTATAAGGAGAACTCATTTTCTTATCAGAAAAAAGGAATATGACTTTTCAGTTCATTTTCGAAACATTAGTTTGTCCGATCAAGGAACGAAGGAACCTGCTAATTTTATTTTTAAGTTTAGAGCTTTTGCTTTAAAATAGGCTGCAAAGCTAAGAATTTGGTTCTGCCGTTTTCAAGCGAGATAAGACGAATAAAAAACGGGGAGTTTTACGTTGGGCACCCTGTATATATGTTCTGTGTACGGTAAAAATTTAAGAGGCTAGTTAATCAATCGACACCACTGTTTCAGTCATGATGATTAAAACAATGCTACAACCTCTACAGTATCTCAAAACCCGTCAATTAGTTTTCCAACTCCTTGAAAGGGTCGGAGGTTATTTCGGGGAGGTGTTTTATTCCTAGGTTAAGCCCGACTCAAGGATGATTAAATGATCGCTAACGGTTCAGTTCATTTTCAGTAAATCCTAGACAAGTCACATAGGTCTTTGTGCAAATCGTAGAGACAGTACAGAATCAGTCCTCAATAACTCATTCGTAACATGCGATAGCTAAGGAAATTCCAACTGAAATTAGGCTAAAATGACACAATGTGGGTCTTGAAAAAAGCAGTTCAACAAGTTTTCAAATATTATTGCATGCTGCCAGCCGACCCTTAGATTGAAATTAGAAATCGATCGTTCGGACTCTGCGAAAAAATAAGCCTGCCTCATGAAACTGAGACATTTGCCAAGAAACTATTGATTTTTGATTAGATATTACCTACAAATTTTCTGTACCTCGCGTAATTGACTGTCCACATCAGAGGTTTCTAATTACAATTAAGCTCATTTACAGGTACAAAATGCAATTGATTGACTAACATGCTTTGTATGTACTGCTGTCCCATCGGGAGTATCATAGCTTCAAATAGCTTTAAAACAAGTCAATTTCTTTCGATCTAAAGCCGAAAAACGACGCTTTTACGCAATATCAACACAGGGAGAAATAATCAGACAAGATTGCAGTCTTGAGATGTTGAATTATTTTATTGGAAAACAGTTCGGTGCTGAGTTTACAGAATAAATTATTGATGTCATTTATAGTTTGATGTTTGGTTGGTGAATGAGTTAGTCGGTGAAATCCCAGGTGACTTTGAGGCTCGTCGCGTCCTTGGACAATTTCTTGAAAGCGTTTGACGAGAGAGCGATGTCCATGCTTTTGCAGCCCTTCATACACTTGCTAACAACCTTCGCAATCACACTCTTCTCCTTGCCGCTTTCCAGTTCCGTCACTTTAATCGACCTACAAATTCATGCCATTTTAATCAGATTAAATTTAAATTTAATTTAACTGACAGAAAAGAGATGAATATTTCATATTATAGGACTTGACCATCTAGGCCATAACTATTCATACGACTTTATGAGTATCTACTGAAGTACGTACATAAAGTATTTTTGAGGCCAAAATTTGTTAGAATTGCATCTTAAGAAGTTTAAAAAAAGGTTCAATAATGCTTTTTTTGGAGGATATTTTTAGAATATGACACCCATTGTATCTTTTCATATTTCAAATCAAATAAAATTGTCTTTGATTTCAATTTCAGCCCAAGGCCTTATTACGTGTATTTTATCAAGTTTAAAGGTGATAAATTGGAGTACAAATTTTGGAATACTATTCCATTCGAACTCCAAATCCCACAAGTAAGTAACGAGAATTTAAAATCATAAACTGGGAACCACCACCAAGCCAATGGAGAAGGTCTTATTCTAACGGAGTTTTTACTTGTACCCAATGTTTAAATATGCTTTAATAAACGTAATTAAATGAGCTGTTTTAAAGATGGTTTTTATTTTTTATTTCCGCTTACCTTGCACAATTAACGTCCTTTAGAGGGTTGGGATGTTTCCATTGTTTCGGATGCAATGCTACAACTAGTTCCTTGTCGCTATATTCCGTTCCACAAACCGAAGGTACGCCAACATCCTCTCCGAACACAATCGCGGCTCCGTTAACTGCGATAGCAAAAAAAAATTGTGTTAAGCCCAGGTAAGTCTTAATGAGGTTAGGAAAACTCAGGGGTCTCATTCATAAATTAGGACAGATTAACCAGTAATCAAAATCTAATTTTCATCAACTATTGGAAGCCATTTACTTCCCAATTTTTTTTCCTTCAAAATCTCTTGGCGAGCTATTTTACAGAAGGTGGAATGTGTCTGAAAGCAAAAGAGAGGAACCTCAATTAATTGAAGTATATTTCTGTTATTAAACTATAAATCTAGTGTATAATAATGTATTGAGAAGAGGCTGCCAAAATCCCTGCTAAAAATGATGTAACGGAAGGGAGTAGACGGTCGGATAAGCGGCCGGGTTGTCGGAGCAGGAATAAAAATACCTATGAACTTCTAAGACACGAGCCAGCCAGCCGATCTCAAGAACTCGGCCAAGGTTAATCCCCTTGTATTTCAATTTCAATTTAAAGCCAACATAAGAGTTAATATGTAAGTTATAAATTATCACCGACAAAGCCATAAAATATACAAATTCGTGGAACAAAAGTTAGCTAATAAAATTATGGTTTCATAGGCTTGATAAAAGCTTTTAAGGTAATTGTATCTTTGCAAACCGATTAATTAAGCCACCGTCTCCAGGCGAATGGAATGTGAATTTGTATCAATTTCAGGAGTTAGATAGGTAATTCTTGTTTAGCGTGTCAACAAAACCTTGGATTTGTACAACCTATGAACTTAGAGATCAGCAATCGTTTCTTAAAATGGATAAAAACTTTACATTTTTAAGTTAGTTCATTTTGTAGTTTAATTGTTTTAGCCAACCTTGTCTTTTAAAATAAAAAGGAAGAGTCTGAATTTTTGTCTAACAAGGGAACATTCCCAACTGTACCACCCCGATACTTTTTAAACTAGTCTCATTCGAAAGCTTATGTCAAATGATGAAACTTTAACATTGGAACTATAGGCCGCTAAAATATATTTGAACTGTTAAAGCAGGTCGGAAGGTCAGGGACTGCGCAGTTTGCGCTTAAAATTAGCGTTAGTGAGAAGGGGAGAAAGAAGAGAAAGTCGACTTCCTCCCGTTTCACCAGAAAGTCGCGATGGAGATAGGGAGTTAACATTAGAGGACCCTCCAAATTAACATTGCGCTTGAACGAGCTTTTCCTCAAAATTCAAACGTGGATTTACTACAGGGATCCTTGAAATAGCTCGCGCTTCTTGACCTTCCGACCTACTTTACCAGGTCAAATATATTTTAGCGGCCTATAGTTCCAATGTTAAAGTTTCATCATTTGACTTTAGCTTTCGAATGAGACTAGTTTAAAAAATATCAGGGTGGTACAGTTGGGAATGTTCCCTTGTAAGAACATTTTAATTTGCATCCTATGGTTTAGGTTGTCATAATTTAAAACGATTTTTGACTATTTTTATGATATTGACTAAGTGTGAGAGTGATTAGGTTGAAGCTCGTCCTGTTTCGATTGATCAGTTATGGGTTATGCGGAAAAATGGAAATAATTTTTAAACGATTTGTTTTATTCCACCCCTTCCGGAATAAGTCCCCATGTCCAAGTAACTGCTTGTAGTGTTTAAAAAAATAACTCCCCCAGGGGACATGTTTGAACAAATAAAGAGCATATTATTTAATTGTAGAGAAGAAGATCGGGAATGTCTAATGGTGGCAAGGTGCCATACAATGCTCTATTTTTTATTAGAAAAAAACGGTAGGAGAACCGACCGGCGACCTTGTGGTATTTTTAGAATGTGTGACATTCTACAAATCAGTAATGAAAAACTGCAGTTCCCTGCACACTTTCCAATTGTTCTAATTAAAACAGCCCTATTATGATTACCAGAAATTTTGCTCATGTTCCTTGGTATCTTTAAAAGCTAGCATAGTAATACGGATTGTGGTTTATGATTAATGATTATGGTTAGTTACTAGAAGTCAAAGCATAAGAAGTTGGAGGTGCTCATATTGATGCATACAATTTCCAAATCTTGTCATTTTCATAAATTTTTAATGGAATACCAATTTCTTGCTTCACAAACACTTTGTTAATTCATTATATCGTTTCAATCAGACCATTGGAAACTTGCTTTGGGGAGCTATTTTTATACCTTCCATGCAATTAAGTACCCCATCCATGAAGGATGGGCTAATAATTTCGCACCCTTACATATATATGATTTTAATCATTTTACCAGTTAGATAAAAATCATTCCAAATTAGTTTTAAAAAATTAAGTATAGTTTGACCATCAATGTGTGTACTCAAATCAAAATCAATCTTTAAATCTGAAAACCTAGAGCCGAAATTCCAATCAAAGATCCAACACTACTGCTCAAGCTCGAATCTTACTTAAATATCAAATGCTCTAATGGTCACAACCTAATTGAATTGTACTTCAAACTACCTCAGTTTCTGTTTAAGGCTCGTCTCCTATCCTTAACTTCCAGAAGGAATATTTGCTATAGACGCAATTAAACTTGCATCTATAAGACTGTCGTTCTCGTTGTATCTCTTAATTGTCAGGGGATTGAGATTTGCAAATCTGTGACAAAATTAGTTTAAAATGCCACTTACTTGCAACCCTTGGTCCCTCTGGAGGGGGGTCCTGGAAGGCCTTCATGACGACGGGTCCCAGGAGCAGGACGCAGGCGATGAAGAGTCCGATGGCAAACCTCTGGGTTCCGGGTGTGAATCCATCACCCCCCATCGGCTGACCTTCTTCCCAACCTTTCTCAACCATTTTTCGAGATTTCAAGCAAGTTTCCCAAGAAAACTTAGAAGACCTGAATTTAAATCCGGATTTTAAAAAGAGGAGAGGACACGGTTCTAGAGCGGAGACAACCCTTTCGGATTCTGAGATACAACTGAGATCAGTTAACTCATTCTTGGGACTGGCTCAAGATTTATTTTCTGATACTCCAATTCTGAACAAGGACTTTGGCCCGACTTCTAGAAAAGCACGGTTCTTTAATTTAGCTCCAACGATCCTAGGACCTGATTTCATAAACATTCCGGCTTAATTTTTGTTCTACAATACAAAGCCATATTTTTAACGAAATAAGGCTTTCATTCATTCATAAAAAATTAATCACCCCGGAATAAGCCCCCACCCCTTTTTTGGACTGTTAAAAGTTAAAAAAAATGATAAATCGGGAAAATATTAAGCAGTATTCTTTGGCTAATTTTACTTCTACAGAAATATGAAGATTTCCCGAATGTAGGAACGTGAAGGAATTCAAATTGTTGTTTCATAATTCATGTTAGACCTGTAGCTTTAAAATGCACTATAAATCTTAAATTTTTGTTCACTCGTTTTTGAGATATACCAATTAAAAAGGGTAAAGGTTTAAGCTGGACACCCTGTATGTAGCCTCCTATTTGGAGGTGACTGCCTAGTTTGAAGTGTCATTAGATTGCTTTAAAATGAGACGTGTTTTATCTTAATCGTGTGTTTCCTGAATCTATACATAATATTCAATGTATAATTTGAATTCAGTTGTTCCAAAAACTATATCAAAACTCGTAGACTCTTATTGAATTCTCGTCATTCAATGTAAATTGTGTGTATATTATGAATTCAAATTCATTGCATTTTTTAAGCTCAGAGGTAATCAATACGGATATATTATTGTTTATTCACAGGTTTTTATCACAATTTGAGCAAAATTATATTGACTAATCATAACATTCACATCATTTCAGTCCTTGTCTACAATAACTCACGTGGAAAAATAAAGTCCATCCGAATAAACAGTCGGACGGATCATGTCTTGGGACATATATACAATAGCTGATTGCATTTTGAGCTAATACTTGAACAATGGTAATCACAATCTTATCCTATTCTCAATCAGACTATAGATTCAAGTCAAGTGGTAGCTTTACCATATAAATCCGAATCAATATTTTAATTCAGTTCTGACTTTTCTAAATTAAATTATAACAAGACCGTTGAGAGTCTAATGAGATTGTAAAATATCAACAGATTTACAATTTATGTTTAGATCCAAATCTCCCTTCTTCACCTTTGACTTCGAAGCCAGTCCCTTGGAGGGGCGCTCACTTATCACGGTTGGAATGCTTCTTATCAATTATTAATTATCATCCCAGAAATCCCCAAAAAAATCTCAGAAGGGTCCACCCTCAGAGATCCAAATTCGGTCAAAATTAGTCGAAGTTTTCGACCAAAAGTCGAACTCTTCAGAGAATGGCGAAGGGCCTCTTTGCTTTTTCATCGGCGAGGGCTGCGGGGTCATTTCTCTTAATTCTAAACGATGATAGCAAACCCGGTACTTCGGAATCAACTCCAAGACATTGGGCTCGAAATGGAGACCCTCTGATGTGTTTCCCGTCATATTTCACTCGGAGAAAGTAGAAGCCTTCGGTTGGACAGACGTACTCTACCTAAAAATTAGAAAAATTAACAGCTTTATAATTAATTAAAAAAACAGAGAGGTGCAAAGTACAATAACATTTAATCATTCAGCAGAAGTGAATTATCTTGGTTCAGTCAGCTCACCTTACAACCCTCTCGGGTTGAAGTGTATAGGATTTCACATTCAGACGAGGATTCGGGACAATCGACATAAACCCCTAGACGTCCATCACCTGCCTTCCTTGTATCGATGTGGAAACTTGCCACTTCACCTGAAAACATTTAAGGATTAATTATTATAGCACAACGGTTTAAAACTGTTCAATGTAAGTTAATTAAACTCACGATCAGTTAAGAAATATGATGTCTCAACTTACCCTGCTTCGACGATTTCAACCCCTTTCCATAGGCAACTACAGCTTTGTAGTTGGAAACTGGAGCAGGCTTCTTGCCTTCACTTTGTTTGACCTATTTCAAATGATAACATGCAAAATTATAGTAGAATTTCGAAAATAGGACCCAAGAGCAGTTTATTCCGGGACAAGAAGATTATTTTTAAAGACTATTCAAAGGGACTTAATTCGGGGTGGGGATGCTTATTTCGCAACTATTTTTTTCAGTGTGCTTTAATGTTTTGAAGATTTATCATGCAAAATTACCTTAATATTAAATGGAGATCCTGGGACATGGACGCCGTGATACTTGATTTCGAAAACATAGATCCCTTCCATCTTGACTTTGTATGAGATCTTTACAGTTCCGGTATCAGAGACTTCTTTGTAATTCAATCGGATATAGCTCGGCCCTTGGATGTCAATCGTTAGATTCTCAGATTCTAATCGATTAAAACAAACAAATTTATTATAAACGGTTTAACTATAAAAGGGCTATATAATTATTAATTGTCGAAGTACAAAATACTTACTTAAGTCTTTGAGATTCACTTGGAAATCATTAGGAAGTAGAGTCACCCCCTCTTCGATTCCAATCCCCTTGACACTGATATTCTTGATTGAGTTGAGGTCATCCCGTCTTCGGGTTTTGAGATCAGGACCGGAAGTACCCTTTAGGGTCTCCCCTCGGTGGATCCGGTCTTCGAGGAGTTTGACTACGGTCCTCGATAAATTGTTAACGTTGGGTAGCTTCATCTTGGCTCTAGTATTTATTTGGAGGAGTATCACAATTTGCTTTAAATGAGTTTCAAGTCTCAGACAAGCGGATTCTTTTAATGGAAAGTTGGGACTTGATTAAAGAACAATGGACTTTGAGACACTTGTTACTAAAGAGAGTTTGATTTTTTAACTCGAGGCTTGTCTTGAGAAATAAAGAATAGTTATGATTTTAAATCATGTTGATCGGTCCAAGACAAGACGGGGAATGTCGGGGTTAGCACTGTTGTGTCTTAAAGTAGTTGGCTTCTGCCTCGGTACATAAGAGAGTGAAGTGTGCAAAAATAGAGTTATTATGGTTTAAGGAGCATTGGGACTCATTTAACACTTTTTATTATAGGGGCCTAGAGACAATGGATGGGCATGGGCCAATATTGTACAAAAGACATTATTATTGTTATCATCATCATTAAATTATGATTTTTATTACGAGAGTACGTATGCTGAAGTATTAATAGAAGGCAATATGAGGGCAGAAATTATTGCTGATTGCTGATAGCTGAGAAGGCCTTTTTCTTGAACTTTGAACTCGTTTCATGAATCGTATAGTTTCATGAATCATGCATGAATCATGATCAGGATTCAGGATTCAAATTGGTCCGATGAATTTATGATATTGGCCTCCTGACTTTTTTAAATTTGATTTTAATTTGATAGAATATGGGAAATGGGAAGATTGTCTGGAAATCGGTTTTCCGAAGAAATTATTCAATATATTATGTTATCCAGATATCAATTATGTTGGAAATTGTATGTTCTTTATGTTGGATTTTGATAATAGGTTCCTAAAGTTAGTTGTGATCAGAAACTTTCGATAAACTGAAAAGCCCGTTTTTGAACATTTTCTTTCAGGTTTTTGGAAGAAAAGTATAGAAAGAGGATACAGGTTGTAGGTTGTAGGTAATTCGTAATGTGTAAATTGTTTAATGAACATTAAATCTATAGGCATAAAATAATGGCACTCCGGTGTGGCCGGTGGTATCATCTGAATCAAACCGAGTATTGAATCTACTACAGTTACATTGGTCAAACGTCAAAAATAGAATTGGTGCTCAGAAAAATTCACAAATTATGCATATTATATTTCTATAAATAAAATTACTGGCTTCGTCAGTCTATATATATTTACTAGTTGCAAATGTTGCAATTTCTGTGTTTAATATATTGGTGTACCGAAATGAGAACCGATGAAATCCGATCTATAGAACACTAGAATTTGACACTAAATGAATATGTAATAATCTCTTTTAAATTATTATTTCGCCCTAAAGCGTAAAATTATTAATTAAGAAATTCACGCAATTTTCTACAATTCTTGTATCTTAAGACTCAATATTATTCATTAATTTGCTTGATGAGTGATGATTCCATTCATATGTACATCCACAAATTATCTAGAAATATGACTAGAATTTCATTTTCATATGTGAATTTGGAACAGGCTGCAAAGGATTTGAAACTGTCAAAAAACAAGACACTTTAATTTTGTTTTGCTTTAAATTCTTCACGTATTTTTAAATGACTGGACGCAAATCTTGATATGGAAGCATGACTAAAATTAAATTCACCAAAATAATTAAGGCTGCACTTGTAGACACTTTGAATGAATCATGAATGTATACCCTCCGAAATAAGGTTTACCACCTAAATCAGAGTTCAACTTGTTTACCTAACTTGTTTAAACCTTTAAATCATAGAATTGGAGAATATAATAAGAGCGATAAGAATTACGAAATGGATTTTTCGAAAACTTGAACAGCCTGAAAATAGCTGAAATTGATGTTCTATAATAAGGACTATTATATGATCCGTAACTGTTCAGAATTTTGCATTTTAATTGAGATCAGTTAAATCTTTCAGGTTCCGCAAGTATAATGCAATTCAGTTAAGCCCCACTCAGAATAAAAGCCAACCCATTTGAAGGGTTTGAAAAAATAAGCCTCATGCTTCTATTAGCTTATATTTCACATTCAAAAAGGAGTTGATAACCCCAGAATATCGGGAATCGTTCTTGTAAATTAAACTAAAAAATAGTGTTCTTGAGATTGTTATTAACTAAAATAAAATAGAAATCTTCCATGCAGCTTTCTCCAATAAAAACACAAAAGGGACAGGAACAACAAGAAGCAGATGTCATAATATTATGAACGTTATGAACGTGTTAAGTCCATAATATATTGATACCCCCTGCTGACTAATTAACTAACTGTAACAAAGACGGACAGAAATCGATATGTAATAATAATAATAACCTTCAACGTCAAAAACAACCGATCATTCCAGTTACAAAAATAGAAGCAAACACTATTGTTCCTTACTCTTTCATTCATGATCTTTCTCGACGTGTCTGTAAAATAAACAGGGTCGTTAAATATATAAGTCGTCCATCATATCGATATCAATATCCTCGGGTCATTAAGGATGTCATAAATCTTTCTAACACAAGCCCAAAAACGTTGCTGACAATAAACAACCCTGACTTTACATTATAAACTTTAATGGACAGGAAGGGATGAAAAAAAAACTGTCTCGTTCGATCTCCCTACTGGACAAGTGTCAATTTAGTACAAGCATGTCTAGTCGGTCTGTCTCAAAAGTCGGTTTGAACTCGATTTTCTAAAGCAACTTGCCGATATGATCTGAAACTACCCATGTCGGTTGTCGATACATCGATAAGAACCAAAGAGTAGGAACCTAGGAACAGAGTGATATTCAATACGGATTTTGTTTATTGCACCACTGCATTTGTTATCTTTTGTTACGCATTTTATTGACAATTTAAGGAGAAGGATCGGGTGTCATTTCTTGCACAGGAGCACGGTTATGGCTTCCACTCCAATTACAACTCTCTCACTTTTCATTGACGCGAGATGAATTGGAGATGGATGTAAATGTAATCAACTGGAAGGGTTTCACTGCCAACTTTTAATGCTTCGTAATAAAATGGATGTGGTCTTTTAGATTTAGATCGTGACGAACTTAAAATTTATATTTTTTTAAACTGGCTAGGAATGACCTCTATTAAAATATGTGTTTTATGGTTCTAAAAATGTAGGTCCCGATCCCGACCGAACTTATTGCTTTTATAGTCGGCAATATTATTACGCATCCGGTGCTCTAAGCGTCAGTAGTAAAGTAATTTTGGGCAAGTGAGTCTGTCAAAGGAGCAAATTTGATCTCCAACTGGTCCGTTTTTTTGAACATCAAATGTATGTACTTTCTAAAATAAAAGCTGACCAACATTGTCGGTAAAAATGTTTTATGACTAGATCGGCATCATTTACTTTCGTAGGATGATGAAACCAGTACTGTTAGAAAATACACTGATTAAGGTTTGCATTTTTAAGGGTTTAACATTTGAAATTATTGCAATTATCGATTTTAAGATATGAGATTTCACAACCAGAAGAGAAAGGCGACACAATTTTATTCAATAGCTTCTCATATAATCTTGAACTTGGACGATGATCTAGCACTCGGAAGGCTAAACTCGTTAAAATTCAAATATCTAGATAAATCCAGATACTTAAATGTTACATCTGAAATAAGTTCATTAAAGTTTAACTATCAAATTTCAACCCGCATAAAGTCATTGGCATCCTGAGTAATTATCGACGGATTGTTTGATAAGAGGAGGGCTTTGAACCTCTAACAACGAAATATGTTCCGAGTATATCGGCTTTTGAATCATAAAATTCATTGAGATAAAATGCTCGAAATTGTCATTGACCCAAGTCGAAAACCCTTAAATTTGCTAGGAAATTGTAGCAACTATCTGGAATTTTATATAAACATTCATGATTCAATAAACTCATTAAGTCAAAAGTCCGTAGCTTTTTTCCTTATGTACGTAGCTCTTCTCCGAACTTATGGAATATTAATTAGAACAGAGACAGACTAGTAGATTTCCTAGAAGTATTAAATAACAAATGCTGCTATCACTGACCTTTTAAAATCGTCGCGTCGTCGGGGTTTTGTTATCATTAATTCTGGGGCACGATCAGGGAAATAGATTGGGCAATTTTTTAATGTAGTTTAAAAAATTAGACATTATCATTTTTATCACAAGAAAAATAAGATAAAATCCTAACATACCAGGCATTCTAATCCTACTAATCCAATAAAAGCTGTAAATAATTCCAAAAAAAATTAATTAGGCTGGGTCAATTAGTTCCTAGAAATTAAATCAGTTCATTATTCTACGTAGTTAATCGGGAATTATTGTCACTCCCACCTTTTCACCTGATTTTCATTCTTGGAACAGTTCAAAAAGCATAATTAAAACAGGGTCATGGGCTAGCCGCAAAACTGTCTATTTTTTGTATAAAGGCCTAACTATATTTTTAGAATAATGTGCGTTCGTACAAATCTAACCCGTGTCGACCAATTAGAATGACTTATATGTGTATTTACCCAGCTACATTTCCAGATTATTTCTTTCAGTACTATTTTTCCTTCTCATTTATAAAAATCGCCATTATAATTTGCAGAATTTTTAAAGATAAAAAGAGCTTTATTATGCCACGCTACAATAGCCATAACCTATAACTAACTATTTTGTAACACAAAACCACAACTAGACTACAGCACTTGCTAAAACAACACATTACGACAACGATTTAACACGTGGATATTAATTAAGAAGAGGTCCGATCGTCCGATACAGTTAAAAACTACTCGCACATATAATAATAAATTCGCAAATAATCTGGCAACAATAATTACAAATCTTGTGCACGTCTTCCTCTTCAAAGACTGCAGTAAATAATCCGATTATGGAATAATCAGTTGTAATAAACTGAATTGGAATTAAATCACAAACATATATAGGCCAAGGGCAAGACCGTATAATTAATTGATTTAAACGTTAAAAACAGCACGATCAAAATAGCCTTCGTGGTTCATGGACGATTTAAGTCTCGACATGCGACAACTAACTAATTAATTAAAACTAATTTTCGTTTCCTATAAAACAATTGTAGTACTTATAGACTATATATTTACAACTACATGGACTTACATTATGTTACAAATTGCAATGGCTACGAACTACTACGACGAAGTAAGAAAACCTCAGAGATTAAACTAAAAATGGACAAATACTGTCAACTTAGTAGATAATCTCGCTCAACCTTTAATTAAATTTACTTATTCAACGGCTTAGTTAGTACTTACACATCTTAATCTAGACGTAGCAAATCTAATTAACAATTTGGATTCAGTAGCTCATCAAAAATGTTAGTACACAATGAACCAATGGACATTAGCTTTCTAGTGAAAGAAGTTAGGGGTCCCAATGTATTCACTGAAAAAACACGAGTCGATAGAAAATGAAGAGTGAACTCGAGCACATTTCCAATTATCAACAGATTAAAATCATTGTTTTCAATGTTTTCACTTTTCAGCCGATTAGGCAGTTATTTTTATAAATAATAAGAGAAAAATCAGTCCAAAAACCTATTTCAGTCTACTCAGGTAGTAACTACTAATATACTAATGCAAAGAAATAATCTTAGCCTGCATATTAATTGTAAGGATATTCTCTAACACCGCTTGGTGGCTGCTGATGATAAGTCACCTGTGGGACTTCGTATCCATACGAGTAACTGTAATTCACTGGTACTGGCACCAACATCTGAGTTTGTTGCGGAGAAATGGATTGATGAATGGGAAGAGGAGGTTCGATCTTTGGTGTGGGTGTAGAAACAGCTCTCAATTTCGAACTCTGAGCTTCTCGGGTTTTATTAGATTTCCTCTCTTCTTTATCACCCAAAGTTTTTCTTTGGCAGTATCGTCGATGAGCACTCAAATGTTGAGGTTCAGCAAATCCTTTACCACAGTCATCACATCGATGCCGCACAGCTTGTTCGATCTCTTCCGTACTTTGAAGTCGAGGAGGTTGATTTTTTTCATGGATCTTTTCATGCCGTTTTAATTTAGATCGGCTCGCGAATCCTTTCTTGCACATTTCGCAAACAAATGGACGCTCGCCCGTATGTCCTCTCATATGAATTCTAAGTCTATCTCTGTAACGGAACGATTCCCCACAGAGTTCGCATTTGTACGGCCTTTCTCCCGTATGTCCTCTCATGTGAATCCTTTTGTGGCTCATGTGAGTGAATCCCATATTGCAAACTTCACAGCTAAATCTGAACTGCTTCAAGTGAACTGTTTTTACATGAAGACGAAGGTTGGTAGGGTTAGCAAACACCTTTCCACAGTCTTTGCATTTAAATGTTTCGAGATTTAATTCGGCGTGTTGACCCTGGTGATACTTTAAGTATGTTGGATGAGAGAATGACTGGCTGCAGATTTCGCACAAATATGCCTGTAGGATAAAAAGAATCAATAGATAAATAATTAGACAAGAAGATAAAAACATCTACACAGAAAATGCTAATTGCTACCTTTTCTCCGGTGTGAGAAATTCTGTGAATTCGAAGTCTGTGCTGCCTGAAGAATGATTTGGGACAGAATTCACACTTTAGAGGAGGAATCTCCCAATGGCTTTGTTCAATATGGAATTCCCGTTTCAAAGAACTGACAAAACTTTTGTCACAATGCTCGCATTGATATGGAGTTTCTCCGGTATGTAACCGCACATGAATACGTAGTTCACTAGCATTGCGATATTTCTGTCCGCAGAAGTCGCACATGTGTTTCTTTCGATCTACAAAAATAGTGCAATTGTTAGTTCAGCAATGAAACCCTTCTTATAAAAACAACCACATAATCACATAAATGCTGAAATCCTAATTACTTCAGAATATATTGGCAAAATATAACATACCTCCTTCATCGTCTTCACCAACATCCGGTAGTTCACCATGCTGCTTTTCTAAATGCTTTCTTAACAGTCCAGGGCGTCTAAATTTCTTTGCACATTTATCACAACTGTAAAGCTGTGCTTCTGTGAAATTGCAAATTACGCCAATTAGAATCACAAAATCATCGGAAAATAAATAATAATTTCAACTGTTGAACATACCCCCTCCAGGAGTATGCTTTCTTTTAACGTGCACTTCCTTCCTTGCTTCATCTGCAAACGTACGAGGACAATCTGGACATTTCACACGGTTTGACTGTTTTTTTCTCCTCGTTCGCACAATTTTTTGGCCTGTTTCGAAGTCAAATTCACCACCATGTTCTTCATAATCTTCAGGAATTGTTCGAAGACGGCGTTTACCATCAGGTTCCTCGTCTGAGTCAAGATCTACTTCAGAATCTGCTGATGAGTCCTCGTCTGAGTCAAATTCTCCATCTCCACCTTCGCCATCAGTATGTCCTTAGTTAGTTTTTTGTAAATAAATATATCCCAAAAAATAGAATATCAATAAAACTACTTAACAAGATCAAATATTACCTGGTGACCATTCCGGTTCACTTCTAGGAGATTCTGGGTCCTCATCCTCTAATCCTTCCGCTTTAACTAGTTCTTCTTCCTCGTCCTCATCCTCTTCAGCCAGTAACCATTTCTTGTAATTTGGTTTTTTCACTAATCTTCCTGAGTGTGTCTGTAGAAAGGTTACTTGCTCTTCGTCTTCGTCGTCATCGGGATAAACTTCATCATCATAAGCATACTCGTTGTCATCTAGGTTATCGTCCTCTGATGCATACTCTTTCTTAACAGCGGAGTCGTCGTATTCGGCCTTAACCTGGCCTTTGGTTTTCCTTCTCTTTTTATTTCTATTTATAGGTTCTAAAGTAACTTGGGGATATAACGCTGATTTTGAAACCATAGCCTTTTTTCTTTTTGCACCGCCTCGGCCACCCCGCTTCGATTCCTTGAGTGACGATATTATATGAGCTGCAGAGATACTGTCTGAAATATCTGTGATAGATTATAAAAGCAGGACTTAGTTAAAGTGAAATACATTGGTTTTTGTTATAGTTCAATTCAACAGCTACAAACAATGGTTAGATTAAATGTTTAGCTTACCACTAACTATGGCCCTCCTAGTAGCATCAATTTGACCCATAAGCCCCGCTATGTCCGTCATATCCTTTTTTTTCTTGCAAAAGTTTGCCTCAAAACTTTGAGTGAGCTGATCCTTGATCGTTTCCCTCAGGTTCCCCAGAGTCTTCTCCAACTTCTTGAGCTCTCGGAAAATAACAACCGCGTCAGTCACAACCGAGTGACAAGGCTCACATAAAGGGACAGTATTGAACAACTCCGCGTTCTTTTGCAGATCAACCTCATCCATGCAGCAGTTAAGGATCTGGAATACGACGGCCAAGCTAATATGCGGATGTTCCTCCGTCGCGGTTTCCGCCGTACTATGCTTCGGTGGTGGTGCTCTTTTGATTAGCGATCCTGCATTGTTAAGCCCTTCCTTAAGCCCCATTCCAAGAGTCCCCAGAGTGTCCTGGTCGGTACTAGTCCCGTCAATCTCGGCCCCAACTTTGGACAAGATGTCCTCCATACTAGACTCAGGGATCGTACCGAGTCTCTCAATATCTTCGCTTTCACAACTAGTGTCAAGCCCCATGGAGTTGGCCAGCTCCTCCTCATCTGATGAATTGATGGCTGCATAGCAAATCAGACACTTGACTTTTGACGGATAAACAACACCGACACATTCCTCCGACGCTTCCTGACAGGCTGGGCAGTTGCAATCCGTCTCCTCTGGTTCTGGTTCCTGCTCGCTCGGTGGAAGCAACGGTGTCGGGGTTTCAACAACTTCATCAGAGGTGTGAATCTTACTGGAACTTGTCAGGGGATCCTCCTCAATACCTGATTCCCTCAATTCCTCGTGATCAACAAGTATCCCGTGCTCGGGGTCGTCCGGACCGAGCATCTCATCCATTTGGTGACCAGTTTCTGGTGGTGGGGGTGGCCCGTCGATGATTTGGGTGTCGACAAGGAAGGCCTCCCCCAACGTAGATTCGGGGAGTAGCATTGGGTTGTGAAGTTGTGGCTCGTCCAGCGGTGGCACCGTCGGGATCTCCTCTTCCGTCTCCATCAGGTCCATCCTCTGATTTCGGAAATCACGGATTCACGGTCCTTTTTCCTCCGTTTCCGAAAAAGACAAGACAAATTGACAAAATATGGATTTTAAAAGTTTATTATTTTGATTTTTTGATTTTTAACCAAAGCTTAAGATTTGAACTTGTGCTTTAATCCCGCGCAAAGAAGGAGAGCCAATGAGAAGTCAATGCTTGGATTCTTCTACTAGCGCAGGATTTAGTCTCCAAAACAGTTCAGTTTTCAAAACAATGTTCGAAGGACGATGAAGACTAGCTTCGAAAGTTCATGAAATGAAATGCTCATTGTTTCGAAATTTGAAATTGGTTTCCATTTGGAATTCGATTAATCTGACTTAAATGAATTACAATGATTTTGTACGAAAATGGATGAATTGATTGTAGGGCATTGTGTGCTTATGTGGAATGTAATCGATTCCGATCCTATGTGCTATGCGCTAATGTTAATATTAATATTTTACCGAAGGGACAATTTAATGCATCAGGGTATCAATAATACTTGTACTGTTTGGTATTTTAATCTCTAATCTAATTAAGTGCTCAGACAAAATGACGAGGGTGATTTTACCTTTTTCGTGGTTGGTTCCAACTCAAATAAAAATATTCCAATAGTATTTTAAATTATTCTAGAGGAACAGGGGCGCTTTTTGTACGGGCGCTTATTTCCTAGGGCGCTTAATGTAAGGGCGTTTATTGTTGGGGCGCTTTTTGTAAGGGGCGCTTTATGCGGGGGGCGCTTATTGTTAGGGCGCTTATGATGGGGCGCTTTTGATGGGGCGCTTATGATCGGGCGCTTTTTTCCGCAAATCTGAAAATCTATTATTATGTCAAATTGAAAGAAATCGGGGACACTAGAAAATCCAGAAACCCCAACTTCTTTAGATTTTAGAATTCCGATGATAGATATAACCGAGTTGCAGGGCGTCTGTAATTTGATGAATGGAATTTAATGAATGATGAATAGAATTTAATGAATACAACCCCATCTAGCGGCAAAATTACAAATCTCTTGTTGAATTGATTTAAGTGGCGTAAATTTTTGTTTCTCTCTAAGCTACTCTATAGTGGCCATGGAATGTGGTTTCACATTGCAGGCCACGCGGTGGCAAGTTTAAATGTATTAGACTACATTGCATTGCGGTCCACGACGCACTGTGTCCAGCTTCTCACTTTAACAATCCACGCGCTGCTTAATATTTATTCCTTCTAATTCATCCACAATGGTTAGGACAAAGCACATAGCTCTACGGGTAAGAAATAAAATTACAACAATTGCCGTTAATTTTAAATACCGAAATAATATTACAGAATAAAGTAATTTTAATTATCGATGAATATTTTGTACCAAGGTTTTTAAAAAAGATGGAAAGAATGTTTCTGCAGGACCAAAGGCAGTTAAAACGCCGAAATCTGTTCCTAAACAGTTAAAAAAAACGCACCCGCCTGTTAAAAAACCACCCCCACCGGTGAAAAAACCGCACAGATTCCGACCAGGTACAGTGGCTTTGAAAGAAATCCGACGTTATCAGAAAAGCACTGAACTACTCATTAAAAAACTACCATTCTCCAGATTAGTGAAGGTGCGTTCTTTATATTGTCTAGAAACGTTGTAGAGTTAGTGTTGATATATAATTTTTATTTAGTCATGCTATAACCATTGTTTTTATTAATCCGTTAATCATATTTATGCCAGGAAATTGCACAAGAGTACCAACCCCATTATCGGTTTCAACCAAATGCAATTTTGGCTATACAAGAGAGCGCAGAATTTTACCTTACAAATTTATTTGAAGATTCGAATTTGTGCGCAATTCATGCCAAGCGTGTCACCATCATGCCGAAGGATTTAAGGCTAGCTCTTCGCATCAGAGGGGAAAGCAAATAAAGAATCAGAGTGGTCTTTAAATTTAATTTTAAATTAAGTTCCGAATAAACTGACATTCTTTCCATCCACAAAATAAAAGATTTCAAGTAATTCCGAATTCCGAAACTGCGCATGTGCAGAAGCTCATTTGAAACATATATAAATATTCTTGTCATGATCTACCCATAGAAAATGATAAAACTTATGGCAATGATAAAACTTATGGCAATGATAAAACTTATAGCAATGATAAAACAAATGGCAATGATAAAACATATGGCAATGATAAAACTTACGCATTGTTAGCCACATCATATACAAATGTTAGCCACATCATATTAAAATGTTAGCCACATAATATCTTATATATAGCCACAATATTATGTTAGTGAAAGCCCTATTCTATGTCAACTATAATCATATAATAAGCTACAGTTAAATTTAATTTTCAAGACATATTATTTTATAAATAAAAAAAAAATTCTAGAAAAATAATTTTATTCGGGATATTCCGAAACTGCGCATGTGCAGATGCTCATATGAACCATATATAAATATTCTTGTCATGATCTACCCTTAAGAAGAGAAATAAACTCATAACGATTTTTGGTACTAAAAAAAAGATTTCAAGTAATAATCCTTAGTGTTAGCTGCATTTGTTCAAAAATAGTTTTACATTACGTTTTACCGGCTTGAATCTAATGTAAATCATATATTCATACAATGTAAACCAACAGGCTGGACCTTCATGTAAGTACGTGTTGGAACCTCATGTTATCTTTCGGACTGGAACTTCATGTAAGCTTACGTGCTGTAACCTCATGTAAGCTTAAGTGCTGTAACCTCATGTAAGCTTACGAACTGGAACCTCATGTAAGCATACGAGCTGGAACTTCATGCCAGCTTACGGAGTGGAACCTAATGTAAGCTTACGGAGTGCAACCTAATGTAAGCTTACGTGCTAAATCCTTATGTAAGCTTACGTGCTAAATCCTTATGTAAGCTTACGAGTTAATATCTCCTATGATCCACATCATCTTCCTATGATCATTCCGTGACATGTATTAGCCAAATTAGCTAAATGAGTTAGACTAATAAGCGTCTTAAGTTAACCACATCAGTAGAATTTGCTCATTTTGCGCCACTCAGCCCATCAAAAATCTGGGGATGGCTCACAGTATTATGCATCCTTGAATTGCCTTTAGCAATTTCTTTTGCTAGACGGAGAACATGCGTTTGAGTTAAGTTTACGGTCAGGATCCTCGAGTCATATAATGGACTTGTACCTAATTTCTTATGGTTTGATAACTCATGCGATTATATGCGCTAGCATATTATGTTATTTCTCATATGATTTAGTTTTGGTTACTGATGTAAAACGCATTGCAATAAAAAAATCCATTTGTTTGTTTAGTAAGTCGATAGTATCTCAGAAGAGGGCATCATCTCATATAATTGAAGAGCTTACGAACGTCGCACAGTTTTTGCGCCATTTTTGTCCTGTGTGAAACTCGGTCAAATTGTGGAAGCCAATGATCACAAACTGGTATTTATTCAAACAATCTATAGAAAGCTCTAAAACAAATTGTAGTTACAACTGTTGAAACTTTTGGTTTTAGAAATGAATATAGATAAGATTTGTGAAAAGCTGGGATCGGAAAGGGAAAAACGAGGGAATGCTTTTTGTCAAAAAGTAAGATATTAATTACCTAATGAAGTTTTCGTAAATGCTACTGATTTGAATATTCAAGATTAAAATATTAATTTTAAACAGGAGAACATACCTGAACTATGCTCAGGTTTATTGTTTATTTGATATCTATTGCTAACTAGTAAAGTTGTTCTAATATTGTTTAATTAAGCTTGCACAATTATGTGCGACGGATCCTCGGGTCGAGGATGTAAGTTCGCCTTCCAACAACGCTGATACACTGACAATGAGACAAAAGTAAAACATTTGCAAAATATCGAATAAAATTAGGTTAGTCAGTAATGTGAGATAATTAAACATATATTTGTTTTGTACTGGTTTTGAAAATATAGGTCAAAAAACGAAGCAAAGATTGAAAAAACAGCTGCAGCCCCTGTAGTCTCTTCTTCTCTCAAAAAATTATCTGAAATGGTTTGCGTGTGCGGTATGATTTCGGAATGAATATACTTTATTCTTTTTTTGTGTAATTATTTTTTTTTAATTATTAGTTCCACTGGCAAGTACAATATTGTAATCATATTTTATTGAATGGGTGTATCGCAGGGGTCCGTTTTAAAAACATGAAATCGATGAGAAGACATGAAAGGGAGATGCACGCTGTTCGGGTTAAATGCAGTTTCTGCTCAAGCGTACTACCGAAAAGAAGGGAAAGTCGTGAAACACACATTAGAGTTTGCAAATTAAAGGGTATGCTGGAGCGGGAAATCGCAATTAAGTCACTTCAGCCAAATAAAAAGTCGGAATAAATTTTAACAGCAATAACAAAATCTTTTCTTGGCTGGCAATGTTAGCCTGGCATATTCATTTCACATTTATTATTTATATAATATATTATTATGATTAAGTAGGCTGTATTTATTTGAAGTAGCTTGCATAACAGTTTAACCCTTGAGTAGTTATTTTATGTGAGGCAACGTACTTAAAATTCAAGCATCCTCGCCCTATACTCGATTCCATAATCATCATCACTATCCTATTATCGGTCAATCATCGTTCTTACGTCGCACAAATTTCATGTTTGCCCTTTAGCTCCTAGCCACATTAGCCACACAATTCAACTACATACTACATTAGCCACATGACTTGGAACGGAGATGAGAATTATTTTTTGGGACGACGATAGGGAAAATAGTATTCAACGACGATACGGAACAATTTTTTTGGACGGGGATAGGGAAAAAGTATAGGAACGACGATAGAAAAAAACTATTGGGACGACGATAGGGAAAAAAGTATTGGACGACGATAGGGAAAAGGTAGTGGGACGACGATAGGGAAAATGGCTAAAATAACCACATTAGCCACGTCAGTTAACCCTTTTACCTACGTAAGTTATCCACATCCAACAACAGTTGCCACATTAGCTACATCGATAACTGACATGCAGTGACAAGGAGTAAATGAAAAAGGACTATGGACATTCATAATGTAATCAAAAAATATAAATAACAGCAAAATGGAACTGCCGCTTCTTTTACTTTGTACTTTTTTGTATGAACAAACCGCGATCGTCTTCTCGGGTTGAGTGGTTTAGGCTACTCCGTAGCAGCGAAATCATTGCTTTTGCACTTCTATTAATGTAAATCCAAGTATTTGTTTGATTCAGACAGTTTACGATTAGATTACTTTATTTAAAACCAACGTAGCGTTTACAGTCCTTGTACTTAATTAAAAATAAAATTAGGGACTTAAAGATGTGCAACAATTTTTTTGTTTTCACAACATTTGCAAATAAAAAACAAACAATCATGAACAGAAGGAATTTGACTACATGTTCTATGAATCCATTTACGACAAGACACGCATTGAAATTGATCTTCCAAATACGTAGAATCTCCAGTGCATGTGCTGATGCCACATAAGGTTTTACCAACATCTAAACTAAACAAACATTCCGAAATCATAGCATGAGATTTACCTCTAGTAATAGGAAGTTCAGAAAGTTTTCCCATACTATTTAGACAATCAATCGCTTTAGATTTTAAATCATTGTTCATTCGTTTCCTCCGTTCATACACAAACTCACTTTTCTCGTACTTATGAAGTACATTTAGTAGCCATTTGCGATTTCTAGTAACTTGCCTCAATACAGTTAAACCAGGGTAATCCAACTTATTCAATAACGCAAATACCCCGAGGCATACAATGACACCACATTCGGTTGAGTTGTATTGATGCGGTCCATCATCTGCGTATACAAACTTCCAATCTTCCACAGTTGTTGAAACATTTGCAGATAGATGCATAGCACATGTAATTTTAAACAAGACCGCGAAAACTTCTTGTTTTGGTATTGGATTTCGATAGGCTAGAGAATCAACAAGAATAATGGTCTTTAACTGAAAAAGTATCACGCCAATCATCCAATGATTATCACTTAGAACACATACAAATGCAACATCATGATTCAGTGCTGAGTGATCACATGAAAACTGAACCACGTGAGAAAAAGCACTACCCTCTTTATCTTGTTTTTGACGGGGCGCACCTTCCACAGTTGCATATATTAACGAATCGACGTACAAAGCATTTCGCACTTTAAAGCTCTTCAATAAAAAGTTAATACATGCGTCAATTGTTCTACCATCCAACCATTCATTTTCACAAATGTTTGCTCCCCAACGTTTTAGAAGTCCGCTCACATCCACCGGTTTAACCGAAAATTCAGAATTTAACAACGTGTCTAAGCGATAGTCAATTTGATCAATGTCTGTTATGCTTTCCGAACAATCTTGAGATTCTACCAACAGATCAAAGAGAGAAATATTTGGTTTTTTTAAATCTTGTTCAAAGTTTTGGGGTGAACCATAAACATTATGGTTTCCAGACTCAAATTCAAATTCCAAGTCGTCGTCGTTGAATTTTCTTTTCAACCTCGCACATTCAGAGTCAGAGGCTTCTGTTACCATATCGATTAAATCAGTTGGATTTGGTTTTTTTCGCCCAGATTTCAATTTATGTCCACGAGATTTTTTTTTCAGTGTGCTAAGCTGAAGATTCGTGGGGTAGTTTGCATATTCTTGTCCAATTGAGATCATAACTGCCATCTTATGAAAACACAAACCTGAACTACTGCAGTTACATTTGTATTTATGAGAACTACTTTTGCCGTTTTTGGTTGGTTCAACGGTATAAACTTTGTCCGTGAACGGATTCCTGACAACAAACGTGTTCATATTTGCAATCAATGACACCATATTCAATTTCACGCAGTGATTTGCTAATAGTTCTTTTGACAACAAATAATTCTTGTCCGGTTCTGTTGGGCTCATATGCTGCTTTAGTTGATTCGAAAACTCTACTTCTGAGAAAGTAATATAAGTCGGTAAATTTTTTAACTGGAAATCACTAAAAGCTTTTTTCATGCTGTACTTTCCTTGACTTCGCGTTGCTCTTGAAAATTCTAACATCATGTTACATTGAAGAAGTACGAATTTTACGACTAGCGAATCCAGTGGAAATTCCTTCCAATTGGTACTGTTTTTTACTATAAAATTCATACTTTCACTTAAATTGTTGGTGGGCAACTGATCTTTGAAAACACAAAACTTGTTCACAGAAAACTTGGATGCTAGAATTATATCTGCTTTGACATTGTTTTCAATATAATCAACAAAAGATTGTGACCACTTAAATTTAAATTGTTCATACAAAGTGCCAAAATCGTCGTCTGTTTCTGATTCAAGAAGCGCTGAAATTTGTTTCCCGAGTACATCAAAGTCGACGCAAGATTTAACCGAACAAGTTTTTATCCACTCTCGAACATCACGTTTGATGTGGTTACTGCATGGAACCAAGTTAGCATTTGGAATGACACGGCGTATTGCATTTGTTATTGCCTTTTCGCGATCGGTGCAGATTGGAACATTTTGCGACAGCGATGTCAAGTCCAAATGCTTGGACATTATGTGCCAAAACTCTTCGTGTATTTCTTGGGTTTTTCTGTCATGCATCATAAATGCAACTGGAAACACAGGATCACCATTGACAAATATGTTTCTTGCCACGAGGATAGATACATAGCTGTCTGCTAAATTAAACGTAGTGTCGTAACACAAAAGTTGTGGAAGGTCTGAATTTAGTTTGCACTTTCTTAGAACATTGTTTGCCAAATCCAGAGCACTTGGTTCAGCAACTACTACAATGTCAAATGGAATTAGCTGTAGTTTTAAGACAAATTTCCCGAGATCCTGTTTTGCCATCTCATATATAGCTAAAATTTCACATTTGTTGAGTTTTCTGGATTTTGTACTGGCGGCTTTGAAATTATGAATCTGTGTTGGATTTTTGGGTGCATTAATTGGTTCACGGCTTAATATTTGGCATGCATCGGGATTATCATTAATATTAGCACTAGCCAAAGATTCTTTGACCAAGTCCTTATAAATAGCTGCTGGGGAATTTTGTACCACTTCAACTTTTGCTTTAATATTTGCCCGCGTTTCAGAGCTTGTTCGGACATAAGGATGACTAGACTTAGAGTTTCCGTGAGCATTGGGTTTGAATAGCTTTTCGTCTCCAATATAGTGTATGAGTATTGCAGGGTTGTTTGGTGTTAATGGGTTAAGGAGTTTGTAGACATGCTTTTTAAACTGTAAATACTCCCGTTTATTTGTTGTTGATTGTAGTTCCGGAAGTGTCGACTTTGAGTTTGAGACATTTAAAGTGTCTTCCACATGCTCACGAAGTACGGCAGTAGATAGTTGGTAGTATTTTTTTGATAACCCGTGCAACTTTGTACTTCCGCGACTATCAAATCGAAAATATTGATCGTACATAAACTTCGTATCGGTCTTTGTGGCAGCACGATAAAGAATTACGCTCCCTCCCTTGGGTAGAACTGGTGAATTCGTCATTAGTTTGTCAAGATGCAAATCGCTTTCTGCTTCCTGCAGCAAACTTTTTACACCTTGGAGATCCTCGACAGAGTTGAATGAAGCTGATCGTACTTCGAATACTTTGTTGATGCAGTCCATTGCAATTTGATGAAGATGCAAATTTCGGTCGGATGTTGGTTGAGTATTCGAATGTTTAATAAACAAATTCAGGAAGTTGCTTTGGCTGGAGTTTATTCTATAATTAAAAACAAGGCAATCTTTTTATTTAGTTGATGATTCCTATGGAGGGGTACAAGAAACCTTATGTTTAATAAGTTGCTTGGTACTACATATTTAATGAGTGCATTGTAGCCTGTCATATATAAATCCATAGTACCACATGTTGAATGAGTGCATGGTACCGCATGTTGAATGAGTGAATGGTACCTCATGTTAAATAAGTACATGGTACCACATGTTTAATGAGTGCATAGTACCACATGTTTAATGAGTGCATGGTACCACATGTTTAATGAGTGCATGGTACCACATGTTTAATGAGTACATAGAACACCACGCTTATTGAGGGTGCGCACGTGAGGTGCTATTGGTTTAGATACATAGAACTTTACAAATTAAACACCAAATTTAGGGTTTGATTCTATCAAGCAGTGAAATAGCTCTAATGCTTTGAGATCTTAGTACAGCAAATCCCTTTATCAATAATGAGTTCAGTGGTAAATCAATAAAAATTATTAATACAATTCGAATACACTTTATCAAAACCATAATCTTTCATTAATCCGCCAACTCAACTGTTTTTTTTTGAGAAAATTATAACTCACCACAAATAGTTAGTAGATTTCAATAGATAGTGATTCATCAAAACTGGAGGCTGTCTGGTATTCTATTGTTGAAAGATTCATGAATTGTAGTAAAAAATGCTAAGCAGCGCGTGGACAGTTAATATAAGAGTCGTGTTGCTTCGTGGACTGCAATGTAGTGTAATCAATTTAAACTTACCACCGCGTGCCCTGCAATATGAAACCATATTCCAGCGCCACCTTGCAAGGGCAACACTTTTTTTAACAAATTAAAAATTTACGCCACTGAAATCAATTCAACAAGAGATTTGTAATTTTGCCGCTAGATGGGGTTGTATTCATTAAATTCTATTCATCATTCATTAAATTCCATTCATCAAATTACAGACGCCCGAGTTGCAAACGTATACTCCATGACAAAAGGGGATTGACGCAGTAACTCATCCATATGCTGGCGTTATGGGGGACTTATTTCAGTATTTACGGTGTATGACTATTTAAAACGTATTCTCCATGATTAACGAAATGAACAACACATTATCAATCATTTTGCCAATCTAGTTTATTTCATTAAACACATAATTACTTAATTTTAATTATAAGTAAAAATTAAGTTACCCGTGTGTCATTTCACATAAACTCGCAATATAGTACATTCCGCTAAAACATGCATACAAGTGCAAAGTGTGGATTGGATGCTTTTTACTGTAAACTAATTAATTCGCTAATAATGACAATTTTTTTGTGATTCACTTGGCAATGTGGATTCGAAATTAAAATCTTCAAGGCATTTACAGTTCCTCAATCAACGGTTTCCCTTTCATTACATCAAGTTTCTGATGGGATTCGGTTGGGAATTTGATAGCAACGAGATCTTCTTCCTCCTCCTTGCCTCCGTCCTCTCCCAGAAGTGTCTTGTTCTTAAATATATATAAATATAAATCGATACGTTTACTTGCAATTTTAAAACGAACGAAATATCAAAATTTTGAGGTCATACCGTCACAATTGAAGCTATAACAGAACCCCCAATGTTGTCATCAAGGAGACCGGTGCCACTGCAAGAATTGTCACCCCGACCCGACAAGTCCGTCATTCCTCTTGCGGATTTCAGCTTATTCGAATCGCTTCTCTTCAACGGGATTCTTCCGTCCCCCGACTTTTCCTCTGCCACTTTTCCTTTCGGCTGAAAAATATATTATACTCATTTAAACTGGTAATTTAGACACAAAAAGATTAGATAAAAATGATACT
This sequence comes from Desoria tigrina, assembly GCA_906901685.1. Taxonomy (NCBI): domain Eukaryota; kingdom Metazoa; phylum Arthropoda; class Collembola; order Entomobryomorpha; family Isotomidae; genus Desoria; species Desoria tigrina. Next base: position 660,796 of record CAJQTU010000065.1, read on the forward strand.
GATTTGAAACTTACTGGATTAACTGGATTATTGAGACCGAGTTGTCCAAGAAGCATGTCCAAGCCTAAAGAGAGAGGAGACGGTGCTCCAGGTTTCGATGACCCTTGACCTCCTGCAGTTGCTGCCCCCTTTGACTTTGGATTCTGGAGAAGTTTTAAATTTTTGGCTTCCTGCATTTGCTCTTCAATGTAGCGTTTGTAACCTTGAGGGTCCTTCTCTAGCATGTCGTCCAACGCTTTCCAGATTGCATTCGCCTGGTCTTGAATTGGCAAGCTTGCCATTTTGATATCGATTTTAAATGACCTTTGATAATATGATGACCGTAAGAAGTGAAAAATTGGTGAGATTTTTGACCCGTTACTGCTACTTAAGTGCAAAAGGAACGAATCCCGGATTTTTGTGCTATCGATTTAACAAGTTTGTTTATCGAGAACAAGGGAAATCACCTTGCCAATTTGTGTAGTTAAAATTATTGGGCAAAATTTTGAGCATCATGAAATCATCATTGATTTTTCAAGTATTTTCATACATAAAGATGGGGTTATAATATGCCATTGTTTTTGCTAATCAATTGAGTTCGTCTGCATGCATGTTTTCACTTTTAAAGCCAAGTATTTGTGAGTGTAGGGACCAGGAATTTTCCTCAATTGAAAAACTTAATTAACTCATTAATTGGATACTTTTTGACAATTTTTTTTACAATTCCATTATACAAGTTTATAGAACTAGATACATAAGATATTTCTATATAAAATTTGTCTATGGACAAGATATAAGAAGTTGAGACTGAATGATTCATATATGGAAGAATCGATTAAAAAAGTTACAACAGAAATTATGTACATGAATCAATCATAAACCCTGATACCACATAAAATATCTATCTGTTGCGTGTCCCTATTAAAGACCGGTCCAGCGGTTTATCTAATCGTAAATTGCATTTAAAAGCAATATAACCATTTAGCCAATTATAATTAAGCTAGTTTAATAATTCATTATTTAGTTGATGGGAATCATTTTTACTAGCCCATTAAAATAATTCAGTTTCTCACAACATCCACACAGTTCCATCCATAAATTCAGTACATTAATTTTATCATCCTGATTATGCACTGATTTTAATTAATTAACGCATGTATTTCAACTGATTTTTTTTGTTTTTTACAATAATCTGCTTATATTGTTATTTAAAGCAAATAGGAACTGCGATATGCAAACCTGAATGGCCAAAAACGGTAAGATTTTTTTCGAAATTAATGATTGGAATTTATTTGTTTTCGCTTATAATTTAAATTTAAATAAAATCAGGAGTATTTGTTTGGAATTGGAGGAACATAGTTGTAGAAGTTCCCCCGGAACAAGAAACAGCTCTTCCGAATTCAAAAATTAGGAAAATTAGCCCAGATGGGTGAGTCGTGTGGGGACTGGAGACTTATTTCAGTGCTGCAACAGCTTATATTTTAGCGTATGTAATATTGAATTTGTAAGATCGTTGTAGGACCAGGTTTCCCGAAACTACTTCCCTATGACATATGAAGGGGTTTAAAAAAATAATTGCCCATGGGGGCTTATTTCAGTGCATGCGGTGTGTATTCCGAGACGGTTTAAAAAAATAACTAAATAACTGCTCATGGGGACTTGTTTCAGCGCATACAGTGTGAACTCCCTATGCGACGGTCTAAAAAAATAAGTGCCTATGGGGAGTTATTTCAGTGCATTCCATTGTACACTCCTAATGACAATCAATGAGACGGTTTAAAAAAATAACTGCCGATGGGGACTTATTTCAGTGTTCTACATTCTTATGAACGAAGGTGGAGGAACAAAGAGGTGAAGTTGTAGTGTGGCATCTGTAGGGCGTGAAGGGAAGGGTAGTTGGTGGAATGTTGAGAGGGAAGATTCAATGAGTCGGCCATACCATACACGCGGAACCTCAGTCGAAGGTGGACACAGTTTGCTGCTGCACTTCCACAGGATTTCCACACCAAAATGAGGTAACATTTTCGCTTTTTTAATTATTTAGATTTCGAAACTTGTTTACTCTAGTTGCTTTCGTTTTAATGGTCCTTACTAAGGGTCTCCGTATCCCTGACCCAATTCCGATCTCCAATTTTGCGTTTTTAATATCAAAATCCATCAAAATCTGTAGACGAACACGAAATTCATTAAAAAAAATCAAAAAAGATTAGCCGGATATTTCATTTCATTTTAGTGCTGGTTGGTGCATTTTGAAATGTTGTCTGTTGGAATTAGTTGGATTGTGGATTGAAATGTGCAATGCTTTAATTTGTAACTGAGAACGAATTGTTTGGTTTTTCAGTGGTAAGATTTCAAAGGAGTATCTCTTCGAGTGCGTCAACGCCGTGCTCGAGCACTCGGCTACGGACAAGAAGAGGAAGTTCTTGGAGACGGTGGAACTTCAAATTGGATTGAAGAATTATGATCCCCAGAAGGACAAGCGTTTCAGTGGCACTGTCAGGTACGAATTGAAAGAATTACACTTATGACTTACTTTTGACTTTATTTATAATTTATTGATTGTGATTTACGACTGACTGAGGCTTCATTGCACTAAGTGCACATTTGACAATTATTGTTTTTTATGAACACAGGCTGAAGAGCATTCCCCGGCCAAAGATGACCGTGTGTATCTTGGGAGATCAACAGCATTGCGACGAAGCTAATGCCCAAGGCCTGCCCTGTATGGATGCTGAAGCCCTTAAGAAGTTGAATAAGAACAAGAAACTTGTTAAGAAGCTCGGTAAGCAAAATTGCATTACATTTCATTGAGACGTCAATGCAGGTCGTCTTGACAGGCTTTAAAATATTGTCCGATCCAATCGCATTGTTTTTCTGATTGGACTGAGCTTGAAGAGGGTCAAAAGTCAAAAATTAAAATTCATTCTTTTGAAGATGGATGATTGTTGTTGTTATCAATAAAAATAAAATAAAACTTGACTTATTTGTTTTTTGTTTATATAGCTAAGAAGTACGATGCCTTTTTGGCTAGTGAGTCTCTGATCAAGCAAATCCCTCGTCTCCTCGGACCTGGTCTGAATAAGGCTGGTAAGTTTCCAGGTCTGTTGACTCACCAAGAGTCTATGACCCAGAAGGCCGATGAAGTTAAAGCTACTATCAAGTTCCAAATGAAGAAGGTATGGGATATCTAACTATTGGATACCTTTCAGCCCATAAATAATGTACATTCAATCGAAGTGTTGTTGTAGCTTTCAATACTAATTAACCAACTTTTAATGAATTCTAGGTCTTGTGCCTGTCTGTCGCCGTCGGAAACGTAGGTATGACTCCTGAAGAGTTGGCTTCAAATGTACATTTATCCATCAACTTCTTGGTTTCTCTATTGAAGAAGCATTGGCAAAACGTACGGTCCCTTCACATCAAATCCTCCATGGGACCCGCACAGCGACTGTTCTAAACATCTTGTTTTTCCATTTTAATTGCTCGTTTTCCAATGAAAACTTTCAATGGATAATAAAAAAAGGTTTCGTACTGAAAGTTTAACTATTTTTTCGTCCGTGACTTTATTCGTCGATTGTGGTTACCTTGTTGAGCATCAACTAGTTTTATTTTTTATGAAAAGTGGTCATAAAATAATTTTCATCTAACAAGGGAAGTTTACGAAGGTAAACGACGACAAAATTATCTACCCCATTTTATGGTTGGCTTAAACTTGCCGAAAAAAAATTTAATTTTAAAATAGAATGGGTGTAAAACAACTATGGGTAATTTTAGTCGTATTTGTAAACGGATATTCTCAAACTTTGTTTTTCAATATTCGTTTTCTAGTTTCTAGTGAATTAAGGATCTCAATTTTCTCAAAAGAATTAAATTTTCAAAATTTTTAAGTCTAGAATTTTATTGAAAAAGATGGTTTTTCCTAATAATGTTGAGAAAATTAAGTTCTGATTTGATCTGTGAGATACATTGAGATGATATTACGTAGTTACTTTCGAAGACCAAATTCCGTCGAATTTGTCGCCATACAGTACAGTACTTGTACAGTGGTGACCTAGTGAGCTTAACCATGCGGTCAAGAGCTTGATAATTGACCTGTACCTGGCACAGCCTCAGTTAAAATGACTAACAAAGCTCGCAATAGAAGTACATAGGAATAGCATATTTCATTAAACTTTCCAAAAGAGTATATTATAGCTGATTTCTAACGAGCTTTATATGATTAGAAAGGACTAACACTAAACCACGTAGACATAAATAAAAATCTATATAAGTCCTCTATATAATTCTGTGGACTAAACTGCACTAAATTCTAAGCTATAATATGAATTAGGAAGTAAGACCTGGAATTTTAATGCCAGTCGTAAATTAACGTTAACTAATGAATTATCATCACATTGCATACATTTTCACATTTTTAAATCGATTTAGATTGCATTCTTTTGAATTGCTCATAATAATTAAAAAATAGGCATCTATTTGGAGGATCACATAGATAGAATTAGAATCTGATAGATTTGTGAAAATTAAACTTTCCGATTAAGATTCCGCATATAAGGGTGGGATAGGGATTACATATTACATTACTATCGTGTTGTTGATATCAGGATGGGTAATTGCATTTTTTCATGAAAAGTTGGTGAACAAAGATGTGTTACCATACCATGTTGTTACATAATCCACAATCCCTGACGTAGATCCGTAGATGTGGATTTATTAGAGAGAGCTAAATTCAAACAGAAGAGAAAGTTCCAGAGAGTGAAAGCAACCTCTCCGGTTGTGCAATTAGTAACGTGGGTCCATTAAATATTCCAACAATTCCAAACAAAACCATTTATCATGGTAAAGTATTACGAGAACGCTTCAGCGTTTAATTACACGTGGGATCAACTTGTCACCGGATTTTGGCAGCGATATCCCAATCCATACAGGTACAAAATGTCGGCTCTGCTTTCTCTTGCTTTCTCCGAATCTAATTGCTTATAATTTAATTATGAAGCCTTTGGCACCAAATCACATTAATTCCAAACTCTAATGAATTGTGACGCTTGACTTCCACAGCACCCACGTCTTATCCGAAGACACCGTTTGCCGAGAATTCCGGGGGGATGTCCTGTACACGAAACGGGTGCTAACAAAAACTAACCGATTGCCAAAATGGGGGACGGGGATTGTGAGTACGACGACCGTTGCTATCGTTGAGGAGTCAGAAGTCGACCTCAAGGGAAAGACCCTTGTCACCTACACAAGAAATATCGGATTTAACCGAATTATGGTAACGAAACTCACATTAAACTTACAGACCTACCCTAATTTCTCTAAATAAATCCCCACCCTGTTGTAGAGGGTTATTCGTTGTGTGGATATCTATTTAATCTTTAATCGAAAGTCCCAAATTGGTAAAAAAACGAAAATATATCGCAATTTCTTTCTGATTCGTTTGAAAAATATACTGACTGACCAACCACCTAATTTGCATAAGTTCATTTTTATATAAATCCTTGATTTTTCATTTTAGAGCATAACGGAAAAAGTGACATATTCCGCCGACCCAGAAAACGCTGGCCAAACCCTTGCTGCCCGGAAGGCATGGATCGATTCCCAACTCTATGGATTCCGTCGAGCAATCGAAGCCTTTGGTTTAGAACGGTTCCGATCCAACTGCTCCAAAGCTGTCCTGGGATTTAATCATATTTTGCAGATCCTTTACCCCAGACCGCAACTTTTACAAGCCGTTGCAGCCAACAGTGATAATAACAAAAGCTCGAATCCAATCTCCTCTCGGCTCGACGAGACGAAGGAAAGACTTCGAGAGAAAGCAAAGAAAGCAGGAGAGATTGCTCGGAAATCGGCTGGAAAGATTGCCTTGGTCTCCACATCTAGTGCGAATGTTGAATCCTAAACTCTGTATCGTACTTTAATCAGTATAGGAAATCTTTAATCCAGACTTAGATAGTGTGCTAAAAATGAATTGCATTTTAAACTGTGTATATGTACTGAAATAACCTAATAACCGAGAAACAAGTGAAGACAAAACCGGATAAACACAAGGAATATTAAAATATAATCTAAAAACAAAACCAAGTCCAAGTATTGTTATAATAATCTCTAAGAATTATGTAAAATGTCCCACCCATGACACGATAGTTATAATATTACAGATACGAATCGCACGCTATTTCGTTTTATTCTGGTGTTATTAGGCGTTTTAAATTATGGGGAACTATAGATGCCGACATTTATTGAGTATTTAAGTTTTAAAAAGGGTGTGTATGTCTAATCTTTCGTGATGGAAAAATGGAAATAGGGAATTGGTCCGAATTATCTTCATTCTGAAGTAGCAGCTTATGATTTCATGACATGAAAATGATGTTAGGTAATAAAAATATTGTAATGGTTTTTTTAGGTTTTAGTTTTAGAGTAATAAAATGAAATATCAAGATAAAGGTACTACGTACTGGTGATTAAGGTCTCTTGTTTCAACTTTTCATATTCGAAAGTCAAGCAAAACCCATACATTGCGTTGAGCCCGGGATTAATTACCTATGCCATTTACATTTTGAAGACCATAATAATTAGTCGGTCATTTTTTTTGAGGACTGACCGACTGACGGTCAAAAATGTCAAAATTTGCAAACGCTTTCATTCGATAACGAACAGCCATTTGACAATGCATCGTAATACCGTAACTTCTACATTTTAAATTATTTACAATCTTTATTGTTCATCTAAATTATTACAATTCTCAGATTGTAACGCCTGGTCTGCATATGGCTATTTATAATAACTACACTTCAGTTATTATATACAGAACAATTACATATCCGATTATTAAACTACGACACTGACTCATCGAAAATTCAACTTAAAGTTTAAAGGAAGCTGGATAATGTTGACTGTATGGCTTTAGACGAACTTCCAGGGCCTGTCCCTATAGGCTACAAGTCCTTGACGGTACTGCTGGTCTCGAGAACTTCGACGATAGTAGAACAAGTACGAATATCCGAAGCAAGCTCCCAGTACCATCAGCGGAAGAAGGACTGTCTTCTGGGTGGGCTTGAAGTAGTACCACTGCTGCGACTTCATTGACTGCCATCGCTGCAGTGCTGGGTCAAACTATTACAGAAAAAAAATAAAATAAAGACGAATTAGGTTTAGTAAGACTATAACTTTGTGTATTTAAATCAGGTAGGTGGTCTGGAATTTGGATTAAAAAGCATTAAAATATGGTTTTTATTAGTTTCTGCGACGGATTCCATCTTCTGTCTTCCATCATCCATCGTTCCATCCAGATCACAGATTAAAAGTTTCAATGATTCTGATCTGATTAAATATTACGTCACGGACGGGGGCATTGAATGGGGGACTGGCGAATTCGGTTTTTGTTGATATGTTTAATGATGTTCATGTTTAATGATTAATGATGAATCAAATGTTCAAGTTCAATGTTTTGTTTTGGTCTTTAAAAAAAATTAAATTTGAAATTGGTAATGAAATAAATACAAAATAACAAGGAGTACTACGGAACAGCTAAATGAGTTTTGTGACACGTGGAAGGTCAGATCAGAGGTCACATCATTTTCGACAAGAGGTTGGGTGATAAATTAAAAGCGCTTATACAACTTCAAACTTCGATGTTTGGACTTACAAGATAACCACCATGTCCGTGTCGATGGGGGTTTGTAAACTGCTTTATAAATTCTGCCCGTAATTCTTGACGAATTTTCATCCGGTCTTGAACCATTCGCACTTCCTTTTGCGAAGCATCGTACTGCTCAATCTTATTCGCCATTTTTGAGTCCTTGGAATCAGGATTTCGAAAAAATCGAAACTAGAAATTATTTTTTAGGACGAAAGTCCTCAATTCGTGCTTTCCCTCAGATGAGGTTTTTTCTTGCACGATGCCCCAAGCAAAAGTTATACTTACTTGTGAATTGTAAATGTGAGTTGTGTGAGGCTGTCCGGTTTTGTTTGGCTTCATTTCTTTGCAATTTCAATCCATCATGTAAATCTTGTCGATGCATCGATATCGATATCGATAAGTTCTCAAATTTCCAATCCACATTTTTTCTTATCGACAAGTTCTTCAATTAATTACTACTAGCCCACATTTTGTGAGATGAAGTGAGGGGCATATGCCAAAGTGAATATGCTAAATTTATCTTATTTAAATCGTCCTAATGATTTTTGAGCAGGTTTAAAATAGAATCTCTTACAATTAGATTCAGATCCTTTTGGTAATTTTATCACATATATTATGATAATGATAATGTCCAGTTATAGAAGTTTTTAAAATGATGCGATTGCAAAAATAGGTTAAATCCATCTCGGATTCATGAATGATGATGATTTGAAATCTGATGAGATTAACATTTATATTACATCTCATAAGCTATTATTATTATAGCTTTTATGAAAAATTTAAATGAAATAAACCGTCCAACGAATGTACTAATGTATCGTAGATATAACGTTTTTATACCGTTTCATACACATCGAAACATATTCAGTGAAAACTGTGTTTTAAAATATTAAAAATGCATGAAATATCGAAAATCTCAAATTGCCCCAACTATAGAGCAATTTTACATAATTCATTCAAAAGCACTTGATTATAGCTTTCGGATGACGTATCAAACGATTAATCTCAATTTGCCCCAACCATAGAGCAAAATTACATACGTCATTCGAAAGCCCTTGATCATAGCTTTCAAATGACGTATCACACATATATGTTTGTAATTTGACCTCTTTGACCCCTCCCCACCGGTCAGGGGGTGACCACACCCCCAAATCATATACGTCATTCGAAAGCCCTTGCTCATAGCTTTCGAATGACGTATCACACATATATGTTTGTAATTTGACCTCTTTGACCCCTCCCCACCCGTCAGGGGGTGGCCCTACCCCCAAATCATACACATCATTGAATAGCCCTTGACCGTAGCATTCTATCGATGTATCACACATGGGGGGTTACTATTTGAAAAAATGTTGACCTTTGACCTTTCCCCCATTGACCTTTGACCTACAGGGCCCCCAAACGAACTTGACCTCCGTTTGGATGTCTTAAATAGATATCCGAAAGAAAAATTTCAAAAAGTTAAACCGTTCTCGAGTTATCGTGTTTACAGACAGACAGACGGACAGACACCGAGCCATTCGCATTATGTATCTACGATACATAATAAACCGTCCAACGAATGTACTGATGTATCGTAGATATAACGTTTTTATAACGTTTCATACACATCGAAACATGTTCACACTGAAAACTGTGTTTTAAAATATAAAAAATGCATGAAATATTGAAAATCTCAAATTGCCCCAACCATAGAGCAAAATTACATACGTCATTCAAAAGCACTTGATTATAGCTTTCGAATGACGTATCAAATGATTAATCTCAATTTGCCCCAACCATAGAGCAAAATTACATACGTCATTCGAAAGCCCTTCAGCATAGCTTTCGAATGACGTATCAAACGATTAAAACACACAAAATATCAAAAATCTCAAATTGCCCCGGCCATAGAGCAAAATTACATACGTCATTCGAAAGCCCTTCATCATAGCTTTCGAATGACGTATCAAATGATTAATCTCAATTTGCCCCAGTCATAGAGCAAAATTACATACGTCATTCGAAAGCCCTTCATCATAGCTTTCGAATGACGTATCAAATGATTAATCTCAATTTGCCCCAACCATAGAGCAAAATTACATACGTCATTCGAAAGCCCTTCATCATAGCTTTCGAATGACATATCAAACGATTAAAACACACAAAATATCGAAAATCTCAAATTGCCCCAGTCATAGAGCAAAATTACATACGTCATTCGAAAGCCCTTCATCATAGCTTTCGAATGACGTATCACACATATATGTTTGTAATTTGACCTCTTTGACCCCTCCCCACCGGTCAGGGGGTGACCCCATCCCCAAATCATACACGTCATTCGAAAGCCCTTGATCATAGCTTTCGAATGACGTATCACACATATATGTTTGTAATTTGACCTCTTTGACCCCTCCCCACCGGTCAGGGGGTGACCCCATCCCCAAATCATATACGTCATTCGAAAGCCCTTGATCATAGCTTTCGAATGACGTATCACACATATATGTTTGTAATTTGACCTCTTTGACCCCTCCCCACCGGTCAGGGGGTGACCCCATCCCCAAATCATATACGTCATTCGAAAGCCCTTGATCATAGCTTTCGAATGACGTATCACACATATATGTTTGTAATTTGACCTTTTGACCCCTCCCCACCCGTCAGGGGGTGACCCCACCCCCAAATCATATACACCATTGAATAGCCCTTGATCATAGCTTTCCATCGATGTATCACACATGGGGGGTTGCTATTTGAAAAAATGTTGACCTTTGACCTTTCCCCCCTTGACCTTTGACCTCCAGGGCCCCCTAACGAACTTGACCTCCGTTTGGATGTCTTATATAGATATCCGAAAGAAAAATTTCAAAAAGTTAAGCCGTTCTCGAGTTATCGTGTTTACGGACGGACGGACGGACGGACGGACGGACGGACGGACGGACGGACGGACGGACGGACGGACGGACGGACGGACGGACGGACACCAGACCATTCGCATTATGTATCTACGATACATAATAAACCGTCCAACGAATGTACTGATGTATCGTAGATATAACGTTTTTACACTGTTTCATACCCATCGAAACATGTTCACAGTGAAAACTGTGTTTTAAAATATTAGAAATGCATGAAATATCAAAAATCTCAAATTGCCCCAACCATAGAGCAAAATTACATACGTCATTCAAAAGCACTTGATTATAGCTTTCAAATGACGTATCAAATGTATAATCTCAATTTGCCCCAACCATAGAGCAAAATTACATACGTCATTCGAAAGCCCTTGATCATAGCTTTCGAATGACGTATCACACATATATGTTTGTAATTTGACCTCTTTGACCACTCCCCACCCGTCAGGGGGTGACCCCATCCCCAAATCATACACGTCATTCGAAAGCCCTTGATCATAGCTTTCGAATGACGTATCACACATATATGTTTGTAATTTGACCTCTTTGACCCCTCCCCACCGGTCAGGGGGTGACCCCATCCCCAAATCATATACGTCATTCGAAAGCCCTTGATCATAGCTTTCGAATGACGTATCACACATATATGTTTGTAATTTGACCTCTTTGACCCCTCCCCACCGGTCAGGGGGTGACCCCATCCCCAAATCATATACGTCATTCGAAAGCCCTTGATCATAGCTTTCGAATGACGTATCACACATATATGTTTGTAATTTGACCTTTTGACCCCTCCCCACCCGTCAGGGGGTGACCCCACCCCCAAATCATATACACCATTGAATAGCCCTTGATCATAGCTTTCCATCGATGTATCACACATGGGGGGTTGCTATTTGAAAAAATGTTGACCTTTGACCTTTCCCCCCTTGACCTTTGACCTCCAGGGCCCCCTAACGAACTTGACCTCCGTTTGGATGTCTTATATAGATATCCGAAAGAAAAATTTCAAAAAGTTAAGCCGTTCTCGAGTTATCGTGTTTACGGACGGACGGACGGACGGACGGACGGACACCAGACCATTCGCATTATGTATCTACGATACATAATAAATCGTTACAAACGACACGTAAAAAAGGGGTGAAACCAAAACGTTACACTTTTAAATATTTACACGAATAACTATCCTTACTGACACGAAGGAGTCATTTGGTATAGGAATTTTCGAGTTTAAATTTTATGGGGTCAGGGGGTGTGACCGACTATTTCAAATTTCTATTTGGCTTAAAGCCAAGTAAATGTAGGTTTCAAATCCGAAAACCGTTTTCAAAAAACTTAAACCGTTCGAAAGTTAGAGCGTAAACGGACGGACGGACGGACGGACAGACAGACAAGGTGATCACATTAAGGGGTTTCACCCCTTAATAAATGACCCCAGCTGCTTTGCTGTTGTTCTAAAATGACTGATTGTGTTCTCATGATCATGACCCAACAACGCCATTAAATTATATGGTTCGATTTTAGTAAATTTCTTTCGACAGAATATAATAAATCTTTATTTTCTGGAACAACACGTACAACGTACAATTAGGCACCGTTTCATCACATCACATCGTTTACAAATCTAAGGCCAATACACATATATTTATAAGGCTTGTAGGCAATTCCATTCATTGACTCGAGACGTTAAAACACTTCAGTAACACATCTTTTGCAAACTAATGACAAACTTCAATCAAAATCAGATTTAAAAACAGCATTAGAAATGTAAATCCCTGCCAAATAAAATCAAATTGATTAAAAAAAATGTGCTACAGCTACACATCATACGGTTCTATACACAGTATAGAATTACAATGGTCAACAAAGGTTCATCATTATCATTAATGATTACAAATTGGCTAGAGAAATTAAACTTTCCATGAAGGCATCTTCTTTTCAGATATATATATAATTTGCTATTTCAACTATTTTAGTTTACATTATTTAATGATACGTATATTTATGATTAAGATTGATGTGCTTTAAAATTTACTATATTAAAACTAGAAGTTTTTATCCCAGCCGGAAAGGTCATCGGGAGGTGGACCGTCGGGGTCGGGTGGGTATTCGTCAAAATTGCCACAGTCTTGGGGTCCCCTGATTTCCGGAATTATTGGCGGGGTCAGGGTTCGTGACCTCAGCCCGTCCCAGTTGAACCCGTCGAACCACTTGTGCTTCTGAATATCGGGAATTCCACCGCGTTGATAACCAAGACGTTCCGCGGGGTTATCGCGGCAGAGTTTCTTGATAAGGTTGCTTGCATTTCGACTCACGGTTCGGGGGAATTCGACAGCTTCGATACCCTTTAGGATTATGTTGTACGTCTTCATGGGATCTCCGCCTAAAAATCGGTAAGGCAAAAGCGTCATTTTGGGGCTTGGTACAGATTCAAAGAGTAGTAGATTTTGAATTATTCATAAACCAAGTGGTACACTTTTAGCTGGGAGACCCTGTATATTAATCATGTTTTAAATGTTTAATGTACATCGGCTTTAATTAATTGCTGCTTATTCTGTTCTAAAATATGGGGGTTTCTACTGGACTACACTCGGAAATGTCGATATTTTAATAACCAGTTTTGAAGCAGTAAAAAATAGCGATATTTTTCATATTTTTCGACCGAAGTATCAATGTTTTTTTAACCATTTACAAATAGGCTGATTTCAACGTGGTTTACGTTTATGAGGCCTTGCGCATTTATTATTTAATTGAAACAGATAGTTCTAGCTCAACAGGAGTCAATTGTTTATCTAGTTCTTTGGTTTTGGATGAGCTCACAATCACAACTTGATTTTTATTGTTGTGAAGGGAAGGGGTGGGGACTTATTTAGGGATTTTGTTACTGTAATATAATTTTATTAGCTGCTTGAATCTTAGGTTGAAGTTAAACATTAAAATCGTACCTGTAAAGGGAGGGGTTCCAGTGAGGAGTTCGAACATGAGGACCCCAAGAGACCAATAATCGGCACTGATATCGTGACCCTTGTTCAAAATGATTTCGGGAGCCACATATTCTGGAGTCCCACAGAAAGTCCATGTTTTTCGTCCCTGCAGTTTCTTTGCAAATCCAAAATCTACTAATTTGACATACCCATTGTTGTCGAGTAGTAAGTTTTCTGGTTTAAGATCACGATAGATTATGTTCCGACTATGGAGATAGTGAAAAGCTTCCAGGACGCAGGCAGTGTAAAACCTAGGGTTAGTTAAGAGTGTTACAATTCATTAAAACTAAAAATTAATAAAAATGTGCTTCAAAAATGCATTTCCGACACCCTTTTCATCTTGCAAAAACGAATCCCCTCGAGTTTAAAGGCCTTAAAAACCATACTACTCTGAATTAAATCAGCCTCAAACCCTTATCTTCATTCAATCGTTATAATGATAAATGAATACGAGGTTGAATTGCAATTTGTAATTAACTAAAAATTAGCATAATTTCTTGAAAATGACTAAGAATTTTGTCGACAATCGATTGGAACTTCTAGACAGGTATCTTGGCTCTCATATTTCAATTGAAAAAATAATCCCTCATAGTAGTCAAAACAGACTCCCACCCCGAAATACATTCCCATCGGCTTATACGGCTTGGAAAAATACAACCCGGGGATTTATTGTTATAAATACGGTATCTATTATTAAGTAGTCGCAAACCTTGTTGTATGATCGTCAAAGTTCCCTTTGTCCCTTAAGATGGTCCAGAGTTCCCCACCGAGGCAAACCTCCATTAACATGTACAGGTACTTGGCATCTTTATACGTTTTGTACAATTTACAAATGAAGTCGCAGTTGGATTCGTACATGATCTCCTTTTCCGATTTTATATGCTCTTGCTGCCTTGTAGCTACGATCTGTGAAATACAAACAATTATGATTAATGCAACTTGTCAATTTAGATCAAAAATTTCGTTGAAATTCGATTTGCAATTAGATTAACAATGTTAAACGTTTAAGTTATATTAAAAGTCTAAATTAATACTTAGCATGATTCCATTGTTACCTGACTTTTCTTCATCTGCTTCAAAGCAAATGATCGGCCATTATCACCTGTAAACCCGACCAGTTCGACCCGACCAAATCCACCCACACCGAGTGTAGTGATCATTCTCAAGTCCTTTAGTTGCACAATGCCGAATTCCGCGTCCAGTCTAAGAGAATAGCATTTGTTAATTAGTGAAAATACAATCAAAACATACAGTCCTTAAGTTTGAATATGAATAAAGTTGTACTTTTTCCTGTATTTCTCAGCATCGTCATATCTGGTCCTAACTTCATCGATAGGGCTAATTAGAACGGCAAAGGATCCCTTGTCAATCACAAGGCAGGTAACTCCGTCCTCGTCGTCGACAATGATATTTGCGGTTCTTAAGTCGTCTCTGTAAAAAGATAAAATACACGGTTCAACCTCTGACCGACCTAATTTGTGCATTTTTTGTAAATCCTTTAACATGGAGGTTGGTGGAGTTATATTTCGGTGGGGATTTATTTCGGGATTTACGGGATATTCTATACTGAACTAAGAAGTAGGAAGGGTACTCGAAATGCCCTCGGGAACATATTCCCATCATGAACGATACTGAAAGCATGTAGATCCCGAAATCCTGATCCAAATATCTTCATAGCGTTTGTCTTATCCGTTTATCCTCCAAAAAAATCCTGGTCATACGGTTAAACGATAAAGGTATTTGTATTTATTTGGTGTCAGTGACAGAGGTGTCAGGATGAAAGAGTCGGACTAAACAAAGGCACCAGGCGACAAAGAAGCCAGGGCAAAGGAGTCAGACGACAAAGGTTTTAGGCGACAAAGACAAAGGTGTCAGGACAATGGAGTCCGACGACAAAGGTTGCAGGCGACAAAAGTTGTCATATTTTTTCCACAAATTTAGCATTTCTAAATTAATTGTAATAAAATTTTTTGAGACACTGTTCTAAATTCGGTTTCAAGTGCATCTCTTTACCTAATAAGCCCTGATTCGGGCTAAAACTGTTGCCAAAAAATGACGATTTCTCACCCTTGCAAAGCCTTCTCTCCGAAGAAGTCGCCCCGATGAAGTGTCCGGATGAACTTCTCGTCCGTAATGGCCCCCGTGTCATCCACCGTCTTCATGGTCACCTTGACCCTCCCCCTCGAGATAATGAAGAACGTTTCCCCCCTCGCCCCTTGACGAACGATGTACTCGCCATTTCCATACTCCGCTTCTTCAATGCAGTCGCTCAGCTTATTCAGGCACTCTTCGTTCAACTTCTTGAAGATGGGAACGGACTTAAGGAAGTCGATGTATTCCGCCGTTTTGAGGAGACCACTCTTCATCATTATCGTCTGGAAGAGGGTCCGTTTGACGGCAAAGAGGCGACATGGCGTTGCGGCTAATAAATTAATTTTGACAGGATTATAGCCTCCGTTGAGAAACTGTTAATTGGGGAAGTAATTAGAGGGTTTATCATAGAGTTAAATACCTTTGATAGTGGCAGTTCGTTGGCAGTTGTAGAGGATGGCTAATTCCCCAAATACTTTTCCAGGAGATATTGTGGACAAGTACTTCCCCTCTCTGGAAACTTCCACTCGGCCATCTGAAAATGTCAAGGACATTACGTTAATTTATGCGAAGGGGATAATGTTTCGGCTTTGAAGTAATTTCCAGAATAATGACAATTGAAATCCATTTAATGAAACTAAGAGTATAATATCGCTTAATTAGAGATGCATCTTTTAAACTAGATTAACAACGGGTAGCTTGAAGTTAATTTAATTAAATTCATAGCTAGGCCATCACATGATCGTGACTTCATTAAAGTGCATACATGTACATGAGTCAATTAAACAATTATATTTAATTAAATATGTAAATGGTACATGATACAATAGATGCATACACACAATGACACAATGTGAGTTCACTTCCATAAACTTCTGTTCCTTATTCATGAATAGTTACCTATTTTTGAGAGCATCTAGTTTTTGTTATTGATTAACATGTATGATAGGCATTGGTATGTATAAACTTGCCAAGGAGTCGCAAACACCGGAATAAGTCCTCAGGGGAATTATTTCAATTAATTGTAGATTTAAACATCGCAAATCACAACCCTGTTGCACTATGGAATTGAATAAACGCCTTACTCGTTATTCCCTGTAAAATATATTTTTGCCGTATTTTAGGTTGATGGGTTAGCACGTAGTTCGGATGGAAATTACTGGATTTCGGATATTGAACTATCTTTAAACCCTTTGACAACTAATATTTGGCATACCTGGGTAGCAGTTTGGGGCACTTATTTCGGTATTTAGAATACCCTGATAAACATATTATATTTCACAAACCTTCCATGACATAAAGGGTACTTCCGGGAGTCCCCTCCCGAATGATGACAGCATTTTCGGCATATTCTTCCAGGTACATACAGTCCACGAGTTCGTTTACTCGCTGAGGGTCCAAATGTCTCAGGAAATCGTTGTCTAAAATTGCTGATTTTATCAACTCGCGAGAACTGAAACACGGAATAGGTTTTTGTTAAAATTAGGTCTTTTGTTTTTAAGTCTAAACTTATTTCTGCCGAATAAAAACCCGGAACAGGGAAATAAAAATCAAGATCTGGACAAAGATTAAAAATTACCGATCAGATTTAGGAAAGGAAGGAAGTTCCTGGAGTTGAACATTTTGGTCAGGAATGGGTTCAGCGGAAATGCCCTGTCCACGAATCCTCTGTTTCGCAACAACCACCGACGGCTTCTTCGACCCTCCGGATTTTATTATAGATTGGTACTATACCCGTATCAGTAAAAAAAAATCTCGTAAATTAAAAATTCCAGATTTTTCACAAAAATTAAAAGAAGCAAATTTTTCCAACCTTATCAAGATCGGATCGGAGCTGAAGGATCTCTTCTTCCTTTTCCAAAATCCGAAGCTCCAATTTCCTGATGATTTTATCCCGAAAGGAAACCTCCTGTTGGAGCTCCTCTACTAATTGCTTTTGCTTGTCCGGCCCTGACATTTTTACCCCTTTCACAATTAACTAATTATAATTATAAACACTAATGGTTTTGGTCCTTTGAAACCAATGTCTTTTCACTCGTACGGCAACAATAAGTCCATCAAAACATCAACATCAACAACCCCAGCCACAGATCCCAATCTCAGGCAAACCGGAATCGGAGTCCATTATCATAGGTTTATATACAGGCACTTGAAACTTAACCTAACTAATGCACAATAAACTACTAATAAAACTTAAACAAATAAATCGTTAAAAATCATTAAAAACGTTAAAAAAACTTAATTGCTTCTTCTATAGCTTAAACAAGTATCAAAGAAACATGACAGATCTGCGATATGCAATAAAAACCGGTACGTTTTGGTTATGCTCTTATTTATTACTCTTTTTTCACCAAGCCCTATATATCTACTCCAATCCAATCCTAAATTCTCGTCAGAGATTTGGAATATTTTTCATAGATTTCTAAATAAAAGTTACAGGGATTTCTTCAACTCTGAAAATTTCGATTGCAAATCTCCAGAAAAGATTTGGTTCCGGATGAGAGCATCTCTGAGAGATGGTTAGAAAAAAAAGGCCATGAATAGACCCGAGGGGCTTCAAACTTACAATTTAACATCCAAATATATGAACCGTATTTTTTCCTACTTCCAAGGCTCCTGTCTCCATACCAAGATAAGAGTTTAAAACAAGCTAAAAATAATACGGACTTATCAAGTCAGATATAAAATACATGGCTTGTATAATCTGAAGGATTTATAAATAAAATCCCTTTAAACGAACCAGTAGAACCGGAGCCTTTTCGTCTTGATCTATTCAGTGCAAACTAACTTGGATTAAAATACTAGTTAAATGTTAGTTAAATTAAAACAATTATAATTATAACCCTCTGGAACGGCAACAACTGTCGATCATCTATCTACTTTATATCTCTGGACAGGTCTTTAGAACTTGGTTTTTTCACGATCTTATTAATAATTAACAGTTTATTCCACTCTGGTTTTGTAACCTCGTCTGCTCCTTCTCCTGGCGACGACAGTTCTGTAATCTATCCCACCAATAATAATATTGTTCCCAATCAATGTCACTTAAATTGAAGACTAATAAACCAGGATCATTTTCACAGATAACCACCACCACCCGTTTTGAAACTCTACATAGGGATCTTTGATCTTCGATACTGGATTTCGATATGGGCAGGGAGAAGCCCGTTGTAGCTTGTAGTTATTAAAGTTACCAGAGTTTCAGTATCAAATTGACTTGAGGTTAGTTAATCTCCATAAGCTAAAGCTAACTAACGATACATCATAATAATACACTCTGTTTCTATATCCCATTCAACTCGTGCATGTATATTATATATCCCTACGCCACGATTAGGTTAAGTATGATGATGATAGGAGGCTATATAGTTATTAAGATAATGTTATATTCTATTACTTAGTTGGGCTATGGTGGAAGTTAGCATTTAAAAGCTTTGCAGAAAACACATTGTGAAGCGAGTTAAGATGATTGAACATTGACTGTGTACGTATACGAAATCTACATGTGATTATCATAGATGGGTGGGGTTATAAAAAATACCATGTGAATGTTCAGCATTTGAACGTACACAGATTGAAGTTAACATTCTGACGATATACTCGACTACTATAATGTAAATTTACGAATCCTCTTGTGATGATAATACATAGCTGCAAAACCTCTAAGTTAAGGGTTGATAGGCTTGGGTTAGTTGAAGAGTTAATGCTATTGCAGCTAAAGAGCCAGCTGTATTCTAATGCCTCCATAACATAGTCAGTGTGTATCTATTTGATTTTTTACACACTTTACATTTATATGTTTTTAAGCTGATTTGCTCGTTTTTGTCCCCCGTTTCAGATCATCATATCATCTCTCCTCTTCTTCTTGGTTAGCGAGGAGGCTTATAGCTTCGTAAGATCTGAGAAGATGCAGAAAGATGTGTATGCATTATGTGAGGTTGGGTTTCGTGTTAAAGCAAGGATGTTGGAAGCCAAAGTTACTGAAGACATGGCTAAAGTTACCTAATGCAGATATAATCTGGAAATTTAAAAAATCCGGAATATATTGGGCTTAGTTGATATGCAATAGAGGCAGGGGTAGAGAGGATTTATCTGGTTTACATGATGGTACATCTTTTTAAAATTTGTTGGACTTTAATAGAGGAGGATGCAAGGGGAGGATTCAAATACGGTGTGCTATTGGTTAGAGTAGAAAAAATAACTGAAAAATTACTATTTTTGTTTAGAAAATTGCATCTGGGAATCCAATTAGGGGACTTAAAAACAATTGTAATTAAAACCATTTATATTTAAATATTTCAATTAAAAAAAAATAGAAAAAAATGCTGAATTTATAGAGGACTTTTTAAACAAATCATGTGCCCGATTGGTCGACCTCTTGGGGAGGGTAGGTTGACCCCACAAAGCGATTTATAACATTTGTTTACATAGAAAAATCAAATTTCCATAGGGTTTTTAAACTCAGAAACCAAAGACCTCATGGCGCATGGGGATTTATTTCGGTGAAAAGATATTCGCAAAAAGTTGTTCTTAATTTAAAACCCTTGTTTACTATCGTTACATATGCAGGATCCTCTGAAGATAAGTCCATACAAGTTCCTATTCCATTGTGTAAATTGAGATGAGGAATAGGAGGATAGGAGATGAGGTAGTTAGATATTGCATGGCAGTTAGCACTTTAGCGACGAGGTGTAGTAAGTACGGGCGCAGACTATAACAAATATTACTTTAACAATAGATGTATAATCATGATAATGATCTGGAATATGGTAATAATATTAAAATACATTACACATTCAGCTTATAAATAATATATGCATTTTCAAGCACCAAGAAGGTGTAATAAAATAACAATCCCTTATCGCACTTCATCCCAGTTTTTTTCCCCTACTCGCAATATTCAATATTATTATTCTGTTTGCTTTGCGTTGAGTTGCATGGAAGCCTGTTGGGTTCATTCTAAGTAACGATGATGAACTCCTGCTCTTACCATGTTTTTTTATCTACTATTAATACTAGCAATTAACTCACCTTATAATAACATATTGGCAACAAATAAACCTGTCCCTGTTATTATTACGAGCAGTAATAAGCAACTGATAGCATGAAATTGAAATATTCATCTGATTTCGATATTCGATAAGAAAAACAAGTAGACTCTGGTTGCAGGAGCCGGGATGGAATAATTGTCAGAGTCACACACTCTTGTCAACTCCGTTCGTGTGACATTCATTGTTCATTATTGTCAGTCTCTGCAATCTGGAATGCAATGAGGTTATGGGGCTACGATATGTAAATAATACTAATCTCCCATGTAGTATCGCACTTTTATTAGTATTATTAGAAATGCTGGGAGGAATTTTTTCAAAGGAAATGATAATAATATTGGGCTTCTGATTAGCTAGTCCTTTCAAATGGTTTTTAATGGGTTTTCTGAGTGAATTTACTCTGAAGAGTTGTTGGCGAGTTCATACTTACTGGGGACAATCAGAGAGAAAATGAACTATGTTAATTGCGTGTGTAGTTGTGTCGTAGATTATCAGTGATTACATCGAGAAAGATTAAAACGTTTTTTTAAATCTCCTTTTACCCCAAACATAGAGAAAAGAAGGATAACCTGTCACATTGTCAAGTGATGCCAGCCCCTTTAAGAGACACCCCTGATAACCACGATAACCAATATCGGGATGCATTTTCTAATAGAGACTTTAAAATGTTAAAAGTCTCGTGTTGCCCCAACCAGAGAGCAAAGGGATTTAAATTAAAATCATTGTATTACTGCCCTGTGGCAATGGCAGTAACCTTTACAAACTCTATAACCTGATTGAAAGAATCAGTCTTCAGATTTATATTGTAGAAACGCAGTCCTCTTTTGCTGTCGCACAGACGGACAAACAGACAGAAGAGCATTCCTATAATGCATCCACGGCACAAAACAAACGTTCGTACTCAATCAGTCAAAAGTACAGTAAAGTCATCAAGATGTTGCAGATGATAGTAGTGGTAATTGCAAGTAAAGATATTATCAGGTGTAACTGCTATCACCTCAGGGGTCAATCCTCATTAGTCGACTTGGGTTTTGCATAACAGAAAAAGGGTTGAGTTTTTGGAGCCAACGACTGCAAAAAAAAGTGTTGGGATTATCGAGGCTACTTTTTGGCAAATTTTCAAAAAGGGATCTTTAAAGGTCCTTTCCATCACCCACTTTTTAAGACACGAAATGGCTTTTAGGAGATTCAGTTGCTTTTTTGTGCAGAGGGAATAATATTAATAGTGTTTTGATTTCAATTCCCCAAAGGGCCTCAAGTTTGTTTTCGACTTGGCGAAGATGTAAAAGAAAGACATGAATCATGAGGAGGTAAAAAGAGAAGTGAAATCAAACATTAAATATTTATTATTTAAACATACTCCAAATACTTCCAATGATTTAGAGCACCTTTTCCTCTCCAAATAATAACATGCTATGATAATTTTTGGAGCTCAATGAATAAGATCCTTGTATATGTGGTAAGCAATGGGGTTCGGGTTTCAGAAGCCTCGAGTATTAAAATGCTGGTTTGAAAAGAGGATTTCATCTCCGATTTTAATAGGGTTTATGAATTCAGAATTAGCTATTAAATCTTTTGGTACAGTTGGAAATTTAAAAAAATTAAGCCCAAAAATTGACCCCAAAAGCGCAAAAACCCCAACTACTAAGACATTTGGGGTTTTTCGGAAGCAACAAAAAGTTGGGGTTTTAACTATAGGATTTAATCGCCCATTAGTAAAGGGTCATGGATTTAAAACCTACAGTGTGCAGTGTTATATAGCCCGAGTCAGGATGCTTCAATTTGTCTGTATTTTAAACTTATTCCCTTGGCAACACTACTTTGCATGACCCCCACGGGTCAGCCGATCGATCGATTTTTTCCACCTTCGAACTTAGCCTTCGCATTTGCAAAATACACAAGTGTCCCAAATTTCAAGTCGATCGGTTCAGCCGTTTGGCCGCTAGCGTGTCACGGACGGACGGACGGACGGACAACATGATTCCATAAGCCCTGACTCGGGCTAAAAATTTAATTAAATTTAAGAAATTAAGTCCAAAAAGAACCAAAAAAGTGCAAAAAACACCAGAACTAATGACATGCAGGGCTTTTCTTCGGAAATAACAAAACCTTGGGGTTTAACTCAAGGTTTTAACCGCCGATTAGTAAAGGCTTAATTACGGATGCAAAAATTGATATTAATTTTTATGAAATTATGTACAAAAACGATCCAAAAGTGCACAAACCTCAAAAACTACAAAAATTCGACCCATCCTAGAGGATTAATGTACCCAAGGGGGCAACAGCAAAACATACAATCAAACCGGGTGCCGGAAAAAATGGTCAGGAAAAAATGGTCAGGGAAAAAATGGTAAGGAAAAAATGGTCGACGGAAGAAATGGTCAGGGAAAAAATGGTCACGGAAATAATGGTCCGGAAATAATGGTATTATGAAAATGGTCTAGGAAGAAATGGTCTGACTAATAGCTTAAATTACAATGTTATAAAATAGGATTTATTTAACATACTTTTCATTATTGTTACGTCAATAATTCGTCAAGGATGAACATTTTACAAGTTAACTAAAAAAGAAATAATTTTAAATTTTAAATAGTTTTAAACACCGAAAAATTCTTTTATCGTTTCCATTCAGATGATAAACCAAACGTAAACAAATCCTTTATACTGAACAGTGTAACTCGTGCCTTTGTTGGATTGAAAAACTCTTAGTCCTTCTGTAATGGTTTCATTTTTTTCTACCATTTTATGATAGCAATTAGCTTAAAATTCGTAAAATCAAATCAGATAATTAACAAGTTAGGAATTGACAAATTGACAGAATAAGTAGACCATGCAAGCTGAGACAATTTTTAGAAGATTGAACTGTGATTGAACGGAACAGCAAACATGTAGAGATAAAGACGATAAGATAGAGAATACAAAAGTAGACCCTACATAAATGAATATAATTAACTTTAGGATTAGTATCTAATTATTCCATATTCCAAGGTTGGGGTTTTTGTTTCGGTCAATGTTCGGATTATAAAGGCAAAATTATCCATTGAAGTTTGCCCTACTCTGTAGCAATACACTTTATTATTCAAACTAATGAAGACATTCTAACTTGAAAAAATTAAACGTCAGACCATTATTTCCGCGACCATTTCATAGTACCATTACTTCCAGACCATTTTTTCTGTGACCATTATTTCCCCATGACCATTTTTTCCACGACCATTATTTCCGTGACCATTTTTTCCTGACAATTTTTTCCTGACCATTTTTTCACCAACCCAATCAAACCCAACAATTCCAAACACCTTCGACACATGCAATTTCTAAATGGGAACAATAACAATGTGATGAATTTATGAAGAATTTATGCTCCGATCCAACGTTCTACAATTCCGTTCCCATCCATTCAGACATTACGACTTTCATTTCGAGACAGTTAAAGGTTCGTGTCTTGCAGTTCTTGTACCTTGGCAGTTGGGACTAGTTCAATTTGCAAGTTACAATTTTTTCTAATTTGCAATTTGCACGGAAGGAAAGGTTCCTTGTTTCTGTCTCTAAGACATTCAGAGCCAACTTGGCTTGGTCTATTAACTTTCTGGGCAAAAGTTTACACAGCATTTAAAAGATTTAAGCTTCAACATTCAACGATTTAAAAGCTGATGAAAAGCAGGCTGACGAAGGTTTGAAGATGGACAGAGACCCGTTTTGTTTACTGGAGATGATGAGGGCTGATTTTGAGACGAGACAACCGATTCGTCTTCCTCCTCTATTATTTTTAACCAGTCGCTAAAATTATCTCATTATGAAATTAGACTCTCTGGAATGAATAAATAGCCGAGGCAGGGGCTAAAAATAGAATTCTGCTCATACAACCATTCGTAAATAACGAAGGAGATGAAGGTCGAGTGGGGATAATCGACGAGGGGTTCATGATCTATCAACGATTGGGATAATACGGCTCTTAGCTGCTCTCATTCTCTGATCGAGTCAATCTCGTTGATAATATTTATTGCTGTTTGACTTGATTTTGATTTGCTCAAGGATTTTTTCTCCACTAATCATTTAATAATTGCTCTTACTTCGCCCGAGGAGATTAGTGCAAAATTTGGGCCATGCACAATAAAATTCGCGATAGAGTACACGATCAAAGTGCTTGGACGTTCCGTTGACTATTTGAGGTGTATATAACAAGTCGCTATGTAGAAGAAATGCTGATTAAGTCTTATTTTCGCCGATTCTCGACCTCCTTAACGCTTATTTTTAGAGTCGGCTTGACCCCTGACCTAAGTTGATTGAGATTTGAGTTAAGAGCTTCAAATGTTCAAATCATGAAAGACTTTAAATGCGAATTAATTCACTATTTTTCTTAAGAGGATTTCAGTGACTGACAAGGGTGACTGACGGTGGTTGTTAAATGTTAACGACAATAATGTTTCCCGAGCCGGTTTAAACCAGATCGGAATTCATTGCAGTTTCTGAATGGCCCGACTGAATGATACAGATTTGAATCAATGGGTCCTAATTTTCAATTGGAATTGATGAAACAATAGGGTTCAATTTATTTTTCCTATATTCTTTAGTCGGGATTGAGCAATAATTTTGATAATGTATCATTACTTTGGGGATGAGAACCGCGATATCGTGTTAAGAACTCCTGTCAGATGACCAGTAAGCATACGATACAATGATTGACGGAAATGGGCTACTTTCCTTATTACTTCGGACGTTATCATTAATAAATCTATAATAAATTTTAAAAATTATAATTTTTACTAACGCTTTTAAAATTGACATCGAAGCAACTTATTTAAACGCCAAACTTCCTGAACTTCGTATACAATACAATAACGCTTTAAAGAAAACCAATACAGTTTAAAATCGACTAATAAACCAAAACCCTTCCTTAGTTCATGATTGATTACGACCAAATGATTTATAAGAGATCTTGTAAAATAATCGTTTGATAAATTTACCAAATGACATGGAAGCCTTAAATAATTTCACGAAACACGATTACATTTACGAGATTTAATTGAAATATTTTGTCTACATTCAAGAATATAGATCTTTACTTGCTAATAAAATTGTAACCTTTAAAAAAAACCTTGTAAAAAACTAAGTCAAATGACTAAATTTTTCCATAAATATACCTATAACATCCTTAAAAGGCAAGCCCTTCGAAATGTCAATTTACGCACACGTTATTCATTTCAATCTTTTGGGAATAGAGATGAGTAGGGAAGTTAAATATGGAGTCATTAAATATTTAAACTGTTTTTTCGTAGCCTTGTCTTTCGTTACAGACTCCAACCGTCTTTCAAAATCTATTTTTAGCTTCTGGAAACCAATTATCATGCACAGACTTTTCGACTGCGGTACATGCTCCGATGATAAGCCGAAATGAAATGTATTTTTAGCACTGAAGGCTTAAATTGGAGATTAAATATGTGCTAAAGGTGTAGATCATTAAAGTAAATTGTAATTCACCTCAGACAATACAAAGAGTCATGACACTTTATAAATAACCTCTGGCTGCTTATCCGCCTTATTAATGTGGAAATACCTTGTGCAAAGGTAAGACAGGAGGGACTTGGGGTCTATAAATAGACATCTCATACCCATCTTTAGCAGCTCCGGAATTGTTTAAGTAGTTAAATATGGCGTTTTTTGACAGATTAGGCTCACATTTCATCATGTGCATGACCTAGAATAGATACATCGAATACTATTTCCATCTCCTCATTAACATCCAGGAGCAACAGTTGGGGAAGTTTCTGGAATAAATGTGATTAGAGCGACATCGCTTTTTCATTCTTCATGGATTCGTCATCGATAGAATCCCTATTATGCAATTATTTTAATTATGCACAGATAAAACTATCCAGTCGAAAATCCTGAATCAAAAATTGTATTATATATCCAGGTATAGATTCTTTTATAGTCTTTTAACCCTCAAAAGGGGATCTATTTCGGAGTTTGTAATTTTTTTACAGCATTTCTAAAGAACAAAATTAAAACAATTTTTGTATTTTAAGCGTAAGCTGTAAAGTAATATTACATTCAACATTGATTTATCAAGTAATTCTCGTGTCAGTTCAATTCGTTGTTGTATTTCAGTGGGTGTATTACGGGGGGATTCTATTTCACGATATACGGTATTTAAAATAATTCCCAGTTGGGATTTTGACTTCTTGTCACAAGACCGACTCCGACTCGTATGATAAGACACGGGAATTCCCATAACGGGTGGAGTACTGTAGTTCGCCAGAAGATTAATTTTAAGTCGTATTAAATTTCTAAACGTTTTGAGGTGAAATTTTAGTTTTACGAAATAAATAGTTACGTGAGGAGGAATTAAGAATAATAAATGCATTTTATATGGCTGATAATTAATTGCGATCCGACGCAAAGAACAAAACAATCAAGTGTCAAATGAATTCGTGGTATACGCTGTCAACCTTGAAAGTTCAAGTCCCACGACCGGTCATCAAAAACGACAAATATTCTGAACCCACTCTGATTGTTGACGATCTCTCAATTTCGTTTGCTCGTCAAATGACGATCTGCACTTAATTGATCCTGATGTTTACGATTTAGGAATTGGACTGAAAATATGACAGGATCAGGTTCTTAAATTAGCGGAATAACAGGTTCCTTTTCGACTCTGATAGTCATTTCATGCAAATGTGGGAGTGGACCAAATTGCGATGTCTTAACTCCTGAGTTCTTGAGGTAGTGTGTGGTGTGGACCTTATCTGGCGTATCTGGTCGCTTTGCATCATTCTGCGTAACGAAAGGGCCATTAAACAAGCCATTTAATCAGCATCCTGTTTTTTATTGCTTACGATTTTTATCCTGTCAGAAATCGGCTTTACTGTACGGCAAAATTACTGTAAATGCCTAAATAGATGGTACCCCGAAATAATCCCCATTCTGGATTGTTTTAAACCTTCTGTTAATTCATTTCCAGAAGGTTGGATAATGATTTTAAAGGTATTTCCCGAAATAATCGCCCCTGAACTGCATTCACAGAGTGTGGGGAATAATTCCTATGGGAGTAGTTTTCATTTAATCTTGACCCGGAATAACTCCCCACCCCTTTGACAGGTTTAAAACCATACATCCCAGAGAGTAAATCTACTTCTAACAAAGACGGCATCTAAAAAACCGAAGCTGTTTCAAGGATATGATTTTAGTCCTTGATGTAGAGTTATTAATAAAAAACAGTCCGAACATCCACCCAAATAGTTTTTTTTAAAACAACAACTTGTGGTTTATTTATGTATTAGTTAAGTTACACAAGTCCTCTTACTTTTTCCCAACAAAATTTGTTTCATTTCATAATATAGATTCTTATATGTATAACTTTTATATATCCGCATGCGAGAACCATTCATTTTTTTAAATTATTTTTTTGAATATATAATATTTTTTAAATCATAATCATCATAACCATAATAATAGTAACAGTAGTCTAAGAAATAATAACTATTATACATACCATCTTTTTCACTACTCTTATTAGTTTCGTCATAATTTGTAGTTTACAGATGTAAATCACAGGTACACAACCGAATGTATGGAATTGCCCATAAATCCTTCCTTCCATATATATACTCTTATATACTTCTAAACAGCTAATCATTACATAGAACCATCTTCTCTCAAACCTTATTCTTAGCAAGAAACAAGAGTTGAGACAAGATTTAACAACAATCGCATCCTAATTTCCCAACTTTGAAAAAATCGGGAACAATTAATGATGCCAACAATAGTTAAGTAGTTGCAATTTGCAAGACAGTATAGCAGCAGCGTTTTTAAAGAACCTTGTCTTCATAAAAAACAAACTACAAAAAGACAGAACATCCATCCTACTTTTTGTATATAGTAATTGTCGAGTCCATACACACTTCGTAATTATCCTAGTCAATGAATGAGTCAAGTTGGGGTTGTTTTAACTAATTAATTAATTAGCCAGGGCTCTTTTAACTACACGACTCTTTCAAACAAATGGCCACAATAGTACAGGACACAGAAGAAACACGAGACAGAAATCAGTTTAGACGAGGAACAGAATTTCCAAAAACAAGGCAAAATTACATCTAAACTTGAACATATTAATCCTGAACCTGAACACAAGTCTACATAATGTATTGTATTATGCATAGAAATATAGTAACTGATTAATTGGACCTCTTGGAGTTTGGCAGTGGGAGAAAAGCAAACAAACTTTAGCTTAGTTAGTTAATACAGATTTTGCTGTTTTTTTTTTGCAAGAAATGATCATTTATAAAAGCTAGACAGGATGATGGCAGGATGAGTAAGGAAAATATAGAGAT
This sequence comes from Desoria tigrina, assembly GCA_906901685.1. Lineage (NCBI taxonomy): Eukaryota > Metazoa > Arthropoda > Collembola > Entomobryomorpha > Isotomidae > Desoria > Desoria tigrina. Next base: position 689,767 of record CAJQTU010000065.1, read on the forward strand.
GGCCATTTGTTTGAAAATTCTCAAGGATTTGACGGATATTTCAAGAGAAAATAGCTTAAAAAGAGACGTAAAAGAGATAAAAACCATTTTAATGGTTTGAAAGCACATTGCCGTTTCAATATTATGGTAATTTGTACGCTTGTCTATATGATTATAAACGCAGAGAGATTGAGAGATAATATATATCTGTATCTTTATATGTAATATATATTTCGACAATTATAATAATAATATGCTTTATATTATGTAGCCATTATTTCTCAAACATGCAAGGCTCCAACAACAACAAAATCCACAAAAACAAAATCTAAGATCCAATTGTTTCCGGAAAAAATAATAACTATGTTTTTAAGGTATCCAATATCATCCTACTACCCTTATCAATTGTCATTCTAGAATCATAATAATAATAATTGCACAAAAATTGTTTCACGACAAGTTCAGATTATCACCTATCAAATATTATGTTGCTTTCTTGGATCCGCTCCCAAAAATACCCATCAATCAATATTAATAATAATAATAGATACACACTTATCAATCTGTAAAAAAAGACCCCAACGGATCGAACATTTTCAATACGGATTGCTGACGCAGTTTATACACTATTTCAGAGTAGCGAAAAAAGAGTCCAGTTTATAAGTAGGCCTGCTATATAGTGACTATTTCAAAACTTTTCTGATTTTAAATGTAAGTAATATAATACAATAGTTTGTAGTCTGGAGATAGATTGCATATCGGGTGACGAGCGTTTCTCTCAAGATTTTTTCGTCATCTCGAGAACAGTATATAATGTCAAGATTTTTTAGGAAAAGGGTTATTGTTATTATGCGTTCGACATGCTCAAATCATGCATATTCAAATTCAAATCAGAAGTGTGAAGAAGGCCGATTTCATTATTGATTCATCAAAAATTCACTACTAATTAACTGTACATGGAAAATAAGGATATAAAATGCAGGGATAGAGAAACACTCCAGGGGGTGAGAAAAACAAGAGATCTTTGGTATATTTATAATATATCTATCTCAATCAAAACTGTCAGTCAGTTCGGACCTGTCATACTAATGCAATGGGACAATCGACCGGACAAATCGTATTAATTGTCTGTTCGATACCCATTCCTCAACTATCCACCAGTGTCTAATTCGATTTTGCCATTTCTGCTCCATTAAGTATTTGGAATTTGAAACTTCTCTCAGCTTTAAATTTGATAGATAGTACAATTAATAAAGACAGACAGAACGCAACACAAAGCAGGCTTTGTCAATTCCTTTAAACAAACTAGGAATACCATTCCGATCAAATCAACAACATGCCCAAGCCTTATATTTAGCTACCGAAATAACGATGGAAATATGAAACCCTTCAGTTTCAGGAGAAAATAGATTCATTATACAAAGACATTACAATGGAAAGAGTAACAAATAACATTTTTTTTGAAGAAAGTAGTTTAACCTAGTCATAATAGTAATAATCTAACAATAGTGATCATAATTCAACTAATCATAAAATAATACGAGTGTAACTTTTACTGTCTGAACCATAACATGGAAACAATCTCGGAACATAAATACGCATGCCTTTTAAAATTCTGAATCTAGTTTAATCATAATTATCTGAATATAACAATGATAATAATATTTATAACCTTAATTATCTAATGAACAAATCCTAAAAATTATCAGTTATAGCATTTAATAATCGCAGTAGAACATATTTGACAGGTCAATATGTAATAATAAAAATACACTCTCGTTCTTTCTCTCTCGCTTATTGTAAAGGTAAACATTCTATTTAGTAGTGAACTGTTCTTTTGTAAGCATGCATTCTTTGATTACTTGATTCTTTGATAATAATTACGTACGTTCGTCTCTGTATCTTTTGTATATGGTTTTGTGTGCGAAGGAAAAGGAACTTTACGTATTTTTAGATTTCCAATCCAACACATCTTCACAAAATATCAAATAATATTATGACATGCATTCCGTGTCGACTTGACACGATGTTGCAGACGATTTGTAAATCGTTATATAAATTCCCTGACCTCAGAAAATCCTATCTAAAGGTTCTTGTTACAATGTATTAAAATGTTGAAGTACTTCAAACCGTGTACAAGCGTTGTGTACGAAAAAAGAGTGACCCAACTGACTCAACTCAACGGTTAAGACTGGGTCTATTATATTTTTGTAAGAAAAATTATACGCAAACGTACGTAATGCAGAGCATGCTTTCTTTTTTGATTTTTTTAGAAACAATGTTTTTTAAAATATTCTCCGCAGAAACATTATTAGTAAGAACAGGCTATATAAACTTAATGACATGATAAATAATCCTGATATCTCATACTTTCTCTATATCTTCTTTCTTTCTATCTTCTGAACTTAGCTGGTTATAAATATTTACACACACGATCATTCTCTAACAACTAATTAAGTTTCCTTTCGTTTCCTACACTCTTATGTCATCGTTTATCATGAAGTAGTACCATAATTCCTGATGTTTTGTTATAATCTGAAAAACAATTAAATTACTTAGTATTATTATCTAGCTTGCTAATTGTCAGGTGGTGAGCCAAGGATATCCCTAAGATAATTTTCAATGGGAGTGTCTGAGATTAGGCGGTAGAAGAAGAGATGCTCGAGACATTTCAGTCCGATGGACCTCAGGGCAGGGAGGCGGAGTAATAACTTGGCGAAACGACCAGGTTCACTCGGGTACTGGGACCGCGTGTAGTCCTCTAGGGTAGCGTACACTTTATCTCGTAGATTTTCTACGGAAGGAATCGAAGCTTGAGGTAATCCCCGGGCATCTAATTAAAAACAATATCAAATATAGTGTAATCCACGTAATCAAATTTCATAAACCTAAACACCCAGACTGTTTTTACAAACTCCTCCTTACCAGGATTGAAAAGAATAATAGCTTTCAAGCACCCTAATTCCGCCCTGTCAACTTTCATGTCCCGCATCTTGACAACGATTTCAGAGAGGACCCGATCAAAAATATGAACCAACCCGGCCTAGAAACCACAAATTTAGTATAATTTCTCATCCAAACAAAGACATGATATCTGAATTAATTCGACTCTTCACTCACTTGATGTGCAGACGTTCTGTAGACGGTAAGGCCATTAGCCAGAACGAGGGCATCCTTCACCTCCATTGAACGATGTGCGAAGCCCAATATCAGTAATTCGTTCCAGCCTGACAATCCAAAACAAAAGCAAAATTAGCTTATTAATTCCATCCTCCATTTCATTCACGATTAACTGTGGCTTAATTGATAACATACCGGTGCTGAGGAGGGTAACCCGGTCATTGAGACTCAACTCATTAAAATGCGGAACGATCTTGGCCCATTCGACCAATTGGAAGAGTTGCTTGTCAGCCGCCTGGCAAATATCACTCATCCCCAGCTTCTCGGTTTCCACAATGGGTCGTTCCCGCAGGTCACACCGCCTCTCGGCCTCAACGATCCGATCTAAGGGCATCTCCATAGGAGACGAAGACGTTGACTCCACTTCACTTTCGCCACTGCGACCCTCCTTTGTCCGTTGTCTCTCCTCCTGTCGAATTGGCAACAAAACATTTCATTCCAAACCTCATAACCTTCCTAACGTTGCGAAAAAAGTGTATTACAAAATCAAAATCATAATCAACGAAAGTTTCCAGTTTCTAATTCTCAGTGGATATAATACAGTGCATTCTAGCATTCTCTATTAATTCCGAAACTTAAATAAGGAACAACGGAACATACAATTTAGGTTCGCATTCATAAATTACAATATATTATATGAAACCTCCCTGCTTCATACTCTTATTAAATAACAGTAAATACAACAAACTTGACTTGACTTTTCCTTCGTCTATTTCAAAACAAAAATATTGGTCTTGCTCACAAAAATGGAGACGACAGAGAGATGGGAACAACATTCACCACCGATAAAGTTCTAAGCTTTAGAATAGAAACTTTCATAAAATCAACAATTAAGCAGCCAATGGCCTTTTGGGTAATAAGCAAGCTTCACCTGTGCACGGGACCGTCTTCTATTGGATCGCTGCTCACACTCATGAAGGTACTGCACAGCAAATAAATAATAGAATTGTACAGGAACCATTTAAATCCGAACTTTTTTTCTTCAAATCAATTACAACAAATTATCAATTGGTTAATCGTATCGTATGCCAGAACAGATTTTAAAGCTTCAGAAATAGACGGAATAATTTGGTCGGAGGTCAGGAACGACCCCCAATACAAGTGATACAACGAAAGAAAGACGGTTGAATATAAGGAAGAGGTCAAGGGTCACGGAAGAGGAGGTAAAGGTCAAAGTTTAATGACAGGTTATTCATAATTTCGAAGTTAGACAGAGATATACATCATATAGGACCGCTTTCACACTCTCAGACTCACACTCAATCACATCAGTCAATTTTAATAGCTACCCAAACTAACCTCTGATTAATTAAGAAGGGATTAGAACGTTGATACTAATAAATTATAGGAACAGATAAAAGCAATAAATAATTGTTAAATAATTTCTACTACTTTTGCACGTTTAAGTAACTTTTTGCATGCCCTACAATAAATAGATACGCCCTGAAAGTGACAAGTGCAGAGTGACTTTGACGTGTACGGTGCAACACTTAGAATTATAATCTCTAAAGGGAATCGGGAACATTTAACATCTACACATTTACTCATTTACTTTCACATTGAAACATTAAAAAATGACGTGAGCTTCTACTGACCAATATGATTTGGAAAACGGTAACTCTTTTTGAAATTGAATCCCTTATTCAACAAAAAAGTAAGTTTTCAGACAGGCATAGGGCACAGGGAAATAACGAAACAAAAAGATTTGAAATAAATAAAAAAGAGCAAGACAAGAACGGAAGTATGAAATGGTTTGATAATAATTTGTATGTATGTGTACCGCTTTCTCTAAATAAACCCCATGGGGACTTGTTTCCGGAGGGATTTAAAAAATAACGGTGTTAGAAAATTATAATTCGGATACGGGTTGGACAGCCAGAAAAAACTAAAACACGCTTTTTAACCACAAAATCAAAGGGTGGGGACTTATTTCGGGGGATATTGTCTCACAGAAACATTCAAACAATACGGATTTTAAAAACAAACTTAAGGATTGGGGACTTATTTAGAGAATAGCGGTATCTTAATTTGAATTAAAGTAACGAAATGAACGCTGCCATTTCCGGAAGTTGGAGTTGGAACGTACCTGAACCGCTTCACGCTTCATGCCCATGGCCAAGCATTTTTGGTAGCGGCAGTACTGACACCGATTCCGATGTCTCTTGTCTATCACACAGTTTTTATCCTCGCGACAGGCGTAGGAAAGGTCCTTCCGGACGGTCCTCTTGAAAAACCCTTTACATCCTTCACAACTGTAGACCCCGTAGTGCTTCCCACTCGCACGGTCACCACAAATGCTACACAAATGTTTTGAACCACTCAGGGGGTGGTTTGGGGGGTACTGTCCATTTGTGGGGGACAGGCCATTGGAAGAGGAAGAACTACCAGCACCATTCGTCGTCACCCCGTTCACGTTATTATTCGTCGACACCCCGTTCCCGTTCGTCGAGGAGGCCAGGAATCCGGAACTAACTGAGAAGGAGGACTGAGGCAAACTGGAGTCCACCACGGGTCATGGAAATAGACAAATTATTAATTACAGTTAGTATATTGATTTTTATATAAGTCCTTACTGCGTACTACGACAAAACGAGGTGACGATATTCAACTTCTTGCAAGACAAGCGTTAAAAACGTACATCATGAGTAAATAACATAAATGGTATGATCATTTCCTCGAAATTCATCTCTCTCTGATTGAAAAATGCAAGTTGTTTAAGTTAAGATAAGCATAAACAAACAGCTACTTCCCATTACATCTTCTCTCGAGAAAGATAAGTTCTTGAACTCCAATCTAAACCCATCTTCATTGCATCACCCACACCCACTCTGGTCATTTTTAATGAACCATTAACTCTGGTTACAGCAAACCAGCTCTCCACCAAACAGAATATCATCGATCGGCCCTTCCAACTATTTACTCAGCTCAAACAACACAACACTCGTTGTTTAATATCTGGAGTTATAAGACGCATTCAACGTGTTCGGTAAATATTGATTCTAGACTCATGATAAGCCTTCCATCATGTCCTGTCAAAATTGCCGGATTCCAAACCATTTCGATTATGAAATTAGACCGAAATACCTAAATATTATTTAAAACGATGGAAATAAATATGATTTTGCTATTTTGAATTCAGACAAACATGTCATCTTGTTGTTGTCATCGTCGTCCTATCCTATCGACTCGGAATGAAACCCTTTGATCTTGATCATAAAGTCACCCAAAACACAAAACACCAAGCCCATGATTTCACAGCAATTTCCAATTCTCCGTCTTCATTATCCACTTCATCCATCAGTAATAATTTAGCAGAGGTAGAAGACGACAACAAAGCCATGTCAGACAAGAGACAACTCATCCATAAACTCCCAAATCTAGACTATTATCTGATCATCATCGCAGAAGATCTCTATGTGATTAAAATCCTATTTCGACCTTCATATCTCACGACAGGTCACCAACTCTCATTAGAAACACCTTGAACTCTGACCCCGTCCCCCAATTCCTCCCAAGTTTAAACAAAATTCAATGCCTCTTGATTCGAGTTGTACTGAATGGGGTCTATGATTTGGAAATGAGATCACAAAGCCGACAACAAGAGGATCTTTTGTGAATAACAAGCTCGACAGTATTATAATTAAACTCTGCAGGTAACCAATTTCGGATTTCTTAGAACACGATCATATCGTAGATCTGTCCGTGCGTCATTCCCCCAAAACAAACTACTTAATCATCAGACAGTCAACAATACGATATTCAGCATCATCTCCAGAATCAAAGGCTCACAGACTAATTATCTCCCCGTCCATGTGACCTCTGTATTTATCCAAAGAAAATAAGAGTCTGCAATACCTATCCTTACGTCTAATTTAAAATCGGAACAAAGCCGAATGAGGTATTTTTTGTACAAGATATGGTTTTGAATTTATGATTGAAACAAACTACATTCTAACTAAACAAATAGTAATCAGGGAATAATTATACCCTGGGGGCTCATTAGTTAATTTCAGAATAACAAAAGTTAATTCAAATAAAACCCAGTCGAATCTTTGTTCCGAACCAACGGAAATAGCTCCCTGACTATTTGAAACGTAGCCAAACACTCCAGGTTCCATGATTCTAATCCTCCTCCATTATATTTAATCGCATAAAACATGGCGATCGACTAGAAATTAAGAGTTTTAACTTCCAGCATCAGAAATTACTACAATTTTACAGAATAATTTAATCTAAATTCCATTTCAGAAAACCATCTTGAGATTTTCATGAATTTTATTCATTCTCCAGGTGGTAGATCCCAGTCAGAATTTCAACATCGTCACATTTTTTAATAACTAAAGGCTCACGAGTAAGTTGGCCCTTGTTATTTGCAATTTAAAATTCTGACTAAAAAATAGACTTTAGCAATAAAGAGACGAATGCAACCTTGACTTTCATGTTTCTCATTGTGGAATATGACTCTTCTATCTTAATATAAATCTACAAGCCTCTCATCTTGTCGTGAGATCTTGACTGAATTCTCTTTCTTGATTTTTTCAGCTTATCATCAAACCGTCGTCGTACATAATACATAAATCACAATAACATGATCCCACTACATCCTTGTCCATAAATATTAAATTCTCTAGAGAATACAATCTTCATTCTACAGCAAGCTCCAGTCTTGACGAATGTAAGGGCTCTTCTTCCTTGTAAAAGAATAGTTAAAAATTTTGAATAATTTTTACAAAATACACGACTAACAAGAGAACAAGACATTCAAACAGTTGTTAACTTGCATATAAATACAACGATTCCACATCTCCCGAAAACATTCGTATTCAATATTTATTTAAGATACGAAGCTATAAAATTCCAAACCAAAGTGAATTTGACTTGGTTTGGATTAAATTAAAACCTATGGATGATGGCCTAACTCCATGTTTTACTAAAACTAATGGCTTGTTCTGAATTTGGAAATTAGCAATATAATCATGTTTATCTACGGAAACAAAATATTATCCCATGAACTATTCGTACTTTCGTAAAAACAGAAACAGAAATTGTCTTGTCTTCTTCTTAAGTTCCCTAATCATCTCAATCAATTAGCCAGGATTTCTCCGTCGTTCTCCTTAAAAGCAACAGTAACTTCATCATCGAATTATACATGACAACAAGGGATTAAGTCCAAGTCCAACTGGACAAAAACGCGGAATAATCCTCAGATCCCATTATTATCTGTCTCGAAAAATAATGGGATTTCTTCGCTCCTCCATCAGTCAAGTCAAGTAAAGTAGTAGGAAATCTCACTTGAGTGAGGAGCTAATGTAATTTGACATTGTTGTCCTTCCTACGGACAGGATAAAATGCTCGATAAAAAATGGTTCGAAAAGGACATAATCCAATCATCACGGTTCCTTCTCCACGAAGAAACCATCTAAATCCAAGAATATCACTGGAAATAATAGCCATTCCATTATTTATTTTATACAAAAGTTACAGATTTCGAGAAGGACATTTCGGAACATGAATAGGATTTTTTTCATCCCTATCCTAAATCCCAAATGGTTTTTACTCATCAAAAGATGCATTTAAAATGGTACATTCAAAGTAAACTATTCTTAGTCACGAATGGAATCAAATCGTGCATCTTCTCAAGACTTCTTATTAAACAAGCGATCGTGATCTTGATGGGATATAATATTTTCGTAGTTAGTATGGATTTTGAATTCCTACAAGAACTATAAGGCTCTTCACGTTCAATATTTCATGATCTTCTTTAGAGATTATCTAATTGCTATTCTATACCCTTAACTAATACTAATATAGGGCCGTTATAACCGGATTTCAAATGGAAATCCTCAAAATATATTCCTTGAACTGAAGAGACTCGAAAAAATCAGCTCTAATCGACATTGTCTTTCGTTCTGAGATCTTGAAATTACATGATTGGATCGTGATCGAGCTCCTTCCATCCGGATATTGCGTAATTTCAGAATCATAAATTCTGATCCTATGATCCTCATCGAATTTCAAATTTTAAAGTTATTCTTCCACCCGAGTCTCCTGCATTTTTTTCAGGTTCATGAAAGTTGAGCAAGAATTCTAAATTGTCTTCTTGATCCTTTGGTAAAGTCGCCCACGTGTTGTAGGTAAACCGGCTCTGTTTTTTTAGCTTATCGAAAAATCGAGACCGATCGGCAGAATATTTTGCTACGACGCAAAATGACGCGGTCAAAAAATCCAGGTTCATGATAGTCTAACAACACCTTCTGCCCTTCTTGTTCCAGATCTGCCAATTTTGACCATTCACGATCACGATGCATCAGCAACTACTAAATCATGCTCCGTTCATACCCAAGTCAAAATATAATATCTCAGGCTCAGTGGTCAAGATTCCAAAGTCAAGTCGTATCAAAAATCCTACTCCTTATTGTTGCAGATTCGCGATATTCGGAACTGCGTAGTAAATACTAGTATGGAACAGATTGGCCGATTGTTAATTTACTACCCCAGGAGCTAACCAAAACCAACCCTCTCTAACAATCCCAACCCTGCGAAAAAAATCCGCACGCCGCCTGTTTGTCTTGTCAACAACAATATAAAAACACTTTTTTCGCACATCCCTACACCTGGAATGTTCATGCTATCACGGTTTCATGATCCCCTTGCCGTGTTTGTATGTTATTTTGTCTGCAGTTCGATTTTAGGGTTCAGGAATCAGGATTCGAATATTATCGTCGTGGTGAAAAACATCGCAAAAAAGTTACGATTTATCTCCAGTAACTTCCAAAGACATAAAAAATTACGAAACTGACAACCCCAACTGCTTGAATGATAGAACCCCAAGTAAAGTAAACAGTATTCCGCACCCTCTCGGCATTTAAATTTTTTTAAAGCCACAGATGAATAACACACGGTTCGTAGTCTCTGTTTTATATACTGGAGAGTCCATTCATTAGCATGACTTTAAGTGCCTTATTTTGTAAATCAACAATGTGGCAAAAACATAGCACTTTCTTTTCTTAATTGTCCATCCACCATGCAATGCAGGCATTTCCCAATCACGGTAAAAGGGAAAAGCTGATTGTATCTCCTCTTCTAAATCGCATAAATATGTTTACAATAAACCTAATGTACCTGTTCCTCAATCTTTGACATAATATTGCCTTCATCGCTTGTAATGACTTTGCGTTGAGAAGTTGAATAAATCATCGGTGAAGAACTAAATGTACCGTGAACCTCTAAATAAATCCCCACCCTAAGGAGAGCCACACATAAATGCTTCCGGGAATAGTTCCTTCCCCGAAATAAGAACCCACCCGCTTCGGAGACTTAGCTATTCTACTCGCTGACTGCCCCACTCCCACACCGAAATAAGTCCCCACCCCAACCCATTCTCATGGGGACTTTTATTGAGAGGTCCAAAGTCCAAAGCACTTTAAAATTAAGCAATATTTCTAAGCAAAATGAGGAAGTGGTTTCTTTACCTATCTTCGGAAGAAGCGTACCTTGGAGACGTAGGATCCGCCCCCGTCCCCGGACTAAACGCACCAGAAGAAGAGAGCAGGCTATTTGTGTCAGGCTTCATGTCCAGCGGGCTCTGAGGACCCACGGATGACATCGGCAGATTCGTGTCCAGTGACAAACCTGTTAAAGAGACAAAGACAAAGAACTTATAAGTAAACAAGGTCATTATTCAAGGATTTTTTATTTTACAAACTAAAATTATATTATGATCATCACACACATGAAAATCGATCATCATCCCAATCCCGTCAAACCTGACATTAAATTTACATTAATGCCAAAACCATGTAACATTTTTCCAGTCAACAGTTCCAACTTCCAATCCAACCCACGATCGTCAAGACTCTGACATTATTATTACTAACTATTACGGTTACAACCATTATACGTGTCTCAACGTTCATTGTCTCAAGTCCATATTCGAAGTCGACTACAAATCGAGCTCACTCAACTCACAATTCCAGTTTTTTCTCCATGAATTAATTTGCAATTAATTATCCCATCCTCCATCGAATAAAAATCATCCTGCCACATGACTCCTTTACGCCAAATCCATCTCCAGCCTCTGAAAAAGAACATGGAGAAGTTTGCTGAACCTGTTTCCCTTTTCGCAAACGAATCCATATCATTCCCATTGGGACAAAAAATAGTTTACTTTAAAATTCATCTTACACGATGATGATTTGATGATAAGGCTGGGGTCGACAGGGTGCTTGTTTCATTACAATACGAAGCCTTTGCAAGCTATTTTTCCCAAGAAGCCATTCCATGCAAATTGGAAATTAAAGTAAGTATTTTTTTTAAAGAACCACGAAATGCTGAAAGGCAACCACACTCTCCGTGGGTATAACTTTTCCATTCAACTTCCAAATCAGAAATTATCGACTTGTGTAATCAACATAGACCCAACCAACTATCCAAATTCAAAGGCAAATTACTAACAATTTGAGAGTCAGTTGGAAATTATTATTCCGAAATTGTAATAAAGTTCAACCCTCATGGAATCCTTCAATGTCAAATAGCGGTTTCATCTCTGGAGAAGAGCTCAACCCTTCCTACATTGTTCTATTCCGTTTGTACTTGAATCTTGAAACCCACACTGCCAGTGCCAACTGCCAACAACGTCGACCACTTCGTCATTATTCATCGATTGCCGAGAATGACTTGCCCATTATCCATCATCATTATCTTTCTACTCATCTCTCCGATCATCATCCTCATCCTTGTCGCCAATCTGTAAAACATTGCTCTTTTTCGGCTCCTAGGGATTAGGGATCACAAGTGATTTAAGAACTGCCGAAAGAGCCAATTCTGCTGGCCCACGCGTTTTTTCACATCTTGGCAAATTATTAATATAATGCATCACAACCTCCATTATCTACTCTTAAAAACCGTAGTAAGTAACCCGCAATAACAACTCCATTACCATTTAGTAGTCAAGTTCACGTGTAGGACCTTTCCAAAACTCTTAAGTGTCATAACAAAAAACGGGAGAGAGAAGTGCAAGAGGTATAAGGAAGCTTCGTTAGGAATTTAAAAAAAACTATACGCAAATGCTTAATATTGAGTACACTATGATGTAAGATTCCAAATCAATCTCATATTTAAAATCTAATTTTAATCCACAGGTTTTTGGTGGGTGTCATTGAAGTTTGATTGAAATTATAAATTCTAAAATTCAGCCGAATCATAGAACTCATTGAAGTCTAATCAAGCTTTAAAATACAGCAGGATCTTACAAGTAACGAGATCAAATGAAGCCGACACTCCTACCAACTCCTAAATCACTTGCCATGTCAAATTGCCAAATGCCAGCTGCAGGACGATGGAGTATATAAATAGCATAGGGCCGTACTTCATATTTTTTATTAAAATTTAAAACAGTATGCCCTTACAGTCGAATTAAAGCAAAAAAAATAAAGGTGTACGATCGGAGAAGTAATCCAAATCGTAGGAAATTCATTAATTTTTCTAATCAAATATCCCTTCTCAAGGATAAGAAAAAACTACTAGTCTGTCTATCTAAAATGTTTGGGCTCGAGGATAGAACCCTGACATTTCACCCCGGACTGACGAAAAAAACCAAAATCTAGAAAGCCTACACCTCTATCTATAGTAAATTATATACCCATATCTTAACAAACATAAGGCAAGGCATTAATCAACGTCTACGATATCTGAAGTTACAGACACTCGATTCCCATGGGGTAAGTCTTAAGTGTGCGAATCATGCAATCCAAAATAAATCGCAGAAAAAGACAAACCAAATATTTCTCACGTGAAATAAAAGCCTCCAGCTCATGACATGATAACTTATAACTTTCTATAGATTGTGGTGAACAATGAGAAGTTACTTAACCATAATTCATAAGTTAGAAAAATCAAAAACTTTGAGCTGAATGGAAAAACAAAGGCACCCTGAAGTTAGCCGACACCCGACAGCGCCACCCGACAGACTCGCTACGCCGCCCGACAGCTATAAGTCTGAAGTTACCCGACAGCCCGCCACCCGACAACTAAAAGCTGAACCTACCCGACACCCGTCACCCGACAGGCAAAAGCTGAACCTACCCGACAACCTTTGACCCGACAGCTAAAAGCTGAAGCTACCCGACAACCTTTGACCCGACAGCTGAAAGCTGAACCTACCCGACAACCTTTGACCCGACAGCTGAAAGCTGAACCTACCCGACAACCTTTGACCCGACAGCTGAAAGCTGAAGTTACCCGACACCCATTGACCCGACAGCTAAAACCTGAACCTACCCGACACCCATTAACCCGACAGCTAAAAGCTGAACCTACCCGACAACCGTTGACCCGACAGGCAAAAGCCTGAACCTATCCGAGACCCAGTCACTCCGATAGGTAAACCCTGAAACAAAATTTACCCTACTTGCCTATATGAATCAATTTTACCATCTTCTAGTCTGCAATGTGCCACAAGCAACTCTTAGTCTGCACCTGGGGTCAAAAAACATAGCTATCGTAGTATGAATTAATTCAAAAGATATGAAGGGACCTTAATCGGTTTAAATTAGTGATCCAAATTAAACCAAGACGAAGAAGGTGTCTTAGCATCTTGCGAATTTGATTTAACCACCGTCAATTTAATTTGTACTTAGCGGTTGACATTGGTCAAGAGGGGTTAAAATAATCTATATTCGTTTGACTTGTACCAAAGTGGTTCATTGGGAGTGCGCAAAAATATAACTAAACTAAATAACAGAAGCTATTTCTTATTTTATTTTTTTGGGAATCTAACTAAGTTAGGTTACTGACGGAAGACCGAGCAGAGGTTCGAGAGAACAGAAATCACCATCGTAGCCCGTCACATGTGGATAAATTCCACATCATAATGTACCTTACTATCTATTTAGGTTAATCTAGGTTAATAATTCATTCGGTTATTATAAATTATTGCTATCATTGTAAAGGCCACGGTCACATCAATCGCGTTTATTAAGACAATTAATATTGTTATTATTTCTTGTTATTTTATATACATTTAACAGACTAACGTCATTTAAAAAAATTGAAAAGGAGATTACTGTAGTACCCAATACTTCTGAGCAATAAGAAATATCAGGTTTTGCGTTCCATTTTACCCTGAAAGTGTATCCTTTTAGGGAACACGCCAGTTTTCTAGGCAAATCGATGAACAAAATTATGGTGAAACACAATTAGAAACTAATATGTTGTGTATCAGTGCCCTGCAAGCCCTTGTCAGTGACACGATGTCGTGAAGCTGGGCAGGGAATGCTAAGAGGGCACTCAAAACGTTAGGAGAAAGTACAGTGGCGGTACCTCACAGTATTCCTGCTCATGTGGGGTAGAATGAGAGGGTAAACAAGCTGGCTATTATGGAGTCTACGAAAGTTGTATTTATGCTAGAACTGCAGTCAGGAGATGCGACTTTAAGTGAGCACACTCGACGATAGAAGATATCTGCTACATGCAGTCACGCCGAAAGGGTGAAAGTATATTCTTATAGTTCTAGATTCCCAGCTCTACACCCAAGATGGGGAAATGGAAGACGCTAGACTCTATTTTCTAGCGAAATATAGTCGCTATACATACCGAGTGGATAAGGCATTAAGAACATTCTTTTTGTCGCGACCTAATTCGATCAACATGTACTAAAATTATGTTCGTTAGGTGTATTGAATATATTTTGTATATTAATAGATTGCAAATCATAGAAGAGCAAATTGTCTAAAATGCATTCATGAAAAATAAAATCATGCAATTTCTTCCAGGAATCAGGATTAAGGAAATGGCTAGGATTAGGTTGATTTGGAATTCTGAATGAGATATGATAAAGGTAGGTTGCTTCGGATTTATGTATGTATGTCTCTTATCCCTCTCAGATCAAGATCAGATCAGATCTTATCAAGAAATCGTCCCTAGAAATGTATATGCACGGTGAAATAAATTAAGCATAAATTGAACATAAAATCTGACTTCTACAAAAAATATAAATTTTAATTGATAAAATTAGAAAATAATAAGTGCTTCTAAAGTAAAAAATATTACTCTACAAGTACAAAATGAACTACAGTTCATTCTTGTCCAAAATCTCCAGATATAATAATCTTATTTTATTCCCAAGCCATGGACAAATCCTACCTTTTGCAATCATATTTTAATCTACAAATAAATATTTACAAAATAACTGAAATTTAGACACTACCAAATTATTCATAAAAGCAGACATTATATATCATACAGAACAATTTACGTCTAGAATTTTCCACTTGATTCTACAATTCTTGGTATCTTAGCTTGCTTACATAAATTTAGACTAATACTAGTTATCATGCGATAAAGTTCATACATCATGACAGTTACGGAACAACTACTCTAAAACTCAATTCATGCTTCTCTTCCTTTTATTCGCATAGCGGTACATTTAATACATTCATTTAAAAAACACAACCAAATCTAAATAACATTGCAAATTACTAACTACTTATTTCCTGAAAATGTATCACGCTTTATGTTAGATTTGTTGGTGACAATTTAGTTTAGACTATTTGCTATCGGAATAAAATTAGTTTTCTCGGTTTTCAGGGCTCGTAGAATTTTTTATACAGTTTTGATGGAAAATTATAGTTAAATATATTAACTTAACATTTTAATATGAAGCAGTGGCATATATATCATACGTTAAATTATTCCAATATTATTTTGGAATCAATAAGGGACATGTGAAGGAACATTTTGAAATAAAAGCTAAGAATTTGAACCAATAAGAAGAAGAGGTAGTATAGCGTCAAAGGTCTATACATAATTAACTTAAAACTATAGTTTCATTCCTACTATATATTACTACATGTACACTTTTCGTGGTTCTTGAAGACACGTTTGATTAGACTTATAGTTTGTAACCACTTTGGTACAAGTCAAACGAATATAAATTATTTTAACCCCTCTTGACCAATGTCAACCGCTAAGTACAAATTAAATTGACGGTGGTTAAATCAAATTCGCAAGATGCTAAGACACCTTCGTCTTGGTTTAATTTGGATCACTAATTTAAACCGATTAAGGTCCCTTCATATCTTTTGAATTAATTCATACTACGATAGCTATGTTTTTTGACCCCAGGTGCAGACTAAGAGTTGCTTGTGGCACATTGCAGACTAGAAGATGGTAAAATTGATTCATATAGGCAAGTAGGGTAAATTTTGTTTCAGGGTTTACCTGTCGGAGTGACTGGGTCTCGGATAGGTTCAGGCTTTTGCCTGTCGGGTCAACGGTTGTCGGGTAGGTTCAGCTTTTAGCTGTCGGGTTAATGGGTGTCGGGTAGGTTCAGGTTTTAGCTGTCGGGTCAATAGGTGTCGGGTAACTTCAGCTTTCAGCTGTCGGGTCAAAGGTTGTCGGGTAGGTTCAGCTTTCAGCTGTCGGGTCAAAGGTTGTCGGGTAGCTTCAGCTTTTAGCTGTCGGGTCAAAGGTTGTCGGGTAGCTTCAGCTTTTGCCTGTCGGGTGACGGGTGTCGGGTAGGTTCAGCTTTTAGTTGTCGGTTGTCGGGTGGCGGGCTGTCGGGTAACTTCAGGCTTTTAGCTGTCGGGCGGCGTAGCGAGTCTGTCGGGTGGCGCTGTCGGGTGTCGGCTAACTTCAGGGTGCCAAAAACAAACTATTACATAACAAATAACAATTCTGGATATAAACAATCTTGTTCTGCTCGGTAGCTCTTTTAAACAAATCCAAGAGTCGAGAAACCAAAAAATCTTTGAAAAAAATATACGCAAGGGAACAAAGACTATTTCCAGAGCTCCATTAAATTACTCCCTTGTTTGTTGTTAGTTACAAAAACTTCCTTAGCATAATAAATTAAGACAAATAAAAAGTAGGAGTTAATTGGCAGTGGTGATGATAAATTATTGAAGTTAATGTGTTTTCGAGGTACGAACACGCTTTTACAGGTATGACAGTGCTTCTGCATATATCCTGACAAATAAGACTTGATATTTGTTCATTTTGTCCATCATGTTTCCAAAGGATGACGAGCTATATGATATAGTATAGTAAATCTGGAACCTCAGAAAAATATCCTTCAAAAGTTCGGAAAACAAGTCAAAGTGCATCGGACGGCTTAGTTTATTCCCTCCAGAAAATAACCCATTCCATTCCCATAATTAATAGAAGAACGGGAATTAAAACAGAGTGCTTTGACTTTGAACTTTAATTGAAGAATTAAATATTAAAAACCCTTTCATTACTAACTTGGAAATCCGAAATCGAAAAGAGAGTTCGGCGAATAATCACATTCCATTTGCGTAGAAAATCGATATAAAAGTACAATTGATATTTAATCAATGAAATCCATAAAACTATTAAGCTCACTTACATTAGGTTCCATTTATATTATCATGTCCTACATACTCATGTTAAGTTAAAAGCTATTCCGATTACTCATTTCATTAACTGCACATGGGCTATTAAATTTAGCCATAAAATCCAAATTAGTGCGAAATCATAACATAACCCAACCACCGCCAGATTATTCAACATCTCGACAAAACAATAGTCATTTTTACTCTTACCGGCCCATCAAATCAACATCATCATCCGCCCTTCAAAGAGTACGAAGAGCAAGGTCGAGACTCTCACGTCTCTCCAACCTCTTGGCTATTTTTTATTTATCGCATTAGAATATAATGGTTAATAGTTAATGCTTAATAGGACAAACCTACCTGACCAAAGCTAATAATAAATTAAAAGGAACCATTGTCTGATTGTCTCCTTAACTTATTGTGCTAAAGCCACTCCAAGCAATTTAAATTCACATTTCCCGATCTCATTAAAATCCTTAAAATCCTTTGAGCCATTCCCACTTTGCCATAAAAGCAATTTCTAATTTGCAGCCAATGAACAATTTAATTATCCAATCAGCGGTTGCCGTAAATGACTCATGGTAAATGGTATTACACAACTACCACTGCCACCCTGTCTGTAACGAAAGTTACCATGTAAATCCTTAATCTAAAAATTCTGGAATTAAAAAAAAACACACACAAATCTATTCTATATATAGAGCCAGAGAGGGTTTTTAAATGAAGTAATTATCCTTTATTGTCAATCCCTACCCACTATTCAACATCAACTTGATTATCCAATTTCATTGTCAAGTCCTCCTTTAAACTACAAAGGAAAATGCCATAACACACACACCTCCTTCATAATAATTACTTCAACACCAAAATCAAGGGTGAATGCTTCAAATCATCAATAGACTATGAGAGCCAGTAACATCATGCCAACTATGGAACCACAATTACATTACAACAGCGGAAATATACCTCTTCACTAACAGAACTCTTAATTGTATTAAAGCATCAAGTACATCAAGAATGAATTATTTAGCATGGATTTTGATTGATAGTCTCAATAAATAAATAATAAGCCTAATTGATAGTCCTCTAGCAGTACTCTGGCTTTCAACTCTCCGCCGTAGTGAATGTGAATCACTTTTAATTTCAAAGGACAGGGTCACCCAAATATCAAAGCATCGGCTACTATTAACTACAATCCATTCACACTTCATTAACCACTCTCCTCATTTAATTTACCAGAAACAAATCATGGATTCAACAGGGCGGCACACCTTTTCTATCATTGGCAATCCCTTGTAGACATATTTACAACCCAAACCTCGTAATTACCATCTAATCTCTGCACAATAACTCAAAATTAATTGGATTATTAATACAAAACAGCCTAAAGACCGATTCCACGTGCCTAGGCTCTCGGTTATAGATGTTTTTCAATGTTAATTACAGATTCAGTCGTTAAATCCCCCTAAAAGCCATTGGACCACCACCACTGCCACAACAAAAGGATTAGTTTAGTAGTCCAGATTTATTATGTACTTTGACTTTCTTGTCCCTTTACGATTTAGAACAAGTCACAAATTACTGACAGTCCATTTACAAACTTAGAATGGCTTAAACAAAAAAAATCTGACGTGAATGCCGATGACGACCTCAGTCAACTCCAAATGTGTTGACTGCCAACTAACAAACAATACCGATATTCCATGGTTCCATCATCCAATTGATTCATTTAAAAACCCAGAGAGAATTTAATTATCCGTTCAGAAACTTCAGATCCGCCTTCTATTGTTGACTGATTGGAAATTGAAATTATTCCCTCTGACTTGATTTACCTTTGCAATTCCTCACTCTACCGACTCAGGCCTAGATTAGTTCATACTATTATTAGCCCAACTTGATACGTGAACCTGACCAAACCCTTCCGTGTAATATATCCATATACTACTGACTGGGATCATTACACATCCAGGGAGTAAAAAATACCATAACAATTCTAAATCGGCATCTGTACAGAGTAGAAATAAATGCTAAAAAACTCTGCACTAAAAACGTCCTAACCTAACCCTCGAGCGTGAATTAATTCTAGCATTTAAACTAAACTGCAAACTCGTCCTTGGCTCATACTTCATTTTGCATTTGTTAAATCACCCGTGATTATTCCCTTTTGTAAGTGAAGAACCAACTTTTTGCAAGTTGCAAAAACTGCACAAAATCTCTGGGGATTGTTCGGTACTGAAAAATCCCTAACAATATGAAAGTACAATTAAACAATCGAGCAAAATTCAACAATGCCAGGAATTAAGATCCTTCATTCATAGAGCTTATAAATATGAGCCAAGAAGGAAATGACAAAAAAATCGAGACGAGATTCATAAAGATGGGTGGTGGTGGCATATGATTATTTATTTTATTATTATTATGATTATTACCATTCTCTCCATGTCCTGCTTGCTCTATAGCATTTCTCTGTCTGAATGACTTTTACTATTTAATAATTCATTTTAATAAACCTTCACCCTTTTTTCCACTCCACAAAAGCAAAGATGTATAAATCAGCATCCTTCAATCCCTCAATAACTTTTTTCTGCACATCTTTCAGTACTTAACCACCATGTGAGTTTGTAGTTTCGTCATAAGGTCTCGTTGTTACATTTGTTACGACCATAATAATTGTTCACATAATCATAACTTAATCCCAACAGGACTCACTCATGTACTGTCAAAAATTCTCAATGTCAATGGAGGAGAGATGAGGATGACAAAAAACTTAAAAATCTTACATAAGAGAGGAAGAGCAGTTAATTCTTAAGTGCTTGGGAGTTGGGAGGTGCTTTAATTTTCGCAAATTGCACAGAAACATAATGAAATGACGGAGACCGGTTTGGACTCAAAAAATTTAAACTGCTTCCTCACTTATTAATTTTTTGTCAAATTTTTAATAGCTTACACAGTCAATGGTTAACATAGGTTTTTAAGTCAAAACTTGATTGAAAGATAAGTATCACCATCATATTCTGACTAACATTTCAAATGAACAAACTTCAAGACTGAATATCAATCTTATTGCCACTCCAGCAGAATTAAAACACCTGTCCAAAGTCGATACACATCCCATAAATAGACATGTCGTGTAATTTCCAAAGTCTCGAAGGATCTTCAAACGTTAAAACCCCACTTCCTCCTACCATAAATATAAAAATATTTTATAGCTTATTAATTTTTTATCGAAATATGCGATAACCATCAAGCATCATATCAAGGAAGCCTTTAAAAGACAAGCTATAACTTATAAATCTGCAGAGATAGCCTTAGAGACAACGCTAACAAGATGTCCATTCAATGCATCTATATTTTTAGCCCTCTTCCTACACAACGTGCTTATTAATTTAATATCATGAATGACGGTATCGAATTTTAAATTTTTAACCAACTAAACACACTGTCATGTCATCTTGCCTCTTGAGAACTTCCAACCAACCTTCCAGCTAACAGGGTGGCTTAAAATTTAGGAGTTTTTAAATCCACTTCAAGTTCCATATGGATACTTACTGTCACTTTTTCAAAGTCTCAAGTCCCAACCATAATAGCATCTACTTAAATATATTAGCGACCATTTCATACGTACCAACCAAAGCAACATTAAACAGATCCTGCATTCTTAACTCCGTAACAATAGCCTGCCATTCCACTACCATCAGAGAGAACAATAATATAGAACAGACAGAACAAAGACTTTAAAAATAAAAAAATCTTCCTCTTTCTCGAGCCATCCGTCTTAAATCCTAAGGACAAAGTTACAAAAAATCCATTCATCACGGTGATCTGTAACACACACTCCCGTGTCAAATCCAACAACATGCCAGGGCTAGACTCAAGACTACACGATCATATATTTTGCACAGTTCCACATAATTCAGTTAAAAATACCAAGAATTTCAAAGCCAATGTCCATAATCTGTAATGTAGCTCAAAAAATCCAAGTCCGATTACACTTGTCCTTCGGCAGAGAACCACGAATAACTTTCATATCCAAATCCAGCTTAAACTCATTTAACTGGAACTAATTCCAATTAGCAGTTATATGCTAATTAAAATTAAAGTAATTAATACGACTTTATAGCCCACAGACAGAGCATAAAACATATACGGTCGACTCGACAGTAGAGGTGGTCTTCTTTCTTTGTTCTTAAGTATCATCAATAGAGACGGTAAACAACGCTTTTGGCAACAGAATATAATGAAGTTAATAGACTTACATATTTTTTCTCTCCTTTACTGTTTAATAAGCAATAAAAGAGGCAACTGTCAAGGTTCTCAGGGCGAAACCAAAACTTAAAATCAAACCTTATAAATTTCTCCATATAATCAGGAGTAATAATAATAATCTCTAGTTCATTTAAGGCTCAAGATTCAAGAATAGGACAGCGAGTGGCAGCCGCCTTAGCTCTAAAAAAATCACAATTTATTTTTACATTTCCAAAACCGCTTCCTCACGATTCTGCAAATCCCAAGTATTCCTGTTCAATGCGATACTATTTTTGCAATCACATTTACAAGCTATTTTTTCATGACTGAAAGTGAATTCTGGGGATCGCCCTCTCGGATGAAAGTGATCGGAAAACACGACAAGTCTGGCGAAATGTAGTATTTAAATTAGGATCTTAAAAAATCAAACCGAGCCCATCCTCAGAATTGAAACCTAACATGACTTTACATAAGAATTTAACATCAGCAGTCAAGTTCATCCTATTAATCCTTTTCATCATCTTTCCATAACATTTTTTATTTATTATCTCTTTGCCTGAAGAGCAGGAGCCCATTTATGGATCCACGTCGAAAAAATTCACGACTTACTTTGCCCTATTCGTATTCCCAAATTCCCAACCCTCTCTGTCCATATTGAAGAAGAAACATGAGCTGAGTAAATCAGAACATCTATAACTAACTATGTAACCTAATCAGATACATATTTTACAATACAAGGGATTCATAAACAAAGTCAGGCTGATTAAATAACCATCTCTCTCTATAGGCAAAGTATCCTTCTGGGTGGCAGTGCCATTTGGTTCTTTTTACTTTTGGACTTTTATGTGCCTTTTGTAATTTGCAGATTCTCGTAAAACATCAAATTCCGCTGATTATGATGGATGAGACTGCATAATATTCATCTGTATTATTCCTTAAAAAAATGCTCATAAATTTTGAATTTTTTTCCAAAACTGACCCGCACACTTCATTTCCATACTCCTTTTAAAAACGAAGACGACCTACGGTAGAATTGATGAAATATGATACAAATCGATTTTGCCCTTAAGAATCAGAGCCAAAAAAGCCTAGAACCCATTGGCTTTTCAGACTCCTATTGAAAGAGGATGAGAAATTGGAGAGGGATGATTGGGAACAAAGTACGAGGAGGTCAGTTAAATGAATTGTTGGATTCAATTGTGAAAAATATGAAGGTTCTACCTCTTGCAGTTTTTTTCTTACTCTTGAGTGTGTCCCATTCACAAGTCCACTTGGAAATTGAAGCAATTATGATAATGTCCTATCCCAACAGGGTCAGAGACACATTACAATAATAGCAGAGTACTAATTGCATCATCATAACCTCACTATGTTAGTTAGCGAGAGATGACAAGAGTAATCCTTCCGTCTTTTGTTAAACTCAATTACTCAAGTAATAGGCTCGTAATTACCTTGTCGACCTCATCCCTTCCGACAATCTTTAATTAATTGTACGATTTATGACCGCCGTTCTGACACGTAAGTAAAGTACAAGTTGACTCTGCCGTGTTTGCAGGATCAGTATCAATTACTATTTATCAATTGCCACTTTTCAAACAGATTTTTAAAGCATTTTAAAGCTCTTTGAAACGTAGATTTCGGATTAATACCAGGAACGGGCTTATGATTGGGAGGTAACATTTTCTGTAACATAATTCCAACACCAAACATCAAAAGAAAAGATACTTTTCTATCAAAAGCAAAGCCAATGAAACGAATCAAGGTCGAGAAACTCCTATTTCATGATGAAAGCATTCAACTCCAGATTCACATTCATCAGATCAGGATCAGGCCTTGACATTTATCGACTAAACAATTTGACAAATTCAAATACTAACCAACTTCAACTTCGACACAGTTCTCCACAAAAACTAGAAGGGCTTTAGAGAAATCTGATAGAATTCTACTAGGATGGAATCCTTTGTGTAATTTCGCTTCTGTAACAAGTTGAAGTTAAACCAACCTAGCTACACTTGCTGTCGAAATTCTTCAGAATTCACATCCAGTCTCCTTGCCCTTTTTGTATCATTTTCCAAGAGATCAAACAACTCGAGGATGTCATCAGAAAGTGAACGGGTTCATCCAAAATACCCTGACTTTTGAAATACGAGAAGATATTGTTTGCAAAGGCCTTTGATTACATTTTCGATTAAAAACTGAAGGGTTCTTCATACCTTCTTCAGTTCAAAGCAAAGATATTCAAAATTTGCAAGTTACATAAAATAGTAATTACTTTAACTTCTTTCGACCTTACGCAATGCTCCAATCTCATCTTCCCAGCCAATATAACAATTTAAACCAATCGTCTTGATCAGGAATGAGATCTTAAATCTCACGTTCCCAGCTCCATACTTGGATTCAGAGATCAGGGAACTGATTAGAAGCGTGAGAAGGTAAGGATTTAATAACTTAAACTAGAATAATCAATTCCAATCAGAATCTCAAGACCAATCACCCAACCCACAGGACCAAGAACAGGAGTAAGAAGTACAAATGAGGAGCGACAAGTTAATCATTTCCATTTAATAAATTACATCAGGACAACCCCAACCGTGTTACATTGCCCTATAGCTACAAACTCGTAAATAGTGATCACCTCACTGGAGTTAATGAAAACAACAACTAAACAACGCTATAAATCACTCGCCATTACAATGACAATGACATTAGAACTCTGAACTAATAACAAACAATTAATTCATAAGCGGCTATTACTTATTACTTTCCTATCCTCAACTATGTTCTATATGCTTTTAGAGGAGGGATGATAATAATAATATGCCGATTAACGATGCGACCTTTAAATGCTATTCTAATCAATTACAGTCTTTGCATACGAAAACAAGATGCTTAAATAGAATACAATAACCTAGAACTTGGATCTTTTCGATTGAATTATCGCCAGGACATGTCACTTCCTAATCTTAATTAAATTATTATTGCCAAAGCCGCTACATGTGTCATTGCCAGTTGGAACTACTACCTACCTTATACCCGATACAAACAATGATAAGTGCACCTCCTACTACCTTAAGTAACTTTACAAGTCTAATCTAGTAGTAGAACAATGCTAAACATTTTAAGAAAAAACCGTGAACAATTTATTTTATACTCAATTACATTTACTACTTCCTCAAAGCTATTAATTACCCCACAAACCTGACTTTAAAGCCTATGATTTCCATAAGATAACCTTATAATGAAATCAAAATTTTTTATTCTTAAGAATTCGTCTCGGCATTCATTTGGCAAGCCGAACCGATTTTTATTTCACACTCATTGGAATTTGGAATTTGATATTTCTCTGGCAGAGTTGCAAAACTCAATAAGATATTCCAAAACCTACCTCAACATAATTCAGATTCACTTTCCAGTTTTAACTTAACTATCTCCTTTTTTAGCTAATTCAGAACAAAGCTTGTAAATATTCATGTTAATTGGCATTCACTAACATCCAATCTTACAAATACTAGATGATAGAACAAAGAAGAACTTGGCATAAAAAATTCATGAACTATAATTACTCATCCATAACTCATAATGTAAATCCACAAAACTCAGCCCGTTCAAACCGATAAAAATAAATATTTTGACCATGTTTCCCATCAAGCAATTCCACTCTAGAAACCAGAAACAACAAGCCGTTAAGTCAACGCTGTATATAAAAAATAAAAACTTAAGCCTATGCTTATTAGTATTCCAACAACCCTTTTCGAAAACAATTTCCGAGTAGTTTGCATTTAAATACAAAAATAAAGATAATGAGTTTATGGCCGGCCGGTGACATTTACTTTCAGGTCCTCGTTCCCTTTGAAGTAAACAGAGCGGAATTTATCGTATATCTATGCCAGAAGTATTATATTAAAAACGTTTGAACCTAAAATACGCAGACAAATCTACTCTAAAACGCATAGCCATTATAGTTCACTATTAACTTTAACTACTCAAGTCATTACAAATGAATTAATTTATTTATATACCATGTTTGCCATCCATATTCATAGAATATCTTAGTAGGAGGTGGTGTATTGGTTTAGGTCTTGACTCCTGATTAGCGAAAAACAACCTTGAACCAGTAACACAGAGAAAGAGACTGCGAACTCTATAGCTTCTGATCTGAGAATATTATTAGAGACTCCTTTCCGTTGCTTGACATTTGACTTGTGGTGACAAGTTATTTTTTATTTTGCATTTGCTTTGCATCAACCATCAACCCTAAGCCACAGCCAGGAACATA
The DNA here is from genome assembly GCA_906901685.1 of Desoria tigrina. Taxonomy (NCBI): domain Eukaryota; kingdom Metazoa; phylum Arthropoda; class Collembola; order Entomobryomorpha; family Isotomidae; genus Desoria; species Desoria tigrina. Next base: position 715,798 of record CAJQTU010000065.1, read on the forward strand.
ACATCCTCAGCCACAAAAACAAGTTGACAAGTCAACTGAATGAGGAATGAGACGGCCATCAAATTATTGAAGATAAACCCTCGGACGACATTTACAACCTTATCGGGTTTGAAAATTTGAAGGGTTAATTCCCGTCTGAAGGTTTGCAAATTCCAAGTCCCTTTCACATGTAATTTCCTCGAAAATGTAAATGCTTGAGACACACTTGACTCTGTGCATAAAAACAGGCTTGTTAAGTCCTCGTTAATGATTAAAGCATTCTCAGACGGATAGGCTCTTAGGAGAGAGGACACTAAAATAGAGAACCAAAATCAAAACAATCTCCTTAAAAACATAAAAATGCTGGGAACGTTTCAAGTTCCAAGCTCAAAAGCCAATGAGTGTTGACAACCTGTAGCAAACAGTCAACTGTTAGAAGACCTTGTGTCATATTTAATTAATTGCAGTGAGTGAGATCGTATCAAGTTGGTCCTTATGACTGTTTTGCATCACAGTTCTAAATTAACCATTCCTATTCCGATTCCAATTTAATTGAAGAAAAACATCCGGGTTTCTCGTATCTACATGTTATTCGAGACCGTTATTCCCGGAATAAGTCCCCAGGCGTAATTAAATTATGAACTGCATACCTTAAAAGGTTCCCCGAAATTCAACCAATTACAACTCGAATAACAATTCTTAAGCAACAAATGACCAGGATTCTGTTACTTTCGAAGAAACTCCCGTCAATTAATTCTTCCCAAATTCCAAAACATTTTAAAAGCCGAGAAAACACCTGAATTAATGGCGAATCTTGATTGATAGTCCAAATTCCAAAATAGCCTCTTAAAATAAAAACAAACACGGAAATAAAAGGCAGAGCTACAACCAACAGCAACTTCAGCTACTGTTGACTATGTCAAGGTGTCAACTGTCACTTCATGCCACACGAGTTAACTAATCCCATCAAATCGACCATCAACAATCTGCTTCTGAGGCATTAAATTCCAGCCTTGAAAATAAATATTAAGACCTCATGACATGACCTCTTCTTGTCCTAATCCAATCATAATCACCATTCACGAATGAAGCATATATATAAAAACTAGCCAGGGATTCGGACGTAAATCATCCATATCATCTTAATTTTTACCATCTTCACCCAATTCGTTCCTTCGTACGAATTACTCAGCTAGAGCTGCAATAAAAACACATTTCAGACCCTGCCAACCCAATAAAATCCATCATCTTTATGATATAGAAATAGAAATAAATCCATTCGTCCAATCCTTCATCTATAAATATAAATATACACATAAAAATCTTGAGCTTTAATTTAATACAATGCCCGTGCACTATGACCACATGCTGATTTACAATATTCAGAGAGAAGAGGTCTGGTTTATGAGTCCATTTTTTCATTTAATTATTAATTGAAGACCTTCAGACCTCGAGTGAACCACGATGTAGTAAATATATTTAGTACCGGTTAAATGTTAGAATATTTTGGTCTGTTGAACTTCAACTTTACTTTCTACAGACCACCACCGCCACTAAATCAAGTGATGATCTGTAAACTAATCCCTGTCATCAATCCCTGAAATTCATTACCAGTAACGAAAGCTCTTATCCTTCTAAACGCCTCAACAACTATGAAAACAAGGCAGAAAGTTGGAAGTCTGGTTAACGACAGAAATATAAACTCTTCAGATTTGGACAGATGATCTCCAAATCTCATTAGCATGAGTATTTAGCTATAATTAACGATCGAGTATGTTGGTTGACTTGATGACTCATTTACCAACTTCTTGGTCAATGTGTCAGGGACAGACAAGTAGACAATTGACAATTACAAGATCCCACTTTGTGTGATTTGTCTTTAAATTCAATGACTTTATATAGCTTGTCTAGTAGTCGTCTGCGATTTCATCGTTCGAGATTGAGCACTTCTAATTTGTAATCCACACAATCCTTCGTTTAATATTTTAGGGATGTCAAGTTATTTATTTTTCCTTGATTTTACAGACGGAAATCGACACTCCAGAATATAAAATCCTTCTACGAGAATGATAGTAAAAAAAATGTGCTCCAATGCCTTCACAATTTTTTATTCATCCCATGCACACATCTTTTGGAGATTTTGGTTATTTAAAAATAATTAAAAACCCGTACCTCCAAACTTCCGATAGTCCATCAATACTTACGAAACTCCCCAACACTTTACTGTTGAATTTAATCCAACTCTCACAAAAAATTAAAATTTCCTACTCCAAAATAAAAGTAAACTCTTCACTATTATTTGACCACTAAAAAATCGTGTTGAAACAACAAAATTCAGAGAACCGAGTGTATCCCACTTACTAACAAACTCAAAACTCGTCCTGACCTCATCTCATAGTTCGGTTCAGGAACAATAAATTCATTCCACATCAAATCAAGCCATCACGAATATACGGTCAACTATAAATAATTATAATTGTAATGAAAAGTGCATCAAATCAAAATCCATAGATCTACTCATTCATATATATATATATACATTTATAGATGTCAAAATCAGCCCCTCCGGTTCTCTGCCGACCATACACAGATACAGAATATTCCACACATTAATACTATTAAGTACTCTTAAATGAAACCACGGATAACATATTCCAAACGTTCGGAATAAAATTATAATTCATTTATAACCAGAACAACTCAGCCATTCCACAGAGGTTGTTTACTCTCCCACCTCTCCTGATAACCCATAACAAATACATTGTCAAATAATATAAAAAAGCCACTTCACCTCAAAACACCATCACCTTTTGATTGATCGGGAAGGCTGCCTTACATACTATATACATATTACCGTCAGAGCCACCATATTTATCCCGTGTAATTCAATTTATACAATCATTTACAGTATCAAAAATCTCATAAAACCTCCGACTATCTAATCAGTGCTCAGGGATAGAAAACGCAATCACCCGAATGTTCTAAGCTCCATGTAATAAATACATGTATATTATATGACAGTAAAAATAAGCGTGTTCAATCTAACCACGATGCGATAAACAAATAACCGAACCAAGTACAGATCAACGACTTTTTTACTCTGAAAAGGTAACAGGGACATTGAACAGAGATAAAAAACATCAAAACGCTTACCTACCTGAAGAGATAAGGACAACAAATGTCAATAACCACGACTCCGTCCGTATCTAACACAAGGCAAATACTTATTGGAATCAACAAGAAATATATGAGCAATAATTTTCAATTAATTATCCCACCTGTCTCTATGTCTCCAAACAAATAGAGACAATTTTGGCCCGTTGCACCCAAGAAATTAGGGGCCGAATTCTCTGCCCATTCAGATCTCATATCAAATTAAGTCGATCATGATCCTGCATAAATAAACCTCATTTAAGGCTAATTATAATCCTACTACAATTACATTGAGAATAAAACATCACCACCATCACAGTAGAGACATAAACTACAATTTTATCAAGTCTGAAGCAACAAGGAAACCCTCAAGAAATTGGCCTTCCGACTAAAATCCTTACAAGAATAATCAATGAGCCATCAAGTCTGAATAATCCAGGGGCAATAGCACTTATCCATTATACTTCACTCTATAATAAACATTTAACTTTTTTATTATCTTATTAAATTAAAAATTATGTCTGGTCAACTTCTATCTATTCAACTATATATAAGTACCTATAAGCCCTCTTCAAAATTCTTTGCACGAAAAATTTAAACACGGCCTTGGTCTGTAATCTCTGTAATTCAATCCCTCATATATAGCCTTTTCATTACCACATCATACTCTGTAAATTTAGTAAAATATTTTATATTTTATTTATTTTTTACATTTTTAACATATTCCTTAGAATGATTAGTACAAAGGTGCTAATTACTAAAACCTATATGTGCTCAAGACGATAAAAACGTAAATGTTAATTATTACAGCCAGGGACTTCAATTGACAAGACAAGGTGTGCCACCAAAGACGGGAAACATTGAAAGAACAGCATAACTTGCAATGTCAAGTATCAAGTGTTAATAATTTTATTATAAGATTGCAAGTTACAAACGTCCTGCCCAACAGTAAAACTTTCTACAAAATGTACATAAAATAATCGAATTACTCATCGGCAGAGTTGAGCCCTTTAAAAACAGTTTTAGAACATCCTTGTCTTGTTCTCTTGTTTACTTCCAAACTTGAGACTCTTTAATAAATCCCCATTCCTCTACAGATTTCTGAACCTAAAAGCTCTAAAACTGAAACCCGATAGACGGCCAAACAGAACTAAAAACGAGAGATAGACAGGAGAAACGGCAGGGTTTGCAGTTCTTGTCATTCTGCACCCAAATGGAAGCGTAAAATAAAACAGAACTTCTCAAAAGTACAACAGAACCGTTTACGATGACATGCAAACTCTGCTGTATAATCAGAAGAGCTACAAGGATTCCAAACGATCCCTAAATAATAAGTACAGCAATACATGATCCAACATAACCATAACCAGATCCACAGTACAATATTCTGGAAACCAAATACCCCATCATCCAACAAACATGCTAAAAGACCCTTAAACATTACTAACTTAACGACAATCATTTCCCGGCCATAAAAGCCTAAATCTCCGTAACATTTCAACCTACATAACCCACAAAATCTGCAAAGTCCGCACAACAATCCACTATCATTTTGCGAAGCGAATCCCAACAGAGTTAACAAGTCACGAGAAGGAGTTAAATTAAATAAGTGTTACCAGATCCACAAGTTTCGAAATCTGAAGTTAAGGTAACAAAAACAGTAGAGCCCAACTCAGTCGTCTCCGCGAATTAAAAATAATGACATTTACTTCCCATGACAAAAAAAAACCTTTTACAAGAGACGACGCAGAATTTTTTTCTTGCCATTTTTTGCACACTACTTGTGTATCTCGAGGGATCGTTGTTCCATACTTCCATGATAGATACATATGCTTTTGCAATAGTACTAGCTTGATTTCGTAAACGGTGGTGGTGGTATAGAAGAGGAAAGGAAAATAAACGAAACTACGAGATGCCAAAGACCGGAAAGGACAGATGGGAATTACGAGAAAGTTGGTTCTTCAGCCAAAAACCTTTCAACCCGGGATTTATTTTTAACCTTCCCTTCATCTTAGCTTTCTCAATGTATACAAACCGAGTTTGGATTTTAAAAAATAGATCAAGAAGAGTTCAAAAAGTAGATCATAGCCTCGCTTCTCTAACCTCGACAACGACAACAGACTCTTCTTTGACTTACCTAACTTTTTACGGACTTTTACATACAAACCAAACAAAAACCGGAAACCAATCCCAATCTACCCCAAAACCGAACAAATTTTGTAAAAAAAAGATAAAAGTACACCCTTATTTCTCCCATTAAATGAATTTAAAGAGACTTTAAACAGCTTTTTAGATTAAAAAAGCTGTTTTGTAAGCTATTCCTCCTGTCAGTTTCGTTAATTTATTGACATTTTAATCCTCCTTATAGAATCCTATTTCCCATTAACTTTTCACTTACATCCAAGGCTATCTTCTTCAGAATTCGTCACCCAATGTAACCGCATAAATAAATTCTATTAGCATACTATTACAATACTTCTATATATCCGCTTTACCTTTATAAAAATAAATACACACTATAACAAATCGTAAGGTTCTAATTTCTAAACATTCAAGAATATATCTTATCCTCTACGGCAATAAAAATAAAATGTAGGATTGAGGATTGCATCTCATCTCCCTCCATACGGAATGCATAACAAAGGAAGCTATATAGTAAATGGTTAATTCGAATTCCGAATTCGTAATGAGAAATTTAGAATGGGATACTCTCCTCAAACTTGTAATAAAACCCGTGCATGCATAATTCCACAATTTATTTACACTCTCCCCTCCAGCAATGCAGGACCTGGAAAGTTAGGCCAGACACAAATCTCTTCTAAATGACGATATAATCCCGTATTCAATGACACTTTAAACTTTAAAGTACTTTTTAATAGGGATGCCGCGAGCAAGGCGAGCGCTCGAAGCTCGCGAAGCGCTCGTAACGAGCCGCGAGCGCTCGTGCTCGCCGAGCCTGGGTCAAAGCTCGCACGAGCGCTCGTACGAGCACGAGCTTGAGATTTCATCGAGCGCTCGCTTCGTTTATTCGATTTTTCACAAACAAAATTCATTTATTTGTGGGTGAAATGAAATTAATCCTTTCACCGCCAACTACCGCTTGCTCAACATTCTCGATGCCTCAGTTGATGAAGCCAGTTTACACTCAACTGCACTCAGACATTGACCATTGACCCACCGGTGGGTCAGGTTTAGTTAGACTTACAGGTGTCTAAGTCTAAACTTAGAGTTAATATTGTTATTACAAATTACAACTCTAAGCTCAGTTATAGTAATATCAAGTAATATGTATTATGCATCAATTAATTAATTTAATTAATATCGCATTCAATATATAATTGAAAATTGAAACTGAAATAATTTCCAATTTCTCGAATACGTAATAATGTAATATTAAATATTAGGATTTAATTTTAAAATAAATTATGTCTCGAGTACATCGTGTTCCCGAACCGTTTTTCTTTTTAGCCTACAAAATGTTTTTTTTTTACAGTATTCAGCTATTGATGGCATTCCTGGATAACGACAATTATCGAGCTTTTCTACGAGCTCGAGCTTTTTTTCCTACGAGCGCTCGTAGACGAGCGCTTCGTTTACGAGCTCGAGCTTTTTTTCCTACGAGCGCTCGTAGACGAGCGCTTCGTACGAGCGCTCGCGGCTCGCTAAAATTTTTGAGCTACTGCTTCGTGCTCGCACGAGCCTCGAAAAGCCAAGCTCGCGGCATCCCTATTTTTAAAGTCTTAAAACAGGCTTGGAAGGAGCAAAAAATACATTCATACATCGGCAGAACATAAAAACACAAAAACATGTACACATGCACATGTAAGTACCCAAACCAGCGTGTATAAATACATTTCGAAAAATTCCATGCTAGCCATTAATATAAGGTTTATTAACAGGTACTACTGTTCAACATTAAACTCTTGCTCTAACCGCTGAACTTCCAAGACTCCAACTTGTAAATAAAACCAAAAAAACTCAGGGTCAACCGGGAACATTAGCTTTGTAATATTAAGTACATTAACATTTCTTAATTATCAAGTACTTTATGATGTCAGATTAAACTAAAAAACACAACAGTACACTACTATCACATTACATGTGTCATCTCACAAGCCAGTATCATACATTACTTACTGTTGTAATTGCCTATATTTAATATCTAACATCCGCATTCTGTTTGTACAGTTGGCGTTGATTAGCGAACAACAAAAGAGGAACATAAATTCACCACAATCAGCTCCTAAATTCCACATTTCTATTCTAACCCTCTGACTTCTTTGCTTTTCTTCCTTATTTAGTAAGAAAAATAATACTAAAAAAAGTCCTTAATTCCAAAATTAATTAAAGCTCCATATTCTACGAATAGCCCTAACCTAGCTGAACTCCCATTAAAACTGAAAGTAAAAATCTCCCATTCTACTGCAAAAGCCAAAACTTTTTATCGTTTTAAACAAAGCCCCAATTCCAATTGTCTCAATATTTCAAAACAGTTTCCATATACGAAAGCCCCGTAATCGTAATCGTACAAGATCATAGACATGGACATCGACACCAAAAATCAAGACCAACCTAGTTAGCTTAGCTGTTTTGAAGCTATCTAGGAAATCTGAGCTCTGTAACAAGGCAACTCTTCTCAGACGTCTCGTGTACAAAAAACGATCAATTTCATTTTCATTACAAACAAGCCAGGAGTCCATTGTCCAAAGAATAATAAAGTTATAGCGTAACAATAATATAATTACACCTACGTACACAACCTAATACAATCAAATACTTCATTCTGAAACAATGCCACTCAACTCCCAAGTTTTTAGATGCAGAACAAGCTGAAATTCATCAGTATGTTCAACTCAAAGAACATTGACAATGAGACATCAGGATTTCATCCATACTCCTGACATGACCTTCAACAAAGAGTAGTAGTTTAGAAGAATGCATTGCACACAGTAGATGTTACACTAGGAATTGGGAATAGAATTCGACTGATTTATTACACATTCCAGATTCCATATCACGATTCACCTCCCAATCCAATCTAAATCAAACATTTAAGCAAATAAGAGGAGGCAGGTAAGCCATTTGTCAACTGTTCACTCTCTATCAAATAAATGTGTGCAGAAACAACTACGGTACTGATTCTCAATCAAAACTCACATAAACAGATGGCAACGTTAACCTTACATTTGATTTAATAGAGATTCAAATCCAAAAAATATATCCAGGAAGACATCATTCATTTCCAAACTCCTATAATGCATGTGCTGGTGAATATAATTAAACAGGAATCGCAAATATTTATAACATCAAAACGTATGGAATTGTAAATTGTAACCCTTTAAACCGTTCTACCTCAACATCAACAAAAACTCATCCAATGAACCCATAAAATCTAAATGAACTATGGAGCTCTAGAATGAGCTTTTTTACAATTTTATACTCCCCGAGTTTATATTTATTTTTGTAAAAAGACGTATGAAATAGATACCCGAGGATTTAATTCACGTTCTCTGATTTTAGCAGATCTTTTGAGCGTAATTTAACTTACAAAACAAGAGAAACAAAAACTAATTGATACCGAGCTCAGTTTCAGTATCAATATCGACATGAATATGAAAAAAAACTGGAAACCTGAGCCACGCAAAATTTAATTAGTATTCGAATATTCGTTCATAAAACAAATTACTGTAACCAATTTGAGCAAAACAAATAAAAAATCTGTCAAAAAACGATCGAATATTGTAATATTATCTATTGCCTTAAAGATAAATTCAAGTAATCCCATGCTCAACCTACACATTCATCATTATGAATTTTAAAACAACCAGAAAACAAAATCCGACCTCACAGTCGATTTCGAAACACTGTCAATTTTAAGTTACAACCCACGCATTTGTAAGTATTCAAATATTTCGACAATATGGGACGCGTTCCATATCAAATCCTAATTCTACATGTACTCCATCCATAATTCCACTTCGAAGAGCAAATACAAATAAACCCAAACCTCCAGCCGTTCAAAACAACCTGCCTGAATCACCAAAATCACGAAAACCTCCGTCCAAATGACTGGAATGGAATAGCAAATAGGAAATAAATATTGAATACCGCAAGATTTGTCGAAATCTCGGCAAATTACCCAATCCCTCTCATCTCTAACTACATCATATACGTCTGTTGACTACTAGCAATTATTTATTATCATCATCATCATCATCTGCTCTTCTCTACATCTGAGTAAACAGAAGATGAATACATAAAAAGACCCCTCATCGTAACTCGTACAATTCGTAATCAGTCGAGAGATGCATGACCCCAACCAACCATTTCTAAATAAAACTTGTACTTGAGTCAGTTGTACATGATGTCAAATCATCAGTTTGACAGAGAGTTGGTAAAGTCGGTAATATTTATTGCCACAGAGCTTTAATCACTAGTCCAATGTCACGATGAACTTTCGCAGATCCAGAGCCTACAATAAATCCATATAAACAAGGCAGAAGATTAATTTCTAGGACGAAGCATTGATCTCATTTGCCAATATAGTAAACTTAATCTGTCCCTAACCCATCAACAAGTTCTGGAGAAATTAAACCCCAAGCTATAACCTACCCTTAGACAAACTGCTCTTGTACTTGTGCCGACCAGAAATAGGCCGTTTATGATGCACAATGTCATTCAAGTTACAAGTCAAGTCCTTGTTAAAATCCAATCATCCAATTTCGAATCGTTACTAAAGCATTTGGCCGTCAACGTGTTACACGCGAATCATACGTTCAACCCGATGGACGTTTAATAAATTCGACCAGCCAAAAACGAGACCTCATACAATTCATCCTATTAATATTGAAGGGAGAACAGAGCGTAGATAGACAGAAAATAGAAGAGTCAGAGCCATTTATAGGTCAAGCTAATGCGAATTTAATGCAGATCTTAATTTGTTTCACATCCCAAATCCCAAGCCAACTTCCAGCCCTATTTAAATAAAAAATACCAAGGCCAGCCATAATTTGGACTGCGACAAAACCATTAGCAGGTCATTATGGATTACAGAACATCAACTTAGGAGCAGAGTTTTGTTCTAGAATATAATATAAGGATAATTATATTCATCCATTCATCCATCAACTCTCAATGTTACATTGTGATTTTGTGATTACAGGATTTACTTAACAAAACACAACTAGACTGCATCCCAAAATGATCCAACGTCAATGTCACTGAAATGACTAAAAACTAGCGTCACTTTTTGGGAAATAAATGAGGATGCTCCTTTCATCCCACAACATTAGGAACAATGGAATTACATAACACATTATTACAACGAAATTTACAAATTAGTACACTTCACCTTTCGAGTCAACGCCTTTTGTTTCCACTTGAACTGCCAAATAATATCATCATTATCAATCAAATCATCCTTTAAATTTATTCCTACGTTCGACGTTACGGCCCATTAGAACCACTATCTCATTAAATACACATTCAGAAGAGAAGATCGAGTAGATATATTTAAATTTTAAATATTTTACATACTTCCATCTCATCTCGAATAAATTAATGTTCTGTTTTTACAACTAAAACATTTAATTAAAATTGCAAATTAGCCTTTAACAATTATTTCTGACAATTCTCTACTCCCATAAAGCCATATCCTCCTTCGCTCTATCTCCATGTTATCCATCCCGATAAGTCAAAGTTGGCAGTTCGTCACAAATCATATTGGTTCGAGGCCTCGAAGGAGAGCCATTCATCAAAATCTGAGATTGAAACTAGGGAACCCAATCCAATCACATCTTCTTCGACATTTTTACCTTGGGCTCCTCGTCGTCCATCATCCCGTCGAAATGTACGTCATCGGAGTAGAACCCGATCGGGTCCCATGCCACTTCTACGTTCTTAGGTGTGCAAGTGCAAATTCCAAATTGCCGAATTTTGACGTTAAAAAATCTGACTTCATCTTTCGCTTCACTGCCAATAATCCGAGTACTAGTCATTCAACCCTACCTTCTTCCTGTCACTCATCCACAACTACAACCAAATTAAACTTGGCCTCCAAAACAAAATCTCTAGTCGAGTCCAAAAAACGGTATTTTACAGTAAAAAAAAAGAAAAAATTAAGAAACAGTTAATTATGAAGGCTCATCAGTTCCTATTTAGATATCCCTCGACAAAATATGAGCAGTTTAGGGTAATACATTTTAAACCTCAATTTAATGATTCGCAGTGGCACGTCAAGGAAGGAGGATGAAAGAGCTGATAATCTGTTGATGCCAAGTAAAGTCAAGGTAAGGCAAAAACTGAGAGAGATTACTGAACTTATATATAGAACCCGCATACAACGATGACATCATGTCAGACTCCTTTACTTTTAATACATTCTTTGTAACTGACTTATTGACTCTGTTTTTAAACCAACGTCCTTTCATTAAAAGTAGAGTAGTATAGTGTGGCCTTATGTTTTTTATCAGACTCCTATCTCACATATCAACTACTTCCCTTGAATTCATTTTTTTGAGTAAAACGGAGCAGTACAAGTTATGAGACGCTGATAAAAAACAAAAGTGCTGCAGATTTCATTTTTTATCAGAACCAAAATATCAGTCGTAAAATCTCTCTTATCAAATTCACCACATCTTTCATCCGTCCAATTTCAAGCTTATCAAACCTTCAAAATTCTCGAATCATAAAAAAAAGTATAAACTCTCATTCACAAGGTACACATTTTTTTGTCCAAAAAATCCAAATCATAAAACAGTATCGAGCTCCGAGACAGTCCCGTACTTTTACTCGAAAATCCCGAGGCGACTCGTAATTTGAAATGCACTGAAAACTGACAGATCGCCAGGGATTTATAGAACATGGATAAGGATAGGTTAATGGAAGGATGTTGAGGTTACCACCACCAACAACACCAACCAGTTGCTAAAAACTACACGATTTCACAACACCATCCAACTTTTTCGGTTCGGTTCAGACTAAATGAGATGAGAAAGCTTTTAAAAGACTATCCTCTATTCAATTCACGTTATCCCGATCCTTTAAACTCTTTACGACTTATACTCATCCGAACTAACAACACTAAAAGCCTTGGTCTTAAGTAAAAGACAGGGGAAACGCTATTTATAAAAATAATCAACCGTATATATGTTCTATACATATACACCGATTACGTGGGATCAATTTGAAGGAAATCCTCAATCTACTCTAACCTGACCCACCAATTCCGAATTCCAATAATATCCCTACATATATGCATCCGTTTCTTACATAATAATGTTACAGAGTACAGAGATAAACAGTATCTCCTCCTTTCCTTCACATCCCTCTTATGTAACAAGGCTTTCAAAGAACCTTTCCCCGATTCCCGATAAAAAAAACCGGAGAAGACAAGCGGTTAACTTAATTCTGGTAAAAGGGCAATCCTCCGATATTTGTTAGAGAAACAAGGAGGGATCCTTGAACAAATTTACCGACTTTATCAAGATCACGCTCCAAAACAATTCCTCCGACAAAACCATCCTTCTTTACGGGAACTACTACCCGGCCCGGGTTTTTGTTACAGACAGACACCCGATTTATGTTAGCAATATAATCTCGACGAGATAGACACAACCAACAACCTAAAACAGACAATGTAACAAATACTGATACTTATTGTCAATATTCTAGAATCCATCAATTACTTTCCGAGGCACGTAGACAACCGAGGTTTCGAAACAAATCCCTACGCAAACGAGGCAAATCTCACAGGAAAAGACAAATAGCCCCAAAAATATGTAAAATCATCCCTAATCATTTAATGTATCTGCTTTCACCTCAACTCTTAAATCCCTGAGCTAGAGCTAGACTCTAGACAAAAATCCTGTCGTTTTTGTCTGCTTTTAACATTCAAATTTAAAGGCATGGACATTAAGGAACAATTGATTATTACCTCATAACATGACAGATCCGAAGTAGATTCATTAAAAAGATTTACTCATCTTGCCAAATCCCCAACAGCTTAATATTACATTCAGTCCGTTCTTTCTCATCCTATTAAAATTTAAAATATACGGTTGGACTTGGACATGGACATAATATAATATTGGAGTCTATCCATCCGTGACGGGGATGAGTTGATGGAAGAAGGCTATTCCACCCAGAGAGGATAGTCCATGATCAACGATATCACGAATCCCCACAAAAGCGTACAATAACAAGAGTAATGAGGTTTTAGCACAATACACAATGGAAATCGGATGACAACGAACGACAGGGACAGGATCCAGCCAACATCTCTTACATTAACATCATCTCTAGTTTAATCATTTTGGAGTCGGCTTAAAAATATAAAGGAACGTCTTTAACTACAAAAAACCAAAGGTAGAATCAACTACAGTATTAAATCCGCATCATTCAAGTACTTAAATTACATTCGAAACCCTCATCTCAGAAGTAACTTTCAGTTTCGGCAACGGAGCGATATAAAAACTTAAAAACGCTTTAATATCTCATACTTTAATACACTATTTTGACGAGATAAAAAACGCTTTTCATATTATTATTTTACATTAATAAAGCAACATTATCAGAGAGGATCAAGTGCTATGGTGGTAGGACTTTGCAGATTGCTGGATCCTCGTCGTGTACACGGATTTTTCAACTCGCCAACCGCTCACGTCACCTTCACGCCTTTGGGTTTGAATTTCGCCTTGGAAGAGGCAAAAAAATCGTTTCGCTTCTGCTGCCTGGCCTTGAGTCAGTCAGTCCCTCTAAAACTCGTAGTAATCAAGCATTATTCCATCTCTCTATCTAAATCCAATATAAAATATATACTCATCATCATCATTATCTCTACAGAGAGTACATGTCCCTAAGCTATTCCCTTTTGCCATTTCACTTCGTTAGTGATGAGAATTGCTAAAAAACTAACTCCTCCTGCATTACTTACAGCTTTTCAACTTACAAGACGAGTATTCTAACTAAATGAATTTCTTATGAACGAAACCAAAGGATTCTTAAAGCAGACAGAATCCACTGAACCCACCAAACCATTGCAGTATCAATCATGGACTTTATTACATGTATATACAACATCATCACGGAAAATCACATCTTGAGTTGTAGGAGAAAAAATCTTGGCTAATCCTTGCCTCTGTCTATTCAATTCTGAAGTAAAAAAAAATCTCTAAGAATCCACCTCATTCAGTACAAGTCCCATGTGCTTGTACTTTCCAAGATTTAGTCAATTGAAAATTCCACCCAAACAAAATCCTTATATTATTATACGAGTCTGAAAAGAGTCTATCCTAATCATCCAGACACCTTGTCATCTAAGCCTTTTCTAGCCATATGGCTCTCAAATTCTGGAATCCTGTCTCGTCTCGTAACTATTTAACAAGTACAAGTATCAATGGCATAAAACCCACACCACCAATACAATCATCAACCCAAACATAGAACAAGAGTTGCTGACCCGGTCAAATAACCCGATAGATGAAATTAAATTTGTTTTAAAAACCCAACCCTAATTTCTGAAAGAAGCAAACAACTGTGAAATGCACGGAACTTTTAATTCCATCGCAAAACTTTCCCCACAACTTTCACTTGTGCCTCAAGAGAGCCGGGATTCCGTCGCACTTCCCGTTCCACATTCAAGGAACTTGCTATGCATTCTACAGCCCAACCCCCACCAACAATTATTATTATTCTACGATTCTGCCATGAAGGAATCCCATATATCACTCCTGCCACCACCACCACCTTCTCCAACATATTTCCGCTCCACTTCCACTTTCCATAGGAAAAAGTTCAGGAGTCCAAATATAACTATAATTCATAACCGGATAGTGGTAGTGGTAGTAAGGAGAAGAAACGACCTTTAAATTACGGCCAATATTACCATCCAGCGAATGCCAAACTAAAATGGAAAGACTCACGCAAGACCGAACTAACTATGTAACAACTTCTAACTACCAAAGTAGAGTCTACCCGGTTCGGTTTTCGGGTCTGACGTCAGTTCCCTTGGCAGAATCTCCGTGTGCCACCCTGAATCCGAAATTCGGGACCAAGTTCTCCCATTGAAATTCCCACCACCTCCGTCCAGATTTAAAGGTCAGAGCTCTGGGATGGAAGTTTGGAGCAAGGACCGAAATTGCCCGACATTTACCACCACCGATCCATACTCTTGTTTCGTCACCGGGCATTTTCACATCTGAGAAGAGTCCACTATTTCCAACTACATTCCGACACGAGATGACTGATTAATGAACAAGTAATCCTCCTCAAAGAACCGATCAAAAGAGCCATGGAAAATTTAACCGATCGTAAATAAACCCATTCTTCATCCCACGCCGACTTTCTCCCTCAAAACAAAGTATTTCGGGATTATAACTGGATGTTATTACTTACACTTTGGTAATTCCATCCCCATGCCCTACTTTCCCTATCCTCTAATGTCTCCATAATACTATAACCTTGTTACTAAATACGACTTGCTATACAGCCAGGCCGTGAAATCATCTAGGAGTAATTCGATCTCCTTAAAAACAGCCGCAGTCAGCTCGGGAGCCAGACTCTTGAAATCCACCATTTCCTTCCAGGCACATCCAGACTCCCTAATAATATTGTGTAATATAAACTCTGTGTATAAACAGATTTTACTATTTTATACATCATTTACATATTTACATCTTGAGAGGAGTCGGGTGGAGAGGAGCAGTTGCAGAATATTAAGCTTCCATTCATTCCATGATAAAAGGATGGAGAGCATGACCCATTTCCCTCGTAATATCAGATGAAGAAGGCGACCTTA
The DNA here is from genome assembly GCA_906901685.1 of Desoria tigrina. Classification (NCBI taxonomy): domain Eukaryota; kingdom Metazoa; phylum Arthropoda; class Collembola; order Entomobryomorpha; family Isotomidae; genus Desoria; species Desoria tigrina. Next base: position 731,726 of record CAJQTU010000065.1, read on the forward strand.
AATCAGGTCGGTCGCTCTGACTCCCAACAATTCTTTACATCTTCGGGGATCGTACGGTTTCAGAGTTATCTCTATATCATCTATTACCAGGGTAGGACCAAATGGCAGTGCTTTCACTATGGCCGAACCTAAATTCTGCTGCAGATAATCTTGGTTACAGTTCCTTTCCAGGTCATTCTAACTTTCCCTAAACTATAGATAGGGTTTTAAACCTAGCCTGGGCCAAGTTAACGGAGAAAGCATTAAGCATCCCGAATTCCGACTCCGACTACGACTATCTCAATAACAAACCGGGTTTCGGAGGAATGGCACATATTCTAGAGAGCTATGAACGGGGATGTCTATCCACCTATCATCAGAGCCCTTTGAACTAGGCCCGATCTGCACACAAACACGTTATCGATTTACCGATTGCCCTCATTTCATTCAAGAAGAACCAGACCATCTTCTATTATAGAGATATGCTGCTATAGATCTCTAAACTGAATTCTAAATCAAATCACACATCTTCATCTTCATCTGACCTCCTGGCACAACTGCCGTAATCCGGACTGCCGACTGCATTACCGGCCTCGGAACAAATGCACCATCACCAGATAACCCTTCACTTATCTACACGGGACAATACGGTTCATTCTGTAACCAGGAACTGGCAAATAGCCCAATTTCTACTATTCTAAAAAAGTTGTAAAGAACAGGAAATTCGAGAGCATAAATAAAAAGGATACTCAACTCGTTTGGCAGTATAGTTGGATTAGAGAGTATTAAATTCCAGTATTGGTTTCATTTGAACTATAATGTCCCTAATATTTAATCGTAGATGTGAATTGTGAAGGATGATCTGACTGATCTGTAATTGTAGCAGTTAGTAGTAGCTTTGACACACACTTTCTGAATTCAATGCAAAATTTTCCTTTGAGAACATGATACAAATAATACAAGTCACATCAAACAACCGTCTCGAAGTATCGAATTAATCGAATATCTGATATATTATAAATATAAACAAATCTGATATTAAAAATTTAAAGGTTTCTTAAAAATTACAACTCCTCCCTCCAGTTAATTAGTATATTCCAAGTCAAATAAACCATTCACAATTGTAACTTTGTCCTTCTGCCATTTACTTTTAAAGTTTTAATGGCAACAGTCTCTCCGATTATTTGACAAATAATCTTAAAAATAAACAATGAAATAGGAACTGACGAAATCCAACACCCTGCCTGTAATTGTGCCTGCCAACTTATCACTTAACACTCCACACACGACAAAGAAATAATGATAAGGCGACCTTTGCGTAATGCAATTACTCGGTCTATTATAACGTTTTATTTATATTTACAAAGTACACGTTCGGGTGTGTAGAATATGCGCGAGCGCGGCTCGTGGTGATATTTGGTCCAAAACCACACCCCCTTTCGCTCGTGGGGACATTTCGAAAAAAAAGTGGGGACATTTTGTGAAAAAAAGTGGGGACATTTGGAATTTCGCTACCCTTGACGCCTTTTTTTTGAAAGACGACTAGGGACATTTTGGAAAAAAAAAGTGGGGACATTTGGAATTTCGCTACCCTTGACGCCTTTTTTTTGAAAGACGACTAGGGACATTTTGGAAAAAAAAGTGGGGACATTTGGAATTTCGCTACCCTTGACGCCTTTTTTTTTAAAGACGACTAGGGACATTTTGGAAAAAAAAGTGGGGACATTTGGAATTTCGCTACCCTTGACGCCTTTTTTTTGAAAGACGACTAGGGACATTTTGGAAAAAAAAAGTGGGGACATTTGGAATTTCGCTACCCTTGACGCCTTTTTTTTGAAAGACGACTAGGGACATTTTGGAAAAAAAAGTGGGGACATTTGGAATTTCGCTACCCTTGACGCCTTTTTTTTTAAAGACGACTAGGGACATTTTGGAAAAAAAAGTGGGGACATTTGGAATTTCGCTACCCTTGACGCCTTTTTTTTGAAAGACGACTAGGGACATTTTGGAAAAAAAAGTGGGGACATTTGGAATTTCGCTACCCTTGACGCCTTTTTTTTGAAAGACGACTAGGGACATTTTGGAAAAAAAAGTGGGGACATTTGGAATTTCGCTACCCTTGACGCCTTTTTTTTGAAAGACGACTAGGGACATTTTGGAAAAAAAAAGTGGGGACATTTGGAATTTCGCTACCCTTGACGCCTTTTTTTTGAAAGACGACTAGGGACATTTTGGAAAAAAAAGTGGGGACATTTGGAATTTCGCTACCCTTGACGCCTATTTTTTGAAAGACGAGTAGGAACATTTTGGAGAAAAAAAAGTGGGGACATTTGGAATTTCGCTACCCTTGACGCCTATTTTTTGAAAGACGAGTAGGGACATTTTGGAAAAAAAAAGTGGGGACATTTGGAATTTCGCTACCCTTGACGCCTATTTTTTGAAAGACGAGTAGGGACATTTTGGAAAAAAAAAGTGGGGACATTTGGAATTTCGCTACCCTTGACGCCTTTTTTTTGAAAGACGACTAGGGACATTTTGGAAAAAAAAGTGGGGACATTTGGAAGTTCGCTACCCTTGACGACTTTTTTGAACAACGAGTAGGGTCATTCGGGAAAGTAGGGATTTTTGAAAAACCACACCCCCTTAGTGGGGATATTTCTATGATTTGTAATTGTGGGGACATTTTAAGATTTGGTATATCCGTACACGTTACACAATCCAAGGAGAACTTTCTCCACATTTTATAATAGCATAAATAAACACAAATACAGGATATCTAGGGTAAACACCTCGTTTGAATTGGAGACACAGCTCATCTTCAACCAAACTACATGATAAAAAATAATATCCCTCTACGTCCTACAGTTTCCTTTTCCTCTCTATTTTTTAAAAAGTGAGTCAAAGACAATTCTATGCAAATGTGAATAGAATTGGATAACAAAAAAACATCATTTTTCGAGTCATTTGAAATATTTACAATTACACACTGACATGGACAATCCAGAGTACCTGATAGCATAACAGGAGAATAGAAATAATAGGATGAAATCATGTCATAAATAAATCCCCTCCTTAAAAAGTGAATGTCAATGTCTGAGGAGGATATTAAGTACATGTTTTTCAGATCCTTGTAGGCTTGACTGAATGAAGATTACTTAAAATTTATGGTATGACATGACATGTCATGCATCCCTAATTTTTCTATCTAAACTGCTAAATTCCTCAGGAATCTATTAAACACACCCACGACTAGCCACGATTTATTTCTCTATCCATTCTCTTAAAATTCTATAAAAAAAAAATCTAATTCACCGTCGAAAAATATCGATTTTCACCCAATCTACACCTTTAAACGATCCAGTGCTCACAGACATCAACATAAATTGTCAATTGTCAGATTGTCACCTCCCTCAAGTGCAAAAAATGACAACGTGGGCTCGAGCTGAAAAAAACGTACAGTTCGTTACATCATCCCAAATAATAATTTATATTTATATTTAGTCATCCTCAAATGTCTTGATCTTGAATCCTTTTGCAACTTTCAAGCTCAAGATTAGCACTAACCAACTAACTACGGAACAGAATCGGAGTCCATAACTCTTACTTAAGATAAGCTCTTAACCATGCTAGCAATTCCACACATACTGGCATACTACAGTCCATAGCCAAACAGATTAGGAATTAGCAATAGAGGGATAAAGGGCATGCAAAAATTCCTGGTGACCACAACTCTAACGTGCGTCGTAATTGGATTCAGATTCAGGTACTTTATAATTTATTTATCCTTCCAGCTCAGAAGGAGAGTTGAATGCCCGGCAGCAAATGGAAGGTTGGATTATATCGTATTATTATCATCATCATCGTCAGATATATAACCACCACCACTTAAAAGTAAAAACTTTTTTGTTTGTTACCTTCAAAAACGTAATTACGTTCTTTTCCATACATTTCTCCATTTACCTTATCCCATGTCCATACATTTCACCATCTTCCCATCCCATATTTTTATCCGGCCGCTTTAAACGCTAGGAAAGTAGTCGTAATGTTTATGGCAGAGTACATCGGCTTTTCCTAAAAAATATCCGTGGCTTTTATCTTAATAGCCCTATTCCTTATGACATGACGAGGATCATCCTCGTCAGATCATGGTCATCATCGTGATGCTGAAATCCTAATGAAAAACGTTAAGTTTTTTAACAGGCCGACGTAACCTCTTTCCTAATGTTAATCACCATCACATTTTAGAGTGAGAGAGGAGAGCATTTAACCCAACTACAGTTGCGTGTCTCCAACGATGATTCACATTTATTTATTTTAACTGCCAGTAATAATATGATCTTAAATCAGAAGCACCTTCTAACTAGACGAGTATTAGCCAAAGTTATTAAGAGGCGAGATTTCACAGGTACTTTTCACAACGTTTGGTCCGTCATTTCATTTTCTAGGAAGGTTCAAGACCAACAGAAAAACCCCACAGACGTTTTCCGTCAAATTTTAAGGTTAGGTCAATGAATTCACCTGCAAACTTCGAGAAATTCGCTAATAACCAATCAATACCTCAAGCCATAATCGTAAAGTTAATATTTCATACGCAATTACGCTACCGTTGTATCATGTAATGAAAATAATCGATTTCCGAAAACCGAAATAAAGGTCGGGTGTCTAGAACTCTAGAATTCCGAGACAGGTCGGGCTACTTTCATTTAATGTTTGTTGTGCTCAACAGTTTATTAAACCCTGCCTGTGGTTTATATAGGCATATTAGGTAAGACCTTCAAATTCCTCCGACTCAAAGCCATACTAACTCAACAACCTACATAATTGAGCTCAAAAAATGGATTTGAATTTTAAATCCTTATTACTACTACGGTAGGATTATCAGGAATTAATTCCATGTTGCAATTGACCTTCTCCTAATAGTGAACGTGTTTCAAAATTCAAATCCTATGCTCTGACTGCCTCCACAGAGAGCCCATAATTTAAGGCAATATCACAAATCAAAATGCAAATGACATTTTGGCATGGTCTACTCCATCCATTCTCTCTCATATGCATTTCAAAATCTAAAAATCTCAAGGAAACACGCTTCGACGAGATATACTAAACTACACGGAATTCAATGCACATGCAATGCAACTCAACTAAACCAACAACTTCCTACAGACAACCTTAAAGAGAAGAGAAGTTACCAAACTTTGAATACAAATCCCTGTTTAAAATGTTTAAAACATTTTAAACCCAACCATACGAAAGCTGGGAGTAAACCATTAACTTTTATGCTCTTGTAGTTTCCACTGAAATATTCTACATTTCCTTCAGACTCTATAAAAAAGTACATTTAATGCTAGTCTTTAGACACCTATTTATCTCGTGAAAAATAAAAATAAATACGGTTATCCATACCGTTCGAGTTATTTTTGTTTTAAAATTCTAAATCAAACCATACATTATTCATAGACTTCATAGTGTGTCTTTACAAACTCACTGATGACCATCTACCTGGAGTCTCCATCCATCTCCGTCAAACTGACTTTGAATGTTTAAATTGTAAAATCTCTACCGGAATATCGGATTCTTTCTCACGGACTTTGAATTTGAATCAATTTAAAATTTAAACATATCCCACAGATAGACACATATTTGTGGTACACGAATTCGTAACCAAGTCCAGTGTTTCAACACTATCGACGAAGTAGAGCCGACAAGCCGACAGGATATTACAGAAAGTAAATATTCAACATGTCACATTTCCTGTCACTCTTTCCTAACGATCCGGAATAACAAACATTGGGAAGATAAAGATAGGAAAGACAAAGATCAGATGACAATAACAAGAGATGATGGGCTGACATCCGCCCTCATGACCCTCAGTCCCTAAAATGTTTCTGATGTCAGAGGGAACATGTCAGCTATAGTTACCTTCTCTCGTCATTTAAATCTAAGCCATCATTTCCTTCGAAGCAGGATGCTACAAATAGTTCGTTTCGTAATAACGATTTTATCAACGACCTTCCATCATTTCTGGCTGGAAATGAGCTTTTTCGACACAAAATGCGATCAAAATTGACTTGAATTTCGGATCAAATAAGACAGAATAACTCCCACTATCAAAGATAAGTTAGATTTACAGTACAGATGAACCCCTCATAAAAACCATCGCAAGTGCAACCAATTACGAATCCCAATCCTAGGAGCCTATCCCTAATTCACAACTTCTCTGATAAGATTACTAACAATAAAACATGAAATTATCCCATTCATTCTCCTGACACAACTTTAATTTAATAATTATTTCACGACGATAAGCCCATCCACAGAGATCCACTTGTCAGCACAAAGTCTCCCCGTCTCCGATAAGAGCCTCGAGGTTACTAACCTAACCAACAACCATTCTATCTAGATGCAGCTTTTACGAACAAACTGACAAGTCTGAAATGTCCGAAACTCCTTCCATAAATCTGTAAATGGGATCAATCATATCCCCCTAAAACGGGTAAAAGCCGGCATAAAATTTTCATGGACTTTTTGGACAGTCGTAAAAAGTAGTAAAAAGAAGAATGGATTTCCTTTACAAAAGCCGGTCATAAAAATATCAAAGTTCCCGAACAGTCGATGACAAGGAAGATAATTCCTAAAGTAAAAACTTTATTTCCACAGCAGTTACTTTTACTTTTCTCCGATTATAAAACTTCTTTTTAGCTCATCTTCCATCTCAGATCTTCGAATTCCACCCAACCGTATCCCAAATTCCAACCCAACCAGGAGAGGAATTAAAATCCGCCTGAATTTACTATTTTTTTAGCATTTCCTCTGCTATAGCTAGGGTTTTGTATTTTGGACTTGGACAGCAGCTGGAAAGTTTCCTCTTAGGAAACAGACACGTCCTCATCAGATTCCTCGCTATTGAAGAAAGTCAGGAACCAGAACCAGTCAACAGCAAACTTTTTCAGGATTTTTATTTTTATTCAACATTTTTATCTTTATGCTTCTATGCTTTCTTCTTCTTTAGTTGTTGGTGGAGTTAAATAGAAACTCCGGTTGCAGATTCCCAACCACCCACCAGCTTCTTTGCACTCTATTCTATTATTTTGCTGAAACAAGAAGATCAGTTCCATTGATATGTGTAGAGCATACCAAGATTTAGAGAGGATCTGGAACAGGCTCTAAGATCCTTACGGAAAGCTTGTTAAGCACACAAAAACCTCTTTAGAACTGTCAGATGCCAAATGCAAAGGATTGCTAATTCTGGCAATTGTAAATATATAACAATACATCAATTCAAACCTTCTCTTCTCTTCCAACGCACTAAATCAACGGCAAATTTTTGACATGAAATCATGCATTGTTTCCCCATTCTTTGACAATCTATCTTATAGATCCGATAGCCTATATTCTACTCTTGTCACAATTTACGTCAATAATCTGCAAAAATAGACCTTTAAACCCTTATTCCGATCGTCCCCCGTCACGAAAATCCAATGAGCCTTTGTAACCTTGTGTAGCTTACCTTTGCCAAAGTGCCAATCTCCGTTCAAAAACACAATTTATTTCCGAAAATATCCCTTGGCAATTCCTAAAAACATTAGAGGAAAACTGGAACGTTGCGTTGGCAGTGTCAAAAGTGTCAAACCCACAGGACCCAAGATTTTTAACCCTCACATGTCAGTTGCAGTTTCACTATACTGAACGATATATTACAATCTTACGTCAACATCTCATCATAACATATCCCATTTATAAGGGCTACAGAAGTGTCAAGTTTGCTCTCAATCCAATTTTGCATATCTCATCTTCTCCCAGCCAATTTTTCCTTAAACATTTTACAACTCAATTAAATCTACTACTCCTCACATTCCTTGTAATCTAACTTCTACCAAAAAACCAAGGGATTTATTGCTCAAGAAGTTAAAGAAAACGAGATTCTTGCACTAATTCTTAATTCTACAGAGATGATTCTTGTAGCAGAGGATCTGAACTTATGAAGGCCGATGATATTGATAGCAAGGACTCAAGCAGATCTTCAAATCTCTCCTCCATCCTCAAGTAATAAAAAGTAATCTGACTTTGACACAAAGATAAAGGAGCAGAAGCCCAAGGTTTCCTTTCATTAATAAAAGGAAGACATTTGTCAAACTAAGAAAGAATAGCTCAGAGCCATCATCATCATCTTTAGAAAAACTTCATCATCATCCCTCACATCCATATTCCATGCCATTTTTAAACTACGAAAAAATACACCAACGTCCAGTCACAAGCAGATTCCTTGCCTGAGACTTGCTTGAAAAAAAAAACTATTCCCATCTGTAACAACATAAATAGATGCATTTACTAAAATTACAACCAGCAGCCCATAGGGCATTCATCCTACACCACCACCGGAACAAATCCAATACCCAATTTCCAAAAAATAATAATATTCTCGACCTTAACTTCAACAATAACCCGGAGGTGACTGGTGGAAATTAAACATTTCTAACATTTATTCGACAATTCTGACACCTCTCCGAGCCAACACATTTTCGGCAGTTGAGACAAGTGACAAAATCTCACACCGTTTCAGTTCCCATCCCATACTTACACCAAAACCGAGTTCACCGACACGGGACAACAGTGCATAACGAGTATGACGCTGACACGGACACCAAAGACATAACAAACATTGAACATGGCATTGGCATTCTAATATCCCCGACATGCACAAACCTAAAGCCCATTATTCCGCCACCAAAAAATCAATAAAAAGGCTAATAGATTGGGTCCAAGAAAACCCTTTCCAGCACCAGGAAAACGGGCCGATCGATAGGAAATCAATCAATCAACTTGACCTGTCATGCAATCCAAATCCCTTTGTACTTGTAGTTTGTAGTTGTGCATGTCACCATTATATACTACACGAATTTTGTAACGATCCACCAACCAACAAGGCCTATTTGCTGTTTGCCATATTCTTCTTAAGGACATTGATAAATCTTTTTCACATGCCATGATTCAAAATGATGGCTTGTAGTTTTGTAGCATGGCAGAACGGTTCGAATATATATCAACATCAAGTCATTCATTCCTCACAATCACTATCACTATCACATAATAAAATACATTATCTCATATGCAGATGATGTATTAGAGGTTATAATGTATGCAAAATCAGTTTCGTAGTGTAAAATGTACACCACTAAAGTTAGTGCTCATCAAAACCTTGACCCCGAACCCATGACCTGCCTCTGCCCATTCCGGGTCATGGTGGTTTCCTAAAGTAACTCATCTTGCATTGTTTTTAGCTTATCCAAACTCATTAGTAAAATAAGAAACTTACGAGTGATACTGCCCCTTGGGTTCCAGTGGTTCTGGGCCCCTTGGATAATAGCCGTCACACTCATCATCGGCTTCTCCTTCCGCATTTTGACCGTCTGCTTTTTAGACAGGTTAAAGATTGTAGTCGCAATTTTGAAGGCTTTTTATCGACAACCGACACTTTGAAAAATAAAAAACACCTAAACAACTACTATATAACTGTCGCTAATTTAGTAATCTGTGGACGAAGATTCCGAAGCCAACGTCGTCAGCTCGTCGGAGAAGTGTTGTAAATAGTAGGGGTTTTAGCACCGGAAACATTCATGGGAACAATCTCAATGTTAAGACACCACCACCACTGGGTCTAAATAGGTCAATCCCAACCCGATTGAGTAGGTTCCTCTTGCAGTGGAACATAAACTTGAACCCTTTCACTTGCAGATTTATTTCTTGTTGTGCAAACTCGAGGAACCGGGTAAGTTGTGGTTCTACTACAGCTTCATAAAAAATGTCCCCTGATTTAGATTAATGGACTGCACTTGACTTGCCTTTAGGAACGGAAGGACACAAGACGAGTTATTTTATTCAACCGTACAGTCCCAAAATAGATTAGGATAATTCCGAGCTTGCAGCTTTTTCAAGAATATTCGTCTATCAAATCCGTTCTCTAGAATTGGCTTTTTTACGGTTTTTCAAATCACTTTTTTGGATTTTTAAGGTACTTCAGAATCACAATTCGTTTCTAATTTTTTTACTCCCTAGTTTCCAACAAGCACCAGAGCAGAATAGGGTTTATTTTATGACTTAACCCAACCTCAACGGAAGAAAAGTGACGAGTTCTAAAAAAATTACTGACCACGTTTAGGTAAATTATCGTGAGTCAAAAAGAACCGTTTCTTGCATGGGATTTCCAAACATTTATTTCACTTTCTTTTCCTTGTTGATGACTCGTTTTTAGATTTTAAACCAAAAAATCCGTTCGATTCCAAATTCCAATTTAATAAAATATTATTTTCTGCACTTCAGGTACGAATCCATCAACAATTTAACTGTTCAATTAATTAGAACTCTTGCAAATATTAAACCACCCAATTCAATATAGTTCCAGGTCAAAGCTTGGAGAGTGAATGACACAAACATGAACAATCCACAACTCGTCAAGTGAAGTAGGGTATGCCAATAATAGTCGATGGCTTTGAATTGAATAGAGGAGCAAGGACACTTTCGTCCATGGAACTCGTCCCAAACTTATTAAAAATTCATCGGTCAAAACCAATATCGGGAAGTTCCTTATCAAGTATTCAGAGAATAATAAACGAAGCTCCTTCGTATTCCCAAGGTAAAATCTAACGTTAATAATCCGTCTCTAAATTTTAATATTAAATATAGACAAATAGACATGCAATTTACAATTTCTCTTCAGAATATTTGCTAGCAGAAGGAGATAATATAATACACAATAGAAATTGTTTTGTTGAACTGGACTCCTTGTTTCTTTATTGGCAATAATAGGGGACGAACTCCATTGAACTTGAAACGGTTCTAAAAATTGATATATAAAGGACAGGAAAATGAAGAATGGGAACGAATGAATGGAGTTTTAGATAAGTGGATTCAAGTCAAAGTAATCTCGGTTCGGGATTCTTTTTCTGTTCTTTAAGTTTCGGATCCGTATTTCTTCCTGCACCATATCAGGCTCGGTTTTGATAATTTTCACTGCAGATTATGAACTCTCATCCGGCTCAAATTTACAATTACTAACTATCGCAGTTTAATCCACTTAGTAATAACTTGGAATTTGGGTTGAACAATTATTCTTGAGAATAGACACGTCCAAGCCCCACGAGCTCACTAAACCCGAGCTGGAAAAAGGACACGACCTAGAGCAACTCGTCTCTCTCCAAAAAGCCGGGCTTTACACGGGCACAAGTCGGGTATTGAGTATTGAGGTCGGTCCGCATTTACATCCCTACCCGGTTTTTTCACGAATTTTCCGCAACACTAAAGTCCTTAGTTATTTAATACCCGAGGGTCTCTTTTGCAACTAAATGGACCGTTTCCCTTACTTTCAGTTTCAAATTTTTGAAAAATCAGAAGGAACGGGCTTGCTAAAAATAAAAAATCCTCCGTAGCACCACCACTCACGTAGGGAATATAGAAGATAAGGCTATAGCTGTGCCGAATCTAGTTATTTGTGTTTGTGGTATGATAAGACCAATGGACTGGTGTGACTGACTGACTGGATAAACTAGTACTACTTTATAATGTTGACTAAAAAGAGTTGCTTGGTCTCTGATCTCTATAAAATATTACATGCTCACCGTAGAGGAACTGAGGTTCGAGATTCCAGAGTTGAACTCCCTTTCCCATAAACAACATTGCCAGCATACCTTTACTTTAATATAGTTAACTCTGCGGAATATATTGAGGATCATCATCGAATTAAAATAGTACAACTCTATAGCAGAGACTTCGTCTATCAAACCTCAGGATCAACATTACAGCCAGCTCCGTTCAATGTTCTCTTCAATGTTAGGCTATATTGATAGCCTCCTCTTCCCCCAGTGTAAAACACAGCTTTTAAAGCCAGTTAGCATTACTTAGCAGCACAGTCTCTATATAGTTAGTTAATGATGTTAGAGTTTCCTTCGTCTGTACTAAGGCTTTTAGACGAAGCGGCAGTGGTGGCAGTCTTCTTATTCCATCCCGGACTGACCTTGGGCTTTTTCGCACATGAGATTTTTAAGGGAACTTCCAACATGTATTTTTCTTATACTCATGGTTAAGTTTAAGTTTAAATGTTAATGTTCCTTAACCACAGGATATGAACAGAGGGAGGGGTCTATAGCCTCCTTTTAAAGGGGCTTTCACTTTTATTCCACCTCCTTTTCCAATGGGATTATCTCTGTATTAAAAAATACCTCTGGCTTTAGGCTTTATATTGCATAGTAACTGCAGTAAAAAGCATACCCGTCCACATGCAAATTCCCCTATGCCTCATTTTATAACAAAGTCCATGGAACAGGACAGAAAATCAAGCAACAAAACCTGTCCGTGATGATTAGCTCTCCTTAAACCTGTAGGGAATTGAAGAGCATTTACTGCCCCTGGCACTTCATCCGCATCTTAACAATTCTTCTTCACATAATATCAAATATATTGCATCTTTAAGCTTAAAGGCTGTATATAGTATATGTAATAATAAGACTACGTAATCCTCTGCGTTTAAATTTATATTTTAATATATATAATATATAGATGTATATTTGCCATTCTCTGTAAGACCAGAGAGAGACGACTGTAATGGCAGATCAGAATTTACCTGTCTGCCTCTCCTGGTATTTCCATCTGAATCCGAGCATCTCTGCTCCAAAGTTTACGTTAGACGGACAATGGTCCGGTGAACATGCCATAACAATTGATAATGACCAAGTCAAAGTCAGGCCTTGTATTCATTGTAATAATAATACTTCCAGAATTAAATACATCCTATTCTTCATGTTTGAAATTTTAAAATGTGTTTTATATAAGGCTGGATAACAGGGTATTCAACCATACATTTTGGTTCGTACCACAAGTTCTTTTATACAGAATCCCATGCTTATTACTTTGGTGGGTGGTGATAGGTGCGAATATCTCATATTGCCAAAAGCTAAGACTCCAAACTTTTAAGAAATAAAAGTACATAAAAAATTCTTGGAAAAAAGCTCCGTCTTATAGAATCCTGAGGGCAAGTCTCTACCGAGTACGGAATCTCAGAATAATCAAACCAAGCAAAATTTACTCGTAATAGCAGCACTCATCCTAAAATCCTAATGAACCATATACTATATACATTTACTTACAAATGGAGAACCACAATTTCATAAGAAAGAATTTACATTTTAAAATCCCATTCCTCTATCTGCATATCTATCACAATCTCCTACGACGAAGGAACTTCTAAATTCTAAATCACAAAAATCTGTGAAACCAGGTGAAGGGAATTGGATTAGTTGGACCAAGTTCACCAGTTCAAACACCACCACCATCACATGAATTCGTCATCTCTAAATCCAAGCTCAAGTGTAGCAGGTTATCAACCGATAATGAATACAACTATTCCAGCACTACTACTAAAATATGCATATTCTCTCAGACCCATGCAATTCGAACAGTATTATTATTCAGAAAACCTTAATTCCACTCTATTATAGAATTTATCCTCATTAAACTTCAACTTTATCGTCAGAGCAGACAATCTACTTTTTCTATTTCACTAAAACGAGCATTTTACAACTTCAATCCCATACATTTTTACAACCACCACTACCACCACCTGTAATTATAATTTCAGTTTCGTTCCTCTCCTGTCCAGAGTCCAGACGCAGCCGGGGCTGCTTAACTAATCAGTAATCAGCCAACATCGCTATTATAAGCTGTATAATTAAAAGCGTTACAGAACCAAACACGCAGATCGAGTGGTCATTCACAGCCGGGCATCTCCATTCAATTTCAAACTACAACTTATTATATATCAAAACTAAAGTAATGAATATGGGACCCAAGACCCATATATAATCTACTCCTGACTCTACAAACAAAAGTAACAAGTAAAGAGCATTTAGAAAAGTGCAGGAATAATGAAATCCTTTCACTTGAATAAACATAAAGAGAGCCAATCATCATCATCATCCTATCCTGATATTAGAAACAGGACCGAGTCCCAGAAATAATGTGCACAAACACGGAAAATGCTCATCAACTTGAAATCATTCACCCCAAAACCTTTTACTTGCTAAAAAAAATCCCTTAGTCCGTATTAAACTCATGAACTGATAGCCTTACTGATTTATATGCATTTATATTTCTATAGAGGGAAGTAAGTAGGTCTAGGTAGGAACTAAATATAGGTATATATCCCTCAATTTTATTTACAGGGTTAAGTTACATTTTACATGCTCTCATTATGATTATTATCCTTGCATGCACTGGAACAATACCAGAATTTCACAGATTTTTGCGTTTTTTTAAAGCTGAGCACGAAACGTCCTTCAGACACTTCAGAGACTCTGAATGAGTTGACATAACAAAAGGAGGAGAGTAGAGGATTTAGCATTTACTTTAAGGTCTTTGCCTGCCTTTTCCCATCGCATTTGTCATGTGAACTTCATAGATTAAATCCACCTATAAATATTACTTTGGAGGAATATACCATAGCACAGAAATGCAAACAGTCGATAAAAGCGTAAAAAAATGATTGCAAATAATATTCCAAATTATTATTAAGTTATTTTATTGTTTATTATTTATTACTAGTCTTCGAAGTCAAAATATTACGAGTTTTTTCTATTTTAACAAAATATCTTCAATTTTTTAGAGCTACAACTGCAAGTTCTCCTAAAATACCGCTGAGTTATTCCTCTTTTCCAAAGAAACAAAGGCATATAATATGACGATATGACGAAGCTGAAGAGGCTGTTGAGAAGAGAATTCAAGGAGATTTAGTAATTTTTATTTGTTCTTCTCCTAAACCTTCCTTAAGCCACTTTAGTGAAGAGGGATGATGACTGAAGATGAGACTATGATCTTCCATCCATTTAAAGTCATTGAGGCTGGCAGCAAGTCAAGGTTTGATCCTTCTACAATATTATTGGCAGTCTCTCCAGATCAATACATTTCCCATCTCCAACCGTTTATTTTCACAGCCTTAAAAACGCCATGCAGTTTGTAGAAACACTTACTTCCCACAGTTTGCCATTTCATCATCATCCCATGCCCTTAAATATGATCCGATATGAATCTATTATTATCCATTGCCCCCAATCATAGCCTCCTTATTATTGCAGACAAAGTTATTTAAGCCTCCCAGATGCATCCATATGCTTGGCAATAGGTTTGGTAAACTCATCTACAGCAGAACAGAGATCGTCTCAGATGAAACAAACCTGCCAATCTCATCTTCTCGTATCTTTAAGCAAGATGAAGATTTCAAGAATTGGACCAAGACGGTGATGAAGCTCCATCCATACTGATATTTATGTAACCACTTGCAAAATGTCCACTCTTTAAGCTAACTAACCTAAAACATGTTGAACATCTCTAGAGTCTGCTGTCTGAAATGCTTTTGCTTTGCTCCCTCTCGACACGTTTTAACCTTCCGATTGAAAGTCAATTAGGCATTAATTAAATAATTCCAAGTCAACTGTCTGAAAACCAAAACCGACACGTTGACAAATGACAAGTTTCCCTGAAAAACAGGCCCATCAAATCAAAACAACAAGTAATAAAAGTCCAACTCACTTCCAGTTCCTTTGTTTTTGAGGCAAAAATCCGGAGAACTGACGTCTAGAAAAATAATCTATTCAGAATACTTTCACAATCAAAACACCCACGATAAATCCTCCACTCTTCCAGTTTGTAATAACAAACTCAAGTCGAAAGTTTCAAATGTCGATTCTCAGGTTCCATAAAAATAAAAACTCTATAAGGTTTTGCAATCCTTTTCATTCCTTGCGAAAAAGTGATAAAAAACTAGAGCTTCTCTTTCATCACCATATTTGATATTAGAATAATAATTCGAGAAAAATATTTTTCGCCAATTTTCCTCCTCCTCTCTTAGTTTAATTTAAATAAATTCATCAAAATTTGTCAACCCACATTCCATCATGTCCATATAAATTATGACATTAGCAGAGTATTAAGTTTCAGTTAATCCATGACTCTTCAAAGCCTCAACAAAAATATTAAGTTCCCTAATATGAATTTCAGTAGTTGAAATAACAGATCCGATATCACACTCTTGTCGCACGTAATCAAGAGCTTCTGTCGACAACTTACTTATTATTCTCGACCAAAAATCAACAAAATTTAAGGCCAACAAACAGATAATCGGTAGTTTAATCAACTCAGACAATTCGTATAAAAAATCGATTTCCCTTTACAAGCTATCCAATTCGAAAACATCAATTAATTCAAAATTATCCAAATTATAACCAACAAACCAAAACAACAACAATGCCTAGTCTTTTCCAATATCCAATCCAATCCTTATGAAAACAACACGTTCGGAAATTCGTGCAAAAAACACTGAGGCTCAGCCTGCAGGCCTGGGTTCGTTAGCTAATTAAAGGTGAGGAAGAAAATATTTTAAGTTTTTAAATACCGTCCCTACTCGTAAACGGAGGAGGCTCGGGTAATATTTCATAATAAACGTAATTAAAAGTTTAAAATGCCGTGCATCTGCCTCATACCACGAGGAGGCAATTTACAATTTATATCCAAGAGCCATCCATAAACCATTTACTCTGCTTAAAAACTTAAAATATAGTTCCCTTCCCGAACACTTGTAAAATATTATTCCTAAAACCATTAAATTAAATTGGAATTTACTAATACCCTAATTTGCATAGTTAAATCCTATTCCTAGCTCAGTCAGGAAAGTAGCAATCCGGATACAGTCAAGATCCACAGGATTAAGAATTAGTTTATGATATACAAAATTAGTACACATCGAGTGGTTCAAATTACTTCCACTTCCAGTATATCAAATCTTATCCACTATCTAAGACCGCAATCAACGGACACTTATTACATTTCTCCCATTATTTTTGGCTTCTTAAAAGGCGTGAAGTAATAATATCTACCTATGGAGTTTGCTCATCGTGACTGGAAAAATAAACTCGTAAGATAAGGCAAAAATTCAGGAGAATAGAATTCATCTTCGCTTTCGAAACATGCCAACTGAATCTCTTCAAGCTGAAAGATAATAAAATCCATGTAAAAAGGATGTCTAAAAAAAATTATACGGCAGAATTTTGCATGAAAAACATAAAAATCTTCCTCAAAGGAAGAGATAGAATGCGTACATGCAAATATACTACATTTTAATAGCAAATACAGGGACTCTGCCCTTTGATCTCGGATCCATGATGGTTCAACAATCCTTAATTCCGACAACGTGGAGATATAGAGGAGCTCGGCAAACAAAGTAATTAAGGCCAGACCTCTCTCCAGTTTACGTAAACAACTCCCTTTTGAAACTACACACAAACATTCAGGATTTTTTATTTCATCACCAAATAAATTCCAAATCATCAATATCCAAACACCCTTGAACTTTCCGAACTCGAACTGAAGATGATTGATCTTGATTGCAATTAAGATATTAAAAGTTTAAAAGCCCAAGAACTTTGACAACCCAACGCAACCGATTAACCCTCTTCCCATCAATATAAAATCCAACCAACCAAGGTTCTTGCATTTCAACCAGATTTTTATTTTTTCGATTTCATGATAGGAAGAAGATTGCGTTAATTAAGAATTAACACGACCACAAAAAGTTACCGAATTTGGCCGTGACTATGAAATCCTACGTTAATTCCTCCCCGTCTTTCATTGGTCTTGCCAATAATCGGCATATTAAAACTCCACGTCAAAAGCTACACCACAACAGCCATAAAATGTCAAATTGCTTCCATCTCCAAATTACAATTCCAGAGCCTTTTATGATGCATTACGAATTTTTTACAAGCGCATTCGTAAAAAACGCCAGAAGAGGAAGCCAAGCGAAAAAGGAAGAAGAAACATGCCATCTTCATCCATCCTTAAATCCGTAGGTTTAAAACTTCAAGTCTTTAAGCCGTTTTTAAGCTTCTATCATGCTATCATCCAAATAGACTTTTATAACAGGCATCTTAAAACTGCTGAATTTTGTTGGTTCTACCATAAATGGCAGAAATATTTATTCTAATTCCCTCAGAATTTTCTAGATCCCTTCACCAAACCCCTTTCAATCAACCTAAAAATATTAGCAAATCATACAGAAGAAGAAGAAGAAGAGCACCAAAAGAATAACCATTTTGATAAATAAAATCCTTGAATATTCATTTCATATACGATTCTTCAACCAACCAAAAATATTTCATAAAAACACATTCAGTGTCCCTCTAGCCAATTGCAACGAATTACATCTTGCAGAATCGTAGAAAAATATATTATCCTCCTAACCACAACTAAAAACCGAGACTACCATACCTCCTGATTACCATTTTGTTCCTTCAGTTTCTGGTTTCGTTTTTATTTTCTTCAGCCTCCATCTATAGAACTTAATACTCTACACCTACAGTACTTA
Source organism: Desoria tigrina (assembly GCA_906901685.1). Taxonomy (NCBI): domain Eukaryota; kingdom Metazoa; phylum Arthropoda; class Collembola; order Entomobryomorpha; family Isotomidae; genus Desoria; species Desoria tigrina. The sequence goes on from CAJQTU010000065.1 coordinate 750,108, forward strand.
CAAAAACAAGCCCAACCAAGCTAACCATACGAAATAACATATTCTAATCAAGGAACGAACTGAATGAATCAAAGCCGCTATTCCTTTGGCATAAAATAGCTGGAAAGGAAACAGAAATAAAAGTGGTGTGGTTTGTAAAAAAAAGTTGTGCATAAAAGAGCTTCACGATATGCCCCTTGACTACGCTGATTCCAAGTCTGCTGGATTTAATATATACTTTGATATGTAGATGTTCAAGTAGATCCTTGTTCTTCTTTCATTATCATCCATTAAATTACCTGCTGCAGAAACAGCAGCTTGTTCCTTCATACATTATGACGAATATACCTCTTCATTAAATAAACTACCACGAACTAGCATTAGCAAGTTGTAATATCGAACCTTCTTCGTCCAAAAACCATGGAAAATGGATGCCACTGCTACTACTAACTAAACTAAGGACTAAAACTACCCATGTCAGTTAGTTAGAACTATATACAACATAGCTTTTCTTGGTTTAAATTTTGTAATCTTCTTAAAGCAGAAGCAAAATCAGCTTCAAATTTTCATAGAGGCTTCTTCAGTCCAAAAAGAATCTCTTATTCAGTACAACACAATACAACTCCGTGAAGAATGTCGGGAAAAAATCCAATCCTTCTCCATAAGATTTCTACATGCATCAGTTGGATAGATAAAATATAAAGATCCACGGGGATGTATTAAAGCCTTTCAGGAGGTGTTCGTGAAATTACATGAAAAAAACTAGCTTTTGTATTCAGCTTATAGCATGATCTAGTCAACAACCTCTTTCTCGCTTATCTTATATACTGTCTCCAGTAGGATGGAACACAAAAGGATTTGGAATAAATAAAGTATATTAAAATTTAAAAGACGAGATAAAAATTCAAACAAAAATATATTATTTCTATCCTTGGTTCAAAAATATATACCGAAAAACACCAAAATGCCATTTCCACGTGAATAAACATGCTATTTCCACGTGTGACGTGAATCGAGGCGGTTATTGGAGGTGTCGATTACGATTTGTCAATGTGATAGGATTCCATCATTATTTTATTAGCATCATCAAAACAAAAAGATCAACACCAACGGGAGCATCTCTCTCCTCGTGCTAGTAAGTTTCAATCTTCAGCACTATTATATTCTAACATAACATAAATTATCTCGGACCGGGAGGAGGAACCAGGAATTGAAATCTATTTCTGTCCATAGAGATGTGTTATGTAATATGTATGTATTTAGAGCACGTCACTTCAAAGCCTTCAGCCTTCAACACTTCAACCCACACGAAGTAGACGGAAACACCTTGGTGAGGTGACCTTTCCCTCCGTTCCTTAGACACACAATTTCTAGGACTTTCACCGGCCGAAACATAATTCCCTTTGCTCAATAAGCTCCAAGGCTTATATTAATACCTTCACTTCAATCAACATTCTACTAAAGAATACAGGTAGTAAGTAGCCTTAGAAAATTTAGTTTTACTTATTCCAAACGACCTTTACATAGAGACTATATGTGTACTGGCTGACGGACGAAAATACATTTTTCAGCGACGTCAGTCAATCAAAACAGCTAGAAATGCAGAAAAACAAGTGTGACGAAGAGGAGTAAGCTAAAAACGGGTAATTTGTATATATGATCGATCTAACAAATTCTAAATTACTCGAATATTTATCGTTGGAATAGCACATCATTCCACAGCTCAAAATATCAATCAATTACTGTACAAATACATAATCCCACAGACTCGTGTAATCAATCCACTTCAAGTTTGCATTTTTCATTCATGCATAATCCCTTCCACAGACCCAAACAGAGGAAGCTTCCTCAATGCAAGGCCAACTGATCGATAAAACAGGTCGTAAAGCCAAATTAAAGTAAATTAAAAACAAAACACCCAGACAATGTATCTTCCATACCGTAATTCTGATAAGGTCCTCCGTCACAAATGATCACATCCGCCGTCACCCCGGTGTCCATCCGATGATTTATATTATTCATCATCGGGAACGGGAATCCGAAATCAAAGCCGATGGACGAGTCGAAAAATTGGGAATAGGATGACATTGTTCTTCCTTACCACAAATTACGAACTTCAAACCGGAAAATTTACACAAGAGTGCGTAAATTCTAACAGATCCAAAACTGAGCTTAAATTAATTTTAATAACTTCAGTTATTGGATTCAATTGTCCAGCTCACTGTTCCAGAGATAAGAACAATAACACTAACTAATTAACTACTGTCTCAACTCTACTTAACCCACTAAATTTAATTACAATTTCTTCGGGCTTTCCAAGGTTATTACACAACTTTATTGTAAAACCTCAACTTTGCGGCCTTACATTATATAGATAGCTTCCTCTTCTATTTATTTTCCCGTATGTCCACACAACGTGTCAGTATCCAGAGTCTGGCTATCAATCCATTCAATCCCATTTAAGACGAACTGACCGACTTAATTTGTTGATTGTTTTTAATTTATAGTGTCGTCTTTACACGATAAGGGAAGTTATTTTGAGTCACAACTCGGCTCGTCCTGGTACAGGACAAGAACATCCTTGAAGAGTATTTCTGTCACTAAATTAGGTATCTTCTTCTCGTCTAGGAGCAGTGGTTAGGTTGGGTTAACTAACTAACTTGCGCTTAATCAAATGACTGCTGAACCGTTCCATTCCTCCAAATTACAAATACCCCATCGGGACAAACAAATACTGCCTAATTTCACGTATAAAATATAGTGGTATCAAATATAAACCATAATAAAACGTTGTAAACGTTAACGACAGCTCGCACAATTCATATATATTATCGTTCAATATTACTTATCGTGTTGCTCCAATGTATAAAATCAAAATATCATAATTTACGTTCACCTAGACGACTGCGTTTTAATCCCGTAGCATTAGTAATTGTTCTATCATGAATTGATTTACATTCAAAAGAATATGCTAAACTCGATAAAGATAGTTTCTATAACAAATACGTGAAGAAACTGAATATTTGAGAATTGTTCCAAAAAACATTGACTTACATTCTATATTACTGTTTCACAATCTGTGAATCCATGGTGCTATTTAAACCTGTACAATTTCGTTAAAAATTATTTTATTGTTTCACAATTGCAGTTGAAATCACTTTTATCAATTTGTTTAAATCCCAAATACGGTTTTTAAATGATAGATTCAATTTTTGGATCAATTTCAACAGTTCATGAAGCAATATCATAAAATGTCCCAATTTAGGCTCTCGTGAACCCTAAATTATGTTTTGTATATAAAATATGATACCACCTTCAAAATAGGTTTATTGTTTCAAAACGTATTGCTTTATATAGATATATCATTTATGTTGTTTTGATTACCTATTAAAAGCAATAGAATTTAAAATTGGTATATAAACCAATACGATTTTCTCGAAAACCATTTTCATGTTGAACAATTTATATCAAACCTCAAAATTTCTCAAAATTGTTTTAAATTTAGAAAATGTGATAAAACCATCAATATTGATTTGATTTTAAGACCAATACGATTTCCTCGAAAAATGTTTTAATGTTGGGCGGATGCAGTTAAAATGTACTTTATCAATTCGTTTAAATCCAAATTACTGTTTTTAAATGAAAGATTCGATTTTTGGATCAATTCGAACAGATCATGAAACAATGTTATGAAATGCCCCAATTGCGGCTTTTACGAAATCTGGATTGTTGTTTTGCATATAAAATATGATACCATCTTCAAAATATGATTATTGTTGTTGGTATATAAACCAATACGATTTGCTCGAAAATCATATTCATGTTGCACAATTCATATCAAACCTCAACATTGTTTTAATTTTCGAAAAGGGGATAAAAATCATATATATAAATTTGGTATATAAACCAATACGATTTCCTCGAAAATCATATTCATGTTGCACAATTCATATCAAAATTCAAAATTTCTCTAAATTGTTTTAACTTTAGAAAAGGGGCATCCAGGTCATATATATAGATTTGGTATATAAACCAATACGATTTCCTCGAAAACCATTTTCATGTTTCGCAATTCATATCAAACCTCAAAAGCCTGCTTCCATCTGCTTCTGGCACTTTGCAATTTGTCTTGATTTACATTGAAAACCTGCTTCCATCTGCTTCTGGCACTTTGCAATTTGTCTTGATTTACATTTAGAAAAAGGCCGGACGGACAGACAGACGGACGGACGGACAGACGGACTGGTAGACATCATTAGCTCTAAACCCTATTTTCAATAGGCGAGCTAATAAACAGCCCAATTCCTACTACTATATATAAATATAACTTCCTCGAATGCAAAGTCAGTTTAACGCTTAAGTTAACCTCAGTCACTTCTAGACACTCTCTGCTCCTCTATTAGTACATTAAGTGACTTAAATTCTCCCAAAGGGTTATCAGCTAATATTAACGCGAGGAAGCAAGTGAAGAAAAAGAGCATGATCAGATTTGGTTTGTAGTTACACATTTCCCGATATCAGCTTCTTGTTTGTTAGATATTATCATCACATCACATCATCCCATGATCATCTTCTTCATCATTATTATTCATTATATATGGGCTGAATGGAGAGGGGATATACAATATACATGTTGATGATATTATATATAATTAATGACAGTTTTTTATTATTAGCCAAAAGGGGTACATAGGAATCTACTATTAAAAAAGTTGAAAGTTCATGAAACCCATCCAAGGGTGCATAATAGCAATCAATTTTAGAAAGATAATACTTTGAAAATACAGCAAAGTTTCGAGAGCTGAAATATCACGCTAATTCATAGAGTCCTCATTATCTCGATAATGTTGTTTTGCTACCAGGCACTTTGTATTAATAACTAGGAGGAACTTTTTGAACCGTCAATTTAGTTACGAAACAAAAGTTGGGAAATATATTTCAAATTCAAAACACATTTCGATATTTTTTGACAAATTAGCTACCATTTCCGAATTCTCGGTGCGCTTAGGCAAAGCTAATTGCAAAAACTTATCGTATTAGAATTATTGCAAAATGTTATTTTGGCATGAGGGAACTTAGGGAGGTACAGCAATATGATTGGATATTAATATTAGGTATTTTGGTAAATTTTAAATTATTCAATCTTAATATATTATTAGCCCTTGTCTGAGTCAACAGTCCTCAATGCCGTAAGTGGGAAGAAATTGGCAGTTTTAAACTGCAAATTGATAAATGAAACTAAAGTCAATAACAACTATCCCTGATTATTTTTAGCTAATGGGACTATTAATATGGGTAATCGAAAACAAGAATACGATACATTAATTTCCAATCTCGTGTCCCTAAACTGCTATAAGATCTTATTTCCGTCTGGGGGTGGGAACTGGGAAACGGGTAATAATGTAAATATTAATATGTAATGTGTTATTTAAGTGTTAAATAAACCGTCCAACGAATGTACTGATGTATCGTAGATATAACGTTTTTAAACCGTTTCATACACATGGAAACATGTTCACAGTGAAAACTGTGTTTTAAAATATTAAAAATGCATGAAATATCGAAAATCTCAAATTGCCCCAATAATAGAGCAAAATTACATATGTCATTCGAAAGCACTTGATTATAGCTTTCAAATGACGTATCAAATGATTAATCTCAATTTGCCCCAACCATAGAGCAAAGTTACATACGTCATTCGAAAGCCCTTGATCATAGCTTTCGAATGACGTATCACACATATATGTTTGTAATTTGACCTCTTTGACCCCTCCCCACCCGTCAGTGGGTGACCCCACCCCCAAATCATATACGCCATTCAAAAGCCCTTGATCATAGCTTTCGAATGACGTATCACACGTATATGTTTGTAATTTGACCTCTTTGACCCCTCCCTACCCGTCAGGGGGTGACCTGACCCCCAAATCATATGCACTATTGAATAGCCCTTGATCATAGCTTTCCATCGATGTATCACACATGGGGGGTTGCTATTTGAAAAAACGTTGACCTTTGACCTTTTCCCCCTTGACCTTTGACCTGCAGGGCCCCCAAACGAACTTGACCTCCGCTTGGATGTCCTATATAGATATCCGAAAGAAAAATTCCAAAAAGTTAAGCCGTTCTCGAGATATCGTGTTTACGGACGGACAGACGGACAGACGGACGGACAGACGGACAGACGGACGGACGGACACCAGACCATTCGCATTATGTATCTACGATACATAATAAATCGTCCAACGAATGTACTGATGTATCGTAGATATAACGTTTTTATACCGTTTCATACACATCAAAACATGTTCACAGTGAAAACTGTGGTTTAAAATATTAAAAATGCATGAAATATCGAAAATCTCAAATTGCCCCAACCATAAAGCAAAATTACATACGTCATTCAAAAGCACTTGATTATAGCTTTCGAATGACGTATCAAATGATTAATCTCAATTTGCCCCAACCATAGAGCAAAATTACGTACGTCATTCGAAAGCCCTTGATCATAGCTTTCGAATGACGTATCAAACGATTAAAACACACAAAATATCGAAAATCTCAAATTGCCCCAACCATAGAGCAAAATTACATACGTCATTCAAAAGCACTTGATTATAGCTTTCGAATGACGTATCAAATGATTAATCTCAATTTGCCCCAACCATAGAGTAAAATTACGTACGTCATTCGAAAGCCCTTGATCATAGCTTTTGATTGACGTATCACACATATATGTTTGTAATTTGACCTCTTTGGCCCCTCCCCACCCGTCAGGGGTGACCCCACCCCCAAATCATATACGTCATTCGAAAGCCCTTGGTCATAGCTTTCGAATGACGTATCACACATATATGTTTGTAATTTGACCTCTTTGACCCCTCCCCACCCGTCAGGGGGTGACCCCACCCCCAAATCATATACACCATTGAATAGCTCTTGATCATAGCTTTCCATCGATGTATCACACATGGGGGGTTGCTATTTGAAAAAATGTTGACCTTTGACCTTTCCCCCCTTGACCTTTGACCTCCAGGGCCCCCAAACGAACTTGACCTCCGTTTGGATGTCCTAGATAGATATCCGAAAGAAAAATTTCAAAAAGTTAAGCCGTTCTCGAGTTATCGTGTTTACGGACGGACAGACAGACGGACGGACGGACGGACACCAGACCATTCGCATTATGTATCTACGATACATAATAAACGAAGAGCTTTATTTATCCCTTTTGCAAAATCGGAAAAGTGTAAATTGACACCACTTCCCATCCCACGTTGCATTTATAATTACATGCACTTTCCTAAGTGTTGGATGACTGCGTGAGATCATTTTGGTTTTTATACTTTAGTGACTTTAGACTTTAATAGAGACATCAATATACTATATAGATACTGAAGAGTTTAAAATTAAAATTTTAAAATAGAGTTCGCATTCGTATTCATGAAGAAGTCGGGACTTTATAGAATACAGTGAATCATTACCATTAGTCTCAAATTAGGCGAACTTATCTAAAAACACCAAGGGATATTAGCTTTTCCAGAGTTGGCAAGAATTAAGAGGTTTGTAATCAAAATAATAGTATGCTCAGATCAGAATCGGAAATTAGTAATTAATGAACGTATTTATTTAATCATATTTAATGACAAATAATAATGATTACTATCTAACGGGCGTAACAACATAATTAAATCTTTGGTTGTTTTGAATAATTTGAATCTTTTACGCCTGCTTTACTGGATCTTCACTCAATTAACTAGAATTTACTCCTAGCCCTTGCCTTAATGACAAGGATTGAAGAATGTCAAAAACGATAAAGGTGTGAAATTATAGATCGCTGAAGAACAACCAAAAAAGAATCGATAAACTTCTACATTTTACAGAGATAAGATATTATGAATATGGATAGCCTAGCGTTTCTAACCCTAATTTTTTGGTCGTTTTAAAAAATAATCAATTTTTATTTATCAATCTATAAATATCCCATCCCACTGATCCCACATACCCTTCCAAGTTCCAACTGATTACTTAATTAATTAGCCTTTTCGATGGATGGCAAGGCTTCTATAATTACATATCTCTCACTCAAATTCTATATCTATTATCTATACCAAATACTACATTTTTGAGTGGCAATATTTACAACCAGACACATCGTACCACACTGGCTGACACGTTGCATGTGAATACGTGGTGGCCGGTAAATTCTACATCCATATGCCGGTATCATTGCCGGTAGCGAGTACACGTCAGTAAACTTAACAACGCCTAGTAGACTAGAGTCAATTTAATTAAAATGTACCCTACTACAGTAATAATTATCTCAATTACTTAAAGAGCTAATTAATCTGTCTCTGCACTATCATTTCTGTCAAGTCTCGACTGAAATTGATTTAACTTTGACCTACGAACACGGACAGAGCGTAGAGAGGCATTGATTAAATCTAACTAAAACTTATGTAGCCATAACTTATGTTGGTGATGGAAATAAGTTTTAAATGTAAATTTATTACAACTTATAAGTTATAGTAGTGCATATTATTGTTGATATGTAGTTAACCTAATAACCCCACCTTTCAAACTTTGCCCAAGAAATGCAAACAAAACGATCCAGTCCCCGCTGGTTTCCTATTATGTTCCTGTCATCAATCCCCTTTACGAGCGCTTGGGATTTGCAAACCTCTTAATCTGCAAAGTGCAAAGATCATTTCATTCCATAAACCCGTTTAACCCATCCAGCTTGATGTTATTCCTTATTCGGAATATCGGAATTTAAATTACTTTCATATAGATACTAACTATTATATCAAACTCCAGAGACAATATAAACTAAACATCTATTTTCAACTCACTATCGACTGTATTTGCAAAGAAATCAATACAAATTCGAAATATCATCAACCTCGTGTGAAGTTAGGAGCTATTACACCACACATTAGGCAAGTGTGACGGGAATAACAAAATAGAATCGGTTCAGCAATCCTTTAATTTACCCGAGCACTTACTGTACACACCTATTTCTATTTATTCTAAGGATAAGTACTAATCTACTAATTACCGGGTAGCTTTATCCATCTCAATTATTACCGTATCTAACAAACTATGTCACTAAACTGAACAACAAACAAACGTAAATAACAATAACAATCGAGCTCACAGTCACACCTCAATTAATTACGATCATCACAATATACAAGTTCACAAACACTTAGAACGAATGCAACTTATCGAAATACTATTATATACTATCCACGTTTCCAAACTTCCCTTACAATTCATAACTCTCAGCTTGACATTAGAAGTTCAGGCCATTATCATTATCACACTTACAAGCCACTATACTAACACCCGATCACCACCACTTCTGTTCCCGACATCCTAACTATTAATTAACGAGACGTAACTGTCAAAATATTCTGCAAACAGGCAAACCACTTGTCCACAAAACCAAAACAATCCACCAGAATTCTCCGATTTCCAGAAACAAAAAGCAAAGAGCCTTCAATCCAATAATCCGATCTTTTGACAATTTTGACGAGGACGTTTCCCTAATGGAAATTGCATGTCGATTGACACTAAACTGACTCAACACTGTAAACACTCATAAACTAAACACTCATAAACATTAGGCCAAGACCTAAAGGGCAAGTAGGAGGAAATGCACTGATCCTGTCAAATCACACTCCATCATCATAATGTTTCACTCCCGTCGTCGTCCCTAAACTTAAGTTGACGTCAATCCATTTAAGCCATTCTCTTTCCAGCCCAGATCGTATTATTCTCATGGTTTCATATTAATAAACCAGCAGAAGATATTCCAATTATTCGGCCTCAAGTTTCCTATACAGGGCTCCTTTGGAAAATATCCTTAAACCTATCCTAAACTCCTCCATGGACAAGATCAAGGCTTTGAAGGCGAGGGACAAAAATGGGCATCATCATGCTAATTCCAGTCTCTATTCATCTCATTTCTCTGGACTGGAACCCGACGGGCCTACGTCCATACCGACCGAAATTGATTCCTCAATCCCAATAAAGAAATACCAATAGCACTAGGGATTCTACAAGATGACCAGCCCAGCTCAAAATCCACTATTTTTATTACAAAACGAAGAGGCTGGAATTTGTATCTGCATCGTAGTTTACAATATGATAATCCTACAGAATCTCCCAACTCGTAAACCCAAGATTCGGAATAACAAATGTCCAGATAAGGCAGGGTCCGTCACTCTAATAGCATTTACTTCAACCTCCTCAGTCATATTTATGGGCACGAGGAACACAAATCAAGTCCACTTTAATTGGCTTTAGCAAATAGGCCAGAAATGTGTGGAAAGGAAAAACAACTCAATCTTCGAAATTCCAATCCCTATTACGGTCTCCGATCTTCTCCATTCAATTACTCCGTAAGTAACACACCAGAGCAATAATAAAACAATTTCGGGAATGTATTTTGGCCAAAAACTCGAAAACAACAGCCGACGAAGAGGATATTCTAGGGTCAGGATGAGACAAATCCGGAATCCGAAGTCCAATCGAATCACTGGCCACTAAGGGCACTTATCCAGTTTTATATTATTATTGCATGGCAATTATCCCTGTCCATTCTCTTAAGAAATTACTCACCAACACTATATACCGCCACATCACCAATTTACCAACAGCACTAACTCAGGTTACCTTTCTACTGTCTTGTCTTCATTCAAGGAGTATTTTTTCTTGCTTCGGTCGTAAATTCGGTCTAACTAATAGGCTGCTGGAGATAAGTGTCTGAGCTAGTGTCACTCTACCTCAGGAATCGTTCTTCAAGGTTTCAGTTTCGAATACTGCTTCGGCTTATTAGCAACCGACAACTGAGAAATCCTAGCCGTGGTTTATGACCTTCTTTCTTGAACGCATCTCTTCAGTCCCTTTCGGTTCTCTAACGTAAATCATCTTATAGCGATTATATCCCAACCTGCAAAAATCACTGCTCCGTGAAACCTGACCTCCTGTCTTCCCCTAATGTTGTATTCGACATGTTCTTGCAGTTGCAGAAGGATAATATAAATATAAATATATAAAAGTCATTAACAGAAGGACCTAGGTTAACAGTGGGTTAGGTGAAGAACCACGAAAACCTGGAACTATAGGATATCATGATTGGTAGCCACTTGACAGCTCAGAAGTTTGGGGGTTTGAAACCCGAACTTCTATAGAACCTTGAATCATGATTAGTAATCAGTGGTGATTGGCAAGTGGATTACATGTCCTCAAGAACGGAGATTGAATTTGAGTATCAAACCCTATTTAGTAAATGCAAATACAAATCTGTCTCAGATCTTTCAAGCCTTCCTAAATCTCCGAGTATTAACCCTCACACGAAATGAAGGAATGTCATTCGTTGAGTCCAGTCGTGTATTCCAGCATTATGGTTGACATACACTACGATCTACGATGTACAAGATAGTAATAGTATTTATAGCTATAGAATATGAATTGGAGCTATGACCTTCATCCTTCATCTTCATTGCAATGAAAACAACAACAGATGTACTACGATAGGATGACTAACGCTGAATATTAAGCCTTTCAGCTCAATGACAACCCTCGTTAGCAGGCAGTGTGTAATTCTTACTAAAATGAAAAAGTTCAGCTCGAAAAATTCTGAACCCTACAAGCAATCTCAAGAAACTCCAGTACAGTTAAGTACAGTATGTCTTCATAATGTTCACAAGTCTGTCTGGACAGGTTCAACAATGCATAGACATTCGACAATCGACAGCACCGTATTTCCATTGTTGATTTTTAACCCTTTTCTGTATCCTAAACTATACCGTAAAATGTACCTTAGTACCTTGAGGGGAAACGTTGTACTGCTAAATGTCTCAGTCCATCCATGGACTAGGACAACTTCTCTAGGTACATTGTACATTTAATTGTATTTTGTATTCCGCATTTGGCCAATCATCGTTCAGATCTACTCAGGGTCATCCCTCAATTTCATCATGGCATGATGATGACGGGTTGAACTGAAGAGTTGAACATCCAAGGCCTTAGGCTGGAACAAGTCCCGTTAACAAGATAATAGACCACGTACCCTTTCATTCCGGCATTTCTAACGTTTCACCGTACGGGCCTCGAGAATGAGCCTTGAACTCCTTAAATAAAAAATACCCATACAAAATAGCCCGTAGGAACTACGCACCGATATAAGCCAAAGCCATATCGATTGGAATGCCACTGCCGGTAATCCATTTGATTACTTTTTTTCTGGGCAAGATCCTTAATCTTAATCATCCATGATGATCTCGAAAACAACCTTTAATTGATCATCTAGAACTTCTCAAGCCGTAAGCTATTAATCATAGGATGTTATATAGGATCTAGAGATCTGCTCCAGATTCCAGTGTCAATTGTCAATGGCAAAGTGTCAACAACGATGCGATGAAGGCATCGAAAACTGATCTGGCAAACTTTCATTAATATCATCTCCTTTTGGGGCTCATGATGTCAGGATGAGAATCTTAAGTCATGTGTCTCGGAAACTTAATTAACACCCATCGCCCGATCATCTAAGTTCCAGATTCTTCGATAAAACCCGGACCGAACCCTTCCTTAAACCAACCCATCTTATAGTATTGTCGTATTGACGCACTTGGATTTCATGGCAATTCATGGAATCCTTTACTTAATCCAAATATCATCAAATTTCTGCTAAAAACAGAACAGGATATACCATACACCGATACACCTGCTATTTGCTATACATGAAGGCTACCAAGTTCATCCACAGTAAGTAATCCAACCTCTAACGACTCTAACCCATTAAATTAAATTATGACCGCGGCTTTGTGTCATTACCAACCATTAATTAATTAACCCTGGTACAGATCCGCCAATCAATCCTTCAGTTTCAGTTCCAGTCTGGAAGCCGAACCGACCACAAATTAAACCACAACAGCCCCTTCCTTTAACCCTTCAACATTTACATTCCACCTTGTCATTCTCAGATAAGCCAGCAATGCTCTGTTGCTGATTCGTGTAATTCGGACGAGTACTTCTGGTATTTGAAATTTGAAATGACAGAAGCCACAAATAAATGAGAGAAATTCGGAAATTGAATGTTTTCATCCCTGGATTTCCGAAATTCCTTTCCATCTTGTATGAATGTATATCTCGAGTCGAGATCTCGAGTTATGCTTTATTCATCAAGAATAACTGCTCATCAAATGGTTCATTAAATGAAACTCGTGCCTCGTTTACGAAACAAATGACCTGTGTGTAGTACAAATTAAATCGCACGAGATTGACTTGACATAATATAGGGTAATAAAAATAGGATCAATCACCATCCAAAAATTTCTTCTTTTACCTCAACAATTTAAATTAATTCACCAGACAGATCGCCTGTTTCCACAAGCTAAGGATAGGAGGATGTTAAATATTTTTCCATTGGCATGTCGACAATTAGTACCTTTAATTTTCAATTCCATCTTTTATTGGCTCAAGCTCTGATTGTGGGCTAATCAACAACGCCTGAAATTACAATCATAAAAAATTATCCAATTGGGTGATTGGGTCGATCTGACAGGAATGCATGTTTTGTGATGATGTTGATGACTATATTTGATAGCTGTGCGTTACGTTACGTTTTACGTTCAAAGACGTAGATAGATACGTAACGAACATTTCAAGTTCAAGAGTTACGCCCAAAACAGGAAAAACTAATAACATTTCCTAATGTAGAAAAGTATAAATTTAAATCCCGTCATGTGGAACGAGATTCAGATCATTTTTGGTTATCTTTTTTTTCCCACTCCCTTTGTATTGTGATCTTCGAAGGCTTATTACATGGCACAACAAACTCAATTTCCAGATTTGACATACCAACCACAACATAACTTTACTTTACGTAAACTATTAAACCAGTCTGCAAAAACGTCGGATCGGGAATTTTCCAAAAACTCACAAACCATAGACAAGCAAGACTGGAAAATTAGGAAATTGACCACAAATATTTTACCAAAATTCCCAACATCTTTCCCATGATCCCTCTCATGGGACCCTCGGATCCAAACGTCAAAAACGTTGGAAATTCTTCACGCTGCCGTGGCCCGTGGCATAAGGTCAAATCATCTTCACATCTCAGGAGAGGACTAATGCCCAAAAGACCCACAACGAAATGGAACTACAAAAAGCAGTAGGGCTCATTAATTCGCAGATTTGAAAGTTAGGTTAAAGTCAGGGAAAAGAAGAAATACGAGTTTTTTAAGTTATTGCTGGGAACGAACGCTACTACGAGCTACGACTCATCTTCAAATTCGTTGTTGATTCTTCATATTCGCCTAATACATATTATAACCTCAAACAAAATCATAAAAGTATATATAATGGATGGATGCAATAAGCTGCAATTTCCTAACAATTTCCATCCGAACTTAAACAAACTTTAAGTAAGGCTCAAACTTTAAGTTTACAATGATATTACAAAGTAAGCCCATTATTAAACCACATTTGTTGGATGTCAGACCTGTACACGTGCCTCGTACAAGAACCATCTCTCCATAACTCGAAAGTACCTTTAGTGGTCAAATGAGACCGTAGTATGCACTTACAACAACTAAATTCGTAAATTGATGTCGAAAACAAGGTAACTTTAACATCGACTAACCAAAACTAAGAGTTAACCCAGACATTGGAAGTTGGAGCATTAGAAGCGTTAGAGCAAAACCAGTAACTAGTATTTCAGCAAATCGCGGCCGCAAGATTGTCTTCACCAGAAGCTGAGTCTTGTTTTTGTTTTCCTAGCCTAAAGCTACTACGAATGCAATTTTACTTTAATACTTCTACTAGCAATTTACTAACATTAATTATAATAGTTCCATCTCAAATCGTCCTTTCCAACTTCCACCACCGACCCATACTGACTACATTACACGTCCTCAATCACAATATTTATCGATTTCATTCGACAAGACATGTAAAGAGCACCTTGAAAGTTAATTACCTTAAATTACTTAAATAATTGATTTGATATCCAGTATTTTAATTATTGATGCAAGACGAGTAGCCAATTTTGTTTCATTCATTATAACCTTTTTAGCATCGAGACGGATCGTATTTTAATCTTGTGACTTACTCAACCAACAATGATGATATTCGACATGTACAATTTAATGCCTAAAATGTATAATAACGAAGGATGCAAGATGCAACTGAAAGTTAAGGCCTATAACTAGAAGGAAAGACAATATAAATTTGGATACTCACTTGAATCTGAATATTCATCCATATTTGATTTATTGATGATCCGAGATTCCGATTTATCAGGACGTACTCCTCATAATGTGGTGATTTATAATTTGATTGTTCAGTTTAGTTACGAATTACTTTTAATTACGATTGAGCTACAGAATTGTCAATTGCTTAGTTCGTTCATTCACTGATTGCTTTTTTTTTCAAAAATGTATGCACTTTCTGAGTTTCTGTACGTCAATTATTACAAGATCGATAATCTAATCGAGCACTCATCAATCAGACCCTCTTCAAATTCAAAAGACTTCCAGGCCTTTAATAGCACACGTAATTTCACTGAAATTAGTTTGATTAATTACCATCCTTCACATTCCTCACGTGCAATTAATTCATAAGATGAAGCCGTAGACGTAGTAGCTTGAAGCCGTCGTCTGTCCGTCCATTCACATCCAATGCAAATTGGTGTTCACAATTCAGGGTCAACGAGAATTGTATACACGTTGTACTATTTCAATAATTGCTGCAAATAAGGTTAAAGCTTTATAGGCTTTTGTGGGCACTAAATACTTGTCCTTTAAAATTAAAGTCACTGACTTCTGTGTCTAATAACGCTGAGACACGCCGACGATCGGTCGTAATTATTTTATAGGCAGTTCACAATTAAAATAAATGAATCGACTCTATTGATCTTCCTAGTGTTAAAATCCATTGATTTGATCTTGTTCATTGTAGTTCTAGTAATAATAATGTAAATCAAGTCCAAACGATATTATGTTGATGAATGTCAAGAGGATCAAATGTATCTGATACAGATGGCTATATCATCAATGGTTCGGTTCGTTCCCTGTATTTACAAATAGACCGAATTTTAATTCACAGATAACAGACCCGAATGGTTACTGATTACAGTGATTACGATTGCTTAGTTCAATTTCAAGTAGTATTTATAAATCAATTACCAAATGCAGATAAAACCGACAGCTCTTCGATATTCTGTTCCCGATTTACAAAATCCCAGATTGTCGAAAGATGCATGGAATAGCACGTTCGTCCGTAGTTGAGGTAGTAACAACAAGTAACCACAGTTAAAAGCAGCGACTCAGACCCAAAGTGGTGACCCCGAAGATTAGATATGAACCTCCTCGTCCTTCTTCGTGTTCTGCAGTTCTTCTTATCCTTCCCCGCCTTTCTCCAATATCTGTTTGGCAGGAAGATAAACGGACCAAGATGAGGACATAATAATTGAAAAATAAAAAGTTAAATTTAGTCTGAAGGTGACAGACACTGGCCGATTCCCTGCTAAAAATTTCCCAACCTCTACCAAATTTAGAAGTCTATATGGCCGCAATGTGAATCTGGTACTTCTCTCCCACTTTCTACCCGTATGTACCCGTATTCGGAGGACTGCATGTACTATAGCACTTTCTTTTATATAAATATAAACTATATCTACTATTTTTCTACATGCCCCTGACAGTTGGGAACAGTTTAGATATATCCGAAATCCGAATATATCTGCATTCAGCTGTAACAGGGAGAGCCCCTCTATAACAATCTACCGAATAAGGAAGGACAAGTCGGTCGACGTACTTCCCGAATTCGGATCGATTACGTGCGCAATCCAAACCGCCTATCCGGCTCGGTTCTTGCGAAACTCCGACAAAAATCCGTATAGAGAAACTAGAAGCCTTTGGATTGGAACCTTCCAAAAAACTATTGTTATTGCAATGGACAGGTTGGGCCTGGCCTGGCCTGGGGGCTAGGACAAAAGGCGAATGGAAATCAGCTCGTCTTCTTCGACATCAACAACGACAATTCAATAGAACGGTTATATATTATTAGTGGTGCAAACCTTCAACTCTCCGAACTTCCAGACTTCGTCGTCGTCACTTGTCCTTAAACTCCCGTAAACTTCTCCACAGTTGTCTGTTGACTCCCTCTGCTCTATTTCTCTTATCTGGAATAATACCGAATATTTAATATAACCCAAATCAACAAAACAACATATGCATCGTTAATAATTTAATTCCTCCAATTTAACCAAATTATACACTCCATTCATTGATTCTTTCACAATTCTTCCCAATCCATCTGATATCGTACAAACTTCAAACTCAAATCCATAATCATAATCCAGGATGACCAGGATTCATGGATTACGGAATATGGGGAAATTGGTCACTTATTTTTGTCTTTTTTAAAAATCAATTTAATTAATCAATTACTTACCTTATTTGCCTTTTAAATGCAGCACTTTAGCACAGAAATATTGTTTGCTGTTCGATGCGTGTGATAAAATGAACCATGCAACGTAATTACGTAATCTGTGAATCTGTGATCTGAGTAATCTCCAATGTTTGGATTTCGGATTCGGATCGACAACCGCACAGACAAGAGTCAAGACTGACAAGAGAGTTCAGAGTTCCAAGTCACAAACAAGTTCGATGACTTCTGGTGCGGTGCGGGTGCCTGGCACTGGCTGGAGACCGGACTGGAATTTTGACCTCGACACAAAACAACAAATCAATTATCATTATATAGATACCATACCGCTGCCGTTAAAAACATTCCAATTTGGAAGTCGATGTCAACGTCACAATCAGAACCCCACGTCTTCAAAATGCGTTCAGCGTCAAGCGTTTATTTCCCTAACTCAAACTGCGTGTAAACTGGCTGAAAAAAAACTGGCTGTCAGTTTGCGATGGATATCTGATATATCATTTCAGATTTCATATGCAAAACACAAATGAAATGTGAAATAAATGCAAAATAAAAACAAAAGAAGGGCCAAATGGACCCTTTCGGCAAGTTTAGTTGGAGTTGCTTTTGGTTTACTTTTGAGTTGAGCTAGAGAACGAAACGAACGTATAGTAGACTGAATATGAAATACAAAATAGTAATTACAATTTTACAGGCAATCCTACGGTATAACGGTATAATCAGCACTATCAACAGAACCTTTAATTACAAATCAGTAGTAATTTCTCTTTAGCTATTTTCGCAGACTTTGGCTCTAATTCCTCCACTACTCTTCTAAATTGTAAATTTAGTAGGTTTTGAATTTAGGAGGAAGAGGCAAGGACGTAAACCATAGCAAAGTAGAGTACGGAGTGTCTGGCTAGCTTTGAATTCTAATAAAAAAGTTTAAAAAATGGTTTAACTTACTTACTATATAGCCTATATCCTCTTTAAAGGCTTAAGCCTAAACCCTTCTTCTAATAACCACCACCATCATAATACATCATATCATAACACGAACTTTACACTACATTCTTCAGCTATATACCCTCATCGCATGCAACATTACATGCTCTAGAAGCAAATAAGACCAATGTTAAAAAGTTTCGAAAAGGGGCATACACGGACCATACACGGACCATATCCTATCCCATACATACGAGTCTCCACCTTCTACATAACCCTTTTAAAAGTGCAAAATGTGCAGGAATGGCTCATTATATTAGAAGATGCATATAGGAAGCATTGACACACTCTCCTCTACCATTATCATCTGTTCGATATTACAATTACGATATTATTATTGAGGGGCTTTGCCTTTTTTAAATAACACGAGATATAGAGGGAAAGAGGGTCAATGGCTCCTGGCTCTGTACCGGGGACAATGGACGAGAAGGAACACATTGGGAATGGGCAGGGGGGCATTGTGGGTCCGGAGGGGGCAGAATGAGAAACCGGAAATGAGAAACTTGGGGCAAGGAGAGACTCATTTTAAGCATTCCTTACTTCCGGTTACTTTTTTGAGGTTAAAGTTGAGGGTGGTGCCGGCCCTGTGTCAGAGCGTAAAAAAGTGTATGGTAATATGGATGGTGTGAAAGAATGAGAGTAAAAAAGTGGTTGTTGAACCGACACCCCTCGCGCCTTTCTGTGAGTTGGGAATGAAGCAGTAAAGGGTTGCGGAGCCGTACTGCAGGTGCCAGCCTGTCTCTCCTTCCGGCCAATTTACCGGCTTTTTTAGGGATTTCTTATTTCAAGATTTCAAGGACTAATTAATTGGGCCGTAGGCCGTAGTTTTGTAAGCCTAATTTTTTGATGGATGCTATTTTTTAATTAGGTTTTAATTGTTATATGGACAGTTAGAGAGACTGTGAGGTCTAAGCTTTGGCATATTTTTTTAACGAGACGAGGACAAAGGACAATTGACTTCTTGTGAGAATGTGAGTAATGGCATTATTTGACAATTTTATGAATTTACTCATGAAAAATTTTACTCATGTTGGACAATTTAGGACTTGAAATTTTAGAATGGAACTGGAAGTTGGAATTAGAATTTAGAAACAATTATGGGTGTTATGATTTAAAACGCTTTTTTAAACAGGTCAAGAATGATTTTCAATCCGGAATGTAATTGGTCATCACTGATGAGATGAGGTCCAAGACTCGAGAGGATTAATTTTAATGTTTATATTCGTTTCTTTAAAGAGGACCGGTAATACCGGGATATAAATTAGCCCCCATCGGCACCCGGTGGAAATCCTCCTCCCCTAGGAACTATTTACAGTTTAAAGAAACTTTAATTTTCATTGTACATTAGATTTACAGTAAAATAATACTATTTAGACAGTCCTTCAATTCTTGATTTTCTATCAAGTTATTCTGTCAACTTATTAGGAATATTTACTTTTTGGCCCTTGTGCATTGGCAGTTTGGATTGTGTAATATCATCAATCCAGCCTAAGCTCAAAGAAAAATTCCATGAATTAATAATAATATATTGTTTCTCCCTCGAACGGAACACAGATATCTGTTTAACACTGGACGATAAGATCGAGCTTGTATCTTGCTGTGTATATTATTCCAGGACTTGTACCTAATCTGTCTTTATAACTTGAATAATAAAATGATGTTGTTCGGCTGTACTGGTTTTTTAGTGTTAAAATGGTCATTGTTTGAGAATTAAAGTCATATATGGCTGGATCAGCTTGATAATGGCAAAGATGACTGCTATTGCCGTTTACTATTCCGCTGATTTAATGGACATTTTTTCGTTATTTATAATTCGACTTCAGATGCCAAATTATTTAGATTCGTCGAGTACTTAAAAAAAGTATATCGCTAATCAATCACTGAATTTGATTTTTGTCTACTTACAAGAGATCTCAAAATAAACTAGGAATGAACAAGGCTAAAAGTTAAAAATACCGTAAATCTCAAAATATACGCCCCAGCTTCTATTTTATCAAACGCCCGCAATTTGTCGGCTTCTGTTTGGGGGCTCGTTGTAGTTAGTGTAACTAGTTTTGTGTTTTAATGGATCAAAATGTGAAACGGATAGGATTTTCATCGGTCTAAAAAAATTAGCCTGGAAAGAGACATCGTTGAATTCTTAATACATTTCATGAAATGATGTTCGTGAAACATTCTTCCAGAGTAACTTTGTCAGTAATATGAAATTAGATTAGAGGTTTTAGACACATTTTCTATTATGTCTGTATTCAGGGTCGGGTCAAGTTGCATCTACTATTTCAAACCCTTCAATAAAAAATACGGGCTTATATTCCGGGGGGATCTATGTCGGTATTCCTCCAAGCAGATCCTCCAAGGAAATAGATAGCAATCTCCACGAAATAGACAATTAAATTCACATTTTTTTAGAATTTCTGCACCCTCTTATCATCTGAAAAGATATATATACAATTCAAGATGCAAGATATACGCATGTTATCAGCCAACCTCTTCCAAGGTTTAAAGAGTGTTTATCTGTTGGAGTTACTCTAACTAGGTTTAAAGAAGCATTCAAGCAAACACAAAAAATGTTTGTATTTTTTTGTTCATTAATTAGACTCTGGATTGGACTGAAGTTATTGCTGTCTGTTGCAGTGAATATAACCAAACTTCACCCTTACATTACGGCTCTTCTACCTTTCCACAGATTGAGCACATGTTGATTTATTTTGGAGTATAATAAGTCGTAATAAAAATTTATATCCATGCATGCATGACATGAGATAACCAATCGCTTACCTGTGTTACCTGAACCAAATCCAACCACCATCATTGCTAAAGTTAATGTAAGTGCTGGTGTGTAAATCCTCAAGTGGTCATTGCATTATATTACTTTGAAATGTAACGATATTCTCTAGCTCTTACTAATTCTCCATTTAAAATCCCTTCCAAAGACGAGAAAAATATAGAAACTGAAAAACTAAAATGTAAAATCCAATACATTTATAGTTACCCTTGTCTTGTGGGTTATTTCATTACATTTATACTCAATAAATACATTTTGAAATATGTAATTCCTATCTAATAATTAAAAAAACTCGAATCCCAATAGCATTTAATTCTTCACTGTGCCAAGATTTTAAAATGAAATCAATCATTGCAATTGCAACTTTTTAGAAGAAACTTAAGCCAGTTTACTAATTAAATGAGGATGTTATCGCCGAGAAGAGTATTCGTATACCTGTCCAGTGTTGGATTCATCATACTTGTCGGTGATCTTACTGGAGTACACCGACATTTCTTCGAAAAGGACTACAGCTCTGAATTCTCATATCCAATGGAAGTTCCAGACTTTCCAGGCCTTATTAAAGACTACAGGTGGGACAAGATTCTGTTTTTAAGCTTTTATTTAATGTATTCTATCAACAAAATGAATTGATTTAAATAAATTATCCATCGATGATTGATTTTATAAAATCTTAGAAATGGTATACCCGTGCCTCCCGATCCAATTAACGAAGTCGCCAAGAATCTCAATTTTCTACAAAAATCCGTCGAAGGTTGTGCAACAGCTTCCCATCGCCTTATAATCCTAGTCAAATCCGCTCCACGGAACTCCGTCCTCAGAGATGCAATCCGAATGAGCTGGGGCAACCCGAAGAGATTCTCAGATGTCCAATTAAAGACTGTCTTCCTTCTCGGTACCGACAATTTGGATACCGTTGCCCACGAGGGCCAAGAATCCGTCGATACTTCCGATGCCATTCACAAAGAGTCCTCAGATTTCGGAGACATTGTCCAAGGGGACTTCCATGACTTAGAAGAGAGTAACAGTACTGTGAAGACCCTCATGGGGCTAAGGTGGCTCGTCGAGACCTGTCCGAAGTTTCGATTTGCACTCATTGTCAACGATGGGATGTACGTTTCCGTTAAAAATTTGCTGAAATTCATCCGTCATCCCTCCGAGTACCCGATGTACTGGGAGAAACAGAAGGAGAGAGATCGAGAACGACTGTTAAAGGAGTCCATCCAAAGGGTCCCACGGGCCATTCGAGCTGATGACTCCAAGTACAAGGGGCTCAATGATTTGGCTTCCGATTCCGACCAGAAGCATGGGAACGAGAAGGTTTCGAAACCGAATCCTGAGTCGGTGCCAATAAAGAAGCCGGGGAAGATTTGGAAGAACTCGCCGATTGACTTTGATATCGATATGGATGAGGACGTTCGGCTCTTTGCTGGAAATGTCCGCTCCGGGTCCACTCATCGACATAAGCTGGGTATGCATGGGACTATTTTTACTGTGTTTTAAAGCACTTACTTGGAGTAGTACATGGAGATTGAGGAGAACTAGCAATAAGATGAGATGAGACCATTGCATTGAAAACTTTACGTTCCAATTTTACTGTTTATTAAACTGAAATAAGACCTCTTCCTGGGGTGGGGGGGGGGGGGGGTGATTATACGGGATAAAAAGTGGTCCATACTTCAGCTCAGTAAAAATATCTTTTATTACATACTCGTTTCATTGTTTGTATACATATACTTAAAAGCTTGATGCATTTAAATTTTGTATATAAGCGCAATATACGTTTACCATACCAATTGAATAGTTTTTAGGTTTTTACACATACTTCCCATATCCCATATATGTATTTAAAAAACATAGTCTATTACAATTCATTCTATGTTCGTATTAAAAAAAAACTGTATTTTATTGTACTACAACTTCTGGTTTTTATGCATATGTTCTTACGCTTCAACTGAATTTAAATTTCTTAAATCGAAATTTCAGGAACGAAGTACTTCTTGCCGTTGGAGGAATATCCATTTAACTACATGCCTCCATATGTGTCAACCGAATCTATGGTACTGTCGAAGCAATCGGTCTTTGATCTATATTATGCCTCCTTCTTTACCAAATATCTTCGATTGGATGACGTGTTCCTTGGGATTTGTGCAAAGAAACTTAAAATGGACCCATTTCATTCTGATTATTTCCAAATTGATCCTCATCTTGTGCATGATCCGTATGGAAAAGATAACACGTATATATTAACTGCGGATAATTTTAACGAGCCAGAGAGATTGCACAAATTCTGGAACCTTCAGAAGGGCAAAGGCAATGCATAGACGTGTTTGTTACGATCAGTTCATTTCACTAAATAAGTTTATATTATTTAAAAATACTTTATACATAATATCTGAATAGTGAGAGTACTGAATGGTCAAAGTGTAATAACTGTAAATTAATTATTTTTCTTGTGATTATATATATACTGCAGTGACATCCAGCAATTGGCACTTGGCAATTTCTGCTCTTCAGCCAGGCTCTAGACACTCTAGAGTTGTAAAAATTTAACCGAGTAGTTTTAAAAACCCACGAGGAGGGTCTATTGTATAATTATTTTGGAAATCTCTATGACCATAACCATATACAAAATTCGCCGATTTTGAGCTGATAAGAAAACTGACAGTTGACAGTTGGTCAAAACCAGTCTGCGTATTAGATTTTTTGCAATGAATGTGAATTACATTTTACATTATAGATTGGTCAAAAAAGTCATATGTGAACGGACCATGCAATTTCGAAACTTCTTCTAATGGTAATTATAGGTGCGACTAAACTTAAGCCTGCCAAAAAACTGATTATTTTTCTTCTCCAGTCTTATATCCCATTTATTGAGATTGATTGATAGTGATTTATCTTTATTTAAGACAGCTCAAGCGACACTATGCCCCATCCGTGTCAATGAAAAGATAAATACTGCGACATAAGGTCGTGTATGTAAAATTTTGTTTTACTAAAAAATCAAAATCTTCCGACTAGTTAAGATTAGAGTTCTGATTTTAATTTTTAATTAAAGCCAATTAATGTATCTAGAATTGCCAGTGACGGTTTTTTCAGTTTGGGTTATAAAAGTGGAAGTTATGACTGATTTTGTACTTTAAATGATGACCATGCAAAAATTTGCCACTGCACTAATTCAAGTCCTAATTTGACTCAAGTCCTAATTTGACACATTAACTCGAGTTTGAAAACTTAACCATTGGAATTTTAGACGAGTTTAGAACATTTCAATAACTTTTAGGAATTTAGGAATGATAAATTGTTTTTACTGTAAGAGTTAGGTTACAGTTGTAATTTTTCCAATTGATTATTAGGCATTCGTTTGGTTTATTTCGAAAAAGCACCCACAAAAATGTAAAATTTACTTGATTTTAACGCAAGGTATTTCTGCCATATGGATTAAACTATGTCTTAATTCTTAACCTTTGACCTTTTTACCGTGATTTCATGTACCGCTCTAAATTGCTTCACGGTTTATTTTAAGTTTAAGATATTTATATTCAACATTGGCGATGGGCTTTGATTTTTTTGAACCATGTTAACTTCTGGATGGTTATAAAAGTATCATAAATATAAGTTACGAGTAGGTGTTACAATGAAAAGGGCAACGGGCGTTCAGATAACTCGAGGAAATATGGAACCTAGCCGGCTTTTTTTTACAAATAGTAAAAGATCAGCAGTAATGTAGTTAAATAAAGTCAAAATCGACTTATTGGTTTTATTAGGCTCATGAATACATAATTACTTCAAATACTCCAGGTCAATTAACTTTTTTAATTATTGGGTAACAATTTTAAATTTTCCAATTGAGTTTGTTATTGATACGCATTATGGTTTTTCTGAAAAAAGAATATAGTATGGATAGACATATACTCTTTACAGAATACCAATTATATTTTTTGAAACCCCGTACATTTGTCTTTTCACATCTAATGATGGTGCATTGATTTTCGCTAATATCTATATTATCCAGTTAACAATTAGTTTTTTTTGGTCCACTTGTCAAATCCATGAACTCCGTTCAATTCCAACATAGCTATGTTTGACGACAAAAGTGTCGACGACTGCTAGAAGCATGTAAAGTTTCCCAAATTCGAGGTCTACTGCAGTGAGTTCATTTTCAATGTACGTTCAAATACCACTTGCCGCAATATATCCAAAAATCAGTAATCTGGAAGCGGGTACTCTTTGAGTATTTGGACCTGTACATCTTTGTTGTATTCATTATTTCCTTCCTGAATATTTATCGTCTTTTCCACCAGATTCACAGCTCCTAAAACAGAATTCTTCTTGGAAATCTAATCCATGTTTGTGCCTTATGCCCGTTAAAAACTGGTAATCACTGTCATTACAAGTTATGGTTACTTACAGCTATATATTATTACAGTTACAAGTATATGGGTGTAGAAAAGGCAAAAGTTTGTTGTCCTAATTTCAAGCCAGTACTGAAGAAATACTATTCTACTCCGGTCATGGATGAGTGGAAATCCAAAAAATCCAAATCCAAAAATGACCGGAGTAGAATAGTATCCCAAAGTAGGTTACTAGGGCAACGATCATACTCCACATCCACTCCACCACCAAACTGTTAATAAATCAACCATCATCTCTACCTCCACTCCACCACCAAATCGATTCTCGTCCATAATAAAATAAATACTACAATTATGAATTAAATTTAATCATGAAATTAATATTGATTTTATTCAAAATGTAAAATATTTTACATATTTCGGTCATGAATTGACCGTTTGTGGCTTATCAAGTATTTCTCCATGTAGAAATACTTGCCACAATAACAGTAGAACTGTGGTGGACGGTGACGTACAGCATGCTGTCTGAGCCCACTTGAGCATACATAGCTCTTGTTGCAATTCGGTTCTGGGCAAAAGTACCACCGCTCACCTGTAATTATGTAAACAAAATTATTAAAATATATAAATTATTATTATCTTAGTTACAACCTACCAAGATGTCTTCGCATGTGTTCTTCCATGTTAAACTTTTGTGTAAAAGTTTTAACACAGAAAATACACTGGAATGGCTTGCGTCCTGAAAATTTAAATTTAAATTTTAAATTTTTTTTAATGTAATAATTGAATTTAAAATATGAAAATAAACATTTAAAAAACATAATTTACCTGCATGGACAGCATCCAGGTGGCGTTTCACATTTTTGCGATAAGGAAAGGTCTGATCGCAAAACAGGCACTTGTGCCAGTTTGTCTTGTCGTGAACTTCCTTAACATGTTTGTTAAGGGCTCCCCAAGACAAAAAGTACCTTTGGCACCAATCACATTGGAAATGGGCCGGCACTCTCAAGCCACCGACGAGAATCACTTCGTCGGTGCACCTGTCTAATTTTAACTTGGGTTTTTTCATGACCCCGGTGTTAAAGGTATCCTTCACCTTGTACACCACTCCCCCATAGATGAAATTTTTCAATCCATCGTTGACAGGGGGTTAGGTCACGGTTTTCTTTGGTTTTTGAACTTTTCTCGGCATTTTTACGAGAATTAATAAAATATTCTTGTTAATATAGTACTATAATGGAGTTATATATTTTGATGCTGCCTTACTTTCAACTCTCCATAAACAAAGATGAGCCTGTTCACTTACATATTTGCATCTGTATCGACCATCATTTCTATAATAGGAGATAGAGGCAGATAGAAAAATGTCAGTATTTGCGAAGAATAAAAAATACAATCCCCTGAATTTCGCTAACTGGTTCCAATATTTCATTATAGTTTTCCGCCTTTCGTCCCAAATCATTGTCTCCTGGAACACGTGTGATTCCTTTGGGTGAGCATACCATCAGAGTTTTTGAAGGATTCTCGATTATTTCTGTCAAATTGAAAAGTTCCTCCTCGGCCACCTCTTCCGGTAATGTCTCCGACAGGGGCCTACAATCCGTTTCGGATTTCCCATGCAACTGGGCCAGTTCCTGTTCATTCAATGGTTCTGATACTGTACACCGAATCTTCTTGTAAGTTTTGAACATCGATTTTTTCGGGGATACACTCATTTTCATCAATGTTAACGTATTCATTTACAAGTAACAGCCAAGCCTTGGGACGTATATTCCCGTTTGGTTCTTGGAGCTGATCAAATGACTTCACTCTGTAAGAAAAACATGGTTTAGCCATAGCTTGCTCAAACCTCGTTTTTGATGATTCCGACATTCCAGCCGACGAGTGCTCCATCCCCCGTATTACCATAGGTGTCCGTTTAATGGTGATTTTGGACCCGTATTTTGAAATCTGTCGAGCAATGACTTCCACTGCTAATAAAAGGAATTTATCTTTCCAGTCTACCTGGACTATACATTCGTCTAGCATTTTGCATTCATCAAAACCGAAGGTACTCGTTCTTCCATTCAATTAGTCATTGTCAAAAACATTAATCATTGATTTAGCCAATGAACTACCAATCACGGTTTTTCCGCTTAAAATCATTAGTGTATTTCGTTTAGGTATTTTTATCATCATAACTTACATTATTACATTATTTACAAATTTATTTATCTTGATATTGTTGTGCTGTAAAATCTTTTAATTCCACATGCGGATTTATTAACTGGAATATGGTTATTGTCCCACTAGTAGCCGTATTCCCTTAATTTGTCAGTCCAAGACTTTTCGGATAAAATTATTTAGTTGCTTTTGATTCCGATTTCAATCCACTGCTTAGCTTTCTCCATATTTTTAATTTTGTTGAACGTACGGGTAATTTTGACAAGCCAGAACAAATTCCTGATAGTCATTGCAGACGTAATATTTACCAATCTTTTCCATAGTGCGAAATTTGGATTGCCCATTTATTTGGGCTTCCAGTTGGGCTGCTGTTGCAGTTCTAAGTGTCCCTGATACTCCTGTATGACTTGTCCCATCAGTTCCTTCATCATTTTGTGGGCCGGGCAGCTCTTCTGTAGCTGTAGATCTTTGACTTCTGCAAGCTTCTGTCTCTTCCCAGACGCATCCGGGGAACTGTATTCCACAAGAGTCACCAACCGCAGATTCTGCATCTGTGGCTGGTCCAGCGAAAAATTCGGATTTACATAGTATGATCCTGCCGTCTCCCTTTTGAAGATACTCAGCGATACTAGCGACACCTGTGACGCGCAAATATTGTCGTTCTAAACGTTCTATTGGAGTTCTAAACGTCTAACATACCGTTCAGTAAGGTAGCTGGTTTTGGAGGTATTGTAGTGCCGAATAATGATGTGAATGTGGGGGCGACCAGTAATATCGTCAGCATATCGGTGCTCGGCAACGGTGAAGACAGGGCAGCGTTTACGAGTTGTCCGATGAACTCATAGTATAGCTCACTGTTGTCGGTTGGGATAGAAAATGGGACGATGTGTACGTAACCCAGTTCTTAATAAACTTTATTAAACTAGTTTAATTTAAAAAACTACAATCCAAAATTAAATTAATCAAAGCTAAGTCCAATGATTGTCTTTCGTTCAAGCTTAAAAGGTTTATTTTTAAAAGGCTTGCATATTTTACGAATTAATTATCATTTCGGACTTTTCAAGCCGGAAAATGGATTTTTTGAATCTCCCCTGAATCACGCATTCGGGTTCATGATCGCTGTCTTCATTATCGCCATCTATTCCATTCTTTAACATTTCGGTTGCCTCTGTTCTGAAAAACTTCCAAGGAATATAATGTCGTCAGACGAACCGATCATTGAAAGATTTTCTTTATTTTGATCCGTTTGGGTCAAATTGACGAAGGAACGACTTGAATAAGGTTCAACGTCAATTACGTCAAGTGGTTTCATTTCTGTTTTGCTCGTGCCTTTTTTAACAATTTTTATAAAAATCACGTCTTCATCACTGTCCATGGATTCAGCGCGATGAATTAGAGTTGGATGGTATTTATTATGCCCATAATCCTAAATATTTGAATATTTACAATAAGTTCTGGGATCGTCAAATCCTCCTGCCGATCACATTCTAGTGGAAATTACTCAAGATTGATGGAGATTGGAGACTCATTGTCGGAAATATATAAAGTAATTGTTGTAAATTATTGATCAATTATCAAGGTATGGAATTAAACTGCTATTATCATTTTAATTAGATCAAAATAAAAAATGTAATAGTTACAGCTCAACTTAAAAAATCCAACTAACGCTCAAATTAAACTGTTACTCATGTTTTATATGAATTTTCTAGATTATTAGTGAGGAAATAAATGAAAAAAAAAACTGCCATGTTTATGTATTTCTTTGGCCTTGACTATGGTCAGACAAATTAGACCACTAATTTACACTTCGCGATCTAATGGACCTAAATCTTGCTTCATGTGTAATAATGATATAATATTCTTTTATATTTAAAATAATTAAATAAAAAATATCTCATTATTAAATAAGTACCACATAGATTATGAGTATAAATTTGATGAATTTCCGTAAACTAGATGTAAAAGAGTGTAAACTTAAATTTCCTTAATCTATGGAACTGTAATTTATAATATAAACCAGGTTCGGTTCACTTTTTAATTGGAATGAAGCAGCAAAGCATAAAGAACAGGAGCATTTTTATTATGAAATAAGGCAACGACCACTAAAAGTAGTTGATTTCTGCCGAGCTTTAAGCTCAAGTCTAGCATTTGAAGTATAAGGGACGGTAGAGGCCTAGAGGTTTCTTTTAGTCGTAATGGAAGCTTGAATAGTTTAAATATGGGAGGCAATTTTCTGTTTAATTTAACATACTGAGGTATGGAGTGGCTAATGCCGGTAATAATAAAAAACGTAAACAACTACGCAAAATACGCAAGCAATGAGATATTAAAGAAAGGCGAGTTTTACTGAACCGGTTTCTTGTGTACCTACAACGTGTATATGTTATAAGGTTGAAGGAAAGGTGAAACAAGCCAATGCTAATAGTAATGTTGTTATTATTTCTATTTTGGAGAGAATTTAAATCCGGCCAATAAAAATATTATTCGAATTTTAAGAGCAAGTTACTTTCATTGCCAGAAACCTGTAGTTTAAATTAAAAAAAAACGTGCATTATTTTAAAAAACTTTTTTCAGTTTGAGTTTAACCAGTAATTTGACTCCCACCCGTAGCAAAAATGTTTGGGGGCCGGTAAAGGTTGAATTAAGTCCAATTGACGAGAATGAACCTGATCTTACCGGCAGGGAGGCCCCCATTGAACTTGGGACACCTAGATGGGGGCGCCTTTGGTCAGAGGCGGAGCCACTGAGGAAAGGTGTTGATTCGGCAATTTTTTTGCCCCTACCTTTCTAAACCCAATTATTCTGACCTGGGCGGTTTGTCACCAGTATGTCAACCTGTACGTGAGGTGTACGCGGTCCGCAGGACCCCTCCCCCCCATTCTCAGTCCCCATTAGATTAATCATCTAAATATTTAATTAAAAATACGTTTTTAGGCGTTTCCTAAATACCAAAATTAGTAAAATTAATAAATACTCTAATATAATATTCTACATGGACAATGTGGGATATGTTTATTGCATTGCGTCAAAATCCATGACGAGATATTTTGTTGGAAAGTCGTGGGCTGACAGCATAGCGATAGATTTTTCTATCAACATACGTCTGTTCTTGATGGCTTCTAAGTTTTTCGAGAAGTAAGTTGACATTGACAAGTTGATAATCTAGATCATCTGGAGTGTGTTCACATTCTGCAGCTGTATTTGTGGCGCTGTGGTACAGGGCAGGTCGAGTCAAGTTCATTGGGTGCAAGGTGGCATGCTGGCTTCGTAGGGGATCATTTTATGGAGCTCGTTAATAAAAGCACCAGTAATAACTCCTATTGAAGAGAGGCCAACTGTCGTAGTGACAAAGCAACTTAGCAAGGTTAGTTGTGTGTTCATTGTAGCTAAAATGAGAAGGAAGAGTGTGTGGTAATTAACGAAGATTGGCATAAATTGTAATCTGTAGCGTTGCAGGAAGACAAGCATTTGACTATTTGAGTTTGGGACGAGACTTGGGGTCTAACCTGACGAGTTTTACTGTGGGATTTTGATTGGTTTTCGGGCGATAAATCACTATACCCTTGTATTTCTACTCAAGTTGAGTTGGGAAGTTATCCTTGAAAGTTGCAACAACCATGTTGCACTTGGGACGATTGGGGATTGTTTCAATTTTGGTCTTTGGAAAACATTTGGGGTCTGAGTATTTGGTGTCACAGATGAGTCTCTTGGTTTCCGAGTTGCAGACGTTATCACGGAAGTGGGATGGTATAAAGAGCGTCCTGTTTGACCTGTCTAGCTAAAAAAATTGTGATTTCGATACTATCTGCTAACAACAAAAATTACATCGATATACAACCACACGCTTTAAAATGTCTAAAAAGGCTAAAAGTAAAAAAGTAAAATGTTTATTCACAGAAAAATAATTACAATTTTGCCTTTTTTGATAATGTATCGTTGAAATGGGTTAGTTGTTTTTTGAATCCTTCCAAGGCGTGCCACAGTTCAAATACTTCTGTTTTAGCCTTAGCGATACTATACTCGGAAATAAACCACACTTCCAAGATTGTCAACCGCTCTCTAATAATCTTCAATGTTGTTGATAATGCCATCCATGCATGCAAGGACAGTCTTCTTTACATCAATCCAAAACACGTCTCGATTTCGGACTCAATCTTGTCATCACAAATTTCCTCATCAAATTCGCTAAATAATTTCATAGCATCGGCGTCAGGAAAGGGTAAAGGTGCACCAGTATACGGTGGTTGCATTTGTATCTCTTAAGTAGTCTTTTGTAAGTTTGTCGGATGATTCGTTTTCACCATCAAGAGACATTTTAAAATATTGAGTGAGTAACGTAATATTCAAAAAGTTTTCAAAAGCAGTCCACTGATAACCACAGATTATGGTGATACAAAACGTCACACATGTAACACAATTTATCGTTTATGTGTATGTTAATTGTATGTATCGAGCGTTTCCGTAGAAAGTTTGTCTTCAAACGTCCTCAGTGATATATTTCTTGTACGATGGCAGAAAGTGATTTTATAGTATAGTGACTTCCACTCTTGATAAGTGCTAGAACTCTTGTACTATTAGTATTTTACTGTCTTGATTTATCGAAAGCAAAATTCGAAATGAAGAATAATATGAATTGGGCATAACACACGTGGAATATAATAAATATGTTTTAAAAACCTAAAATTTTGCCGTGCAGGCGCGAGACTCTAAAATATGTCTGCCAATATTTTACAATTTTATCTGCCAAACATCAAACAATTTAATCCTTCAGAAGTTTCATTTCAATAAAAATTTATTTTGACTTGAGTAAATTTAAATTGTAATAACACCCTTAGACGATGTAGGATTAACCCATTCGAATTCAACCTATGTAGACGACGATTCTCCACAAGAGACTCGTTGTACAATCCTATCCGCATGTCCTGCATTTTTTAATTATTTTAAATTTTATATAGGCGATAAGCTTTATTTTCGCAAAGTGGCCGGATGTAAGGCCGCTTTTGCAAATTCATAGATTGCAAATTTACTTCAGTACTTCGGTACTTAGAGTACTTCACTTATAACTATTATATTTGTATTCAATATTATATTAAAAGCTTACTTCATTCGTTGATTGAAGTAGTGCCAGTATCCCGGAACTGCTTGAACCCCATTAACGGTTGCATGCAACCTCATCCTTGGCAAGATTATGTTCATGAACAACTTATAATTCACCATCGTGGCCACACTCTTTGGGATGTACAT
Organism: Desoria tigrina; assembly: GCA_906901685.1. Lineage (NCBI taxonomy): Eukaryota > Metazoa > Arthropoda > Collembola > Entomobryomorpha > Isotomidae > Desoria > Desoria tigrina. The sequence goes on from CAJQTU010000065.1 coordinate 783,069, forward strand.
CCCCTTGACCATTAGTCCGTCGTAATAACGGGCTTGATTGGTATTTTTATTATAGTGTATCATCACACTATGGTCCGTCTATTTCCCCAGAGCGTAAGCAGCTCTGACCATGGACACGGGGATGAGGACGTCCGTTATGTGTTCGGGGAAATACATATCTTGTGCGTCTTTTGATGGAAGATCAGCGTGGTATTTCGGCTTGGCGAAACGACCTGGGACGTCTATTCGGAAACGGTCACATGGAACCACCTACACACACGCTCAATGATTTTTCTTTTTTTATTACAGATGTATTAAATGCACAAAACTGGGCATCTTTAAGCCCCAAAAAGGTGAAAAGTACCATATTAAAATACTTAGTTAATATAATTCAGAGTAGGCCAAACAATGTCTACCTATTGAACTCGGATTATTAATGCAATAATCCAGTACAATGAAATTAACATTGTAACCGTCAGTTCTACATCAAAGATAACGATCTTATCAAAAAATGCACTTGATCCTTGCTAATAAATTTTGCATAAGCCAGCCGGTCTGAAACGAAAGTTGCTCTATCAGACAGGGTATGTAAAATGTAACAATTTTTGTCCGTGCCATGTTAATCAAGTACGAGAGTGAGACTTCATCACATCCCGTCCATTAGTATGTAATATCCCAGCATTTGTTGTTCATCAATTTCCCGACATGTATCCTTTGAGTGCCCACACTCTATTGCTAATTTTAAAAGGGACGGCTTTGCTATCTACTCAATTTTTTGCGTATTTTACAACATGTATGTTTGCAAAATTCGGAGAAGTTAAATGGGACGAAAATCTTAAAACATTCCGGTGTAAAAACTGGGCTGGTATATTTCTTCGTATGCGGGTTCAGATGCAATTAATACGCAAACACAGTGGTTACACTTTATACAACGGTTTTATTGGTTTAAATCAAATGAAGGTGTTATGCATACAAAATCCCAGGGAAGACTGGGAGATTAGATGGAGATGAATCAACTTTACATCTCCTGGGGAGGAGATGGCTCAGCCGAAGGTCATCCTTCGGCTCGTGGCTGTAACATCACATACCTGTTAAGAAACAAGAGGAGGAGGGGGGGGTTCCATACCACTGCATGGCATGTAATGATTATGGCATTAATTAAAATTAACTCATGTCGTTTGAATATAATTTTGTCGATGTTTTTGACTGTGAAACATTCACCTCCAATTGTTAAAAATCCATCCTCGTTGAGCCAAAACTGTTGGAGGCTTAGAATTCCGTCCACGTTGCCGGCCGTCCCTTGTTTGTTGGAAGTAAGAAAAAATATTTTTATTTTATATTTTTTCTTGTAAGTGGAAGATTATTTGGCAAGCCGATGCTGCAGATTCCCTGTTGAATGTAATTATTAGCATTGGTATAGTCATTTTGTCATTAATATATGATATAAACGTAAGTAGGAGTACGTTAAAAGTGAAAAAGTTGATTTTGACTATTTGATATAATTTTTATAAGGCGAGGTGATACAAAATAGTTTATTAAAGTTTGAGTTAATCTTTCCAAATTTATAGGATTTAAGCATATTAAATAATTTTAAAAAATCAACTTACAACGATCTCCAAAAATTTCCTTCTTGAAAGCCCGTCGAACAGATTTCCTCGAATTTCGGACAACCGTAATGCACAGCCACGAACACACGGAGATGGTGGCTTAGTTTTGGGAGTGGCTGGTGGAATTGGGTAACAAATAATGTTGACCCAGCAGTTCAACAAAAAAAGAATTACAATTTTTCCAATTGCACTTGAAGCTGTCGTAGACATGTTTAAGATTTAAACTTAAAGTTTAAAATAAGAATGAATTTAAAATGCCAAGGTATGATTTTATATGCAATTTATATTATGCACAGCAGCAGAGTGCACACTGCAGAGCATTAAATTTGTAGGTTTAAATTTATCATTGGCCTCATTCGCCTGTTTGTCTGGTATTTAAATCAAGCAAATAAGCTTTTTTCATTCTACTGCAGGCGAAGTAGGTTAAATCAACAATCACATACATAGCAAAAGAAATCTTCTTCGTCGCAATATTATATCTTTTGGACCGTATGGGAAATATAATCCTCATTATGAATTATAACCTCGGACTCTTTTTTGTTGATAATAAATGTGGGGAGATATGTAAAACACCCTTTTGTAGTAATTTAATTAAAAAGTTTAAAAACTAAAGCTCGGAAAATCTATACTAAATTTACCACTTTCAATAAAGTTGTAAATCGGTACTTTATACCAGTCGAACCCATTTAACTGGGTTCGAGAATGCCTGGTCGTAGTACCGAAGGGGTAACCGTCCTGAGAAGCAAATGAGAAGTATAGGCTTACTTAATGATAATGTTACATTTTCATTATCCGTGAAGTGTACATCTCAGAATTTAAATTCATTTGTTGATTACTATGTGCTATGGTACGATTATCAGAAGAAAATGAATTTAAATCATCCAAACATATTGGAGGGGGAGGGGCTTAGAATTTAATTAAAAGGGGCGTGGTCACCAAAAAAATTTTGGCTCACGCCAAATTGGCATCCGGGGGACCCTCAGACTACCCCACAACTTAAACCCCCCTAACCAATGTAGGGTGGGAAAGTATTGGATTTCTACGTGCCACAACTTGGACAAAATACAACAAGGCACGAATAAAACATCAATTACTACAAAATTATAAATATTAATTAATAAATTGCAACAACCACACTATATACGACTTCTCACTTTAAAAACAGGCTCGAATATTATATTTTCCATGCTGTTAATGGTAAATCCGGAAATCTATTTGGCAATTCAAGTTTAAATTATAAATCGTAATTTAAGTATACATAATGGATTATCGCAATTCAATTGCCGAGGAAATACTGCATTAGAAAATTGTAATTGATACGGAACTTCTACATTATTTTAACTGCAATACGTACAACGTATTACCGTTTTCTTGCTATACTATATCTGTAAGTTCTGCAATGGAAATATTTTCTGACATAAATTCCAGTTAGAATCCTGTTTTTGCTCCTTTAAAAAAATCTCCTGTTAAAAAGGTAAAATCAATATTCCATCTCCTAGAGTTTTTAAGAACTTATTTAAAAAGTTATGGGCTATGGACCACTTGTAAACCAGTTGAGTAAAAGAATAGAATACAATGAAAACATGAGTTTTTCTAAATTCTATTATATGAGCAAGCATAATTTATTTTATTGACCCACAATTTAAAAATAAAAAAATCTGACGGCATTTGCTGTAGCCCAATTAAACAAGAAAGTGAACCGGCATTTTGTGAAATTTTAAAAAACTTGATTAAAAGACAACTCTGGTAAAGTCCAGTCAATTCATAAATAGAATGTCTGAGTCAAGAAATAGTAATGAATGAGATGTAAGCTCCTTTCACAATTTATGAGCAACTTTTGGTGAAAGAATGGCAAAGTGATCAAAAATTCCTGATTTTTAGATCGATATGCCATTGCATTTTACAAACCCGGAATGTCCTACTGTTATGTTAGCGAGAAATAGAATTATTTCTAAATGTTGGATTTTATTTCGTCGAGACACGCAAGACAAAGAACCAATTATTTGAATTCCAATGAACCTCTTGGAAAAAAGGATTTTCAAAAAAAGTCGGATGTTTGCGTTTACCAACCATTGGGCAAATATTCTCCGTTGGAGATCGAGTTTTTTATACTCTTTTATGCAGACTAATTATTAGCTTTGACATTAGACTTTACTGAGGATGGGCTGAGGATGAATTATCTTCGACTCGCAATGCCCAATATGTAAAAATTAGTTTTGTACCGTTTGACAAAATACAAAATAATTAAAATTGGTCCATATAACATAATGGACTGAAATATAATATTCACAGCTCTTATCAAATACTAGGCGTAAGCCCGGTAAAAACCGGGATTCTATGTGTTGGGTCAAAATTGTTAACCGTACTTCATTCTTGCATCTTCAATATCAACGTTTCAAGGATTTTTAACGGCATAATTCTGGCCAACCACTTAGAATCCCGGTTTTTACCAGGCTAACGCCTAGTACAATTGACCTTCTTGTCAGTTTTTAAGGTCAAGGAGACAAAATTTTGAAATTTTAACACAACCGAAGGCTTTCTCGGCGGAAGGAGATGTAAATTGATATATCGCACGACGATTTCAAAATTTTGACTACTTTGACCGTTTCAAGGTCAAAGGGTCTAAATTTGGAAATTCCAACATAGCCAAAGTATTTCTCGCTTGGCGACGGTATAAATCGGTGCCTCACATTACCGCTTTGAGAAATAAAAATCAAAAGGTCACGTTAGCCTAGGTCGCAGGTCACAGATTTTCAAAATTTCAAGATGGTCAGTCCCCGCCCGAATTTATTTTAGAATTTTTGGCTATCTCGATTTTCTTAAATATCGACCAAGTACAAAATGCATAGACACAACATCACATACATACAAATGGCCGGAATTATGTATATGGATTTGCATACAAATAATTATGCCATCCAGTTCTTAATTTTGACGTCGACGATTTTATTAGTTAAAGTTTATTTCAACTCATTCACCTTAATTAGAATCGTTGCCTGAAAAGGCCCAAGGTTGTAAAATAATTAAATTATTTATTATGTTGATCCAATTGTGTGTAACTAATTAAGTGCCTTAAAAACTAGATGCAATAAAATACTGGTGTGTTGGAATGGCGACCAGAAAAAACGAACTTCTTTTTCAAACCTGGAATTTTTTTTCGCCACCATTCGTTAAGAAATTTCATCGTAAGAATACACCGCGTTTTTTTTCTAGCATTTATTTGAACTATTCATTTGAGATTGTAATTTTGTAATACCAATTTTAGTTCGCAAGAAATATTTAATTATTTTAGGAATATCAAAGCCTCGAAGTCCAACCCGCTTGTTAAAACTGATTCCGCTTAGCCGCTTACGACGAAAAAGTGTTGATTTCAGATTCAATGATCCAAAAAACACAAAAGCCTTCCTGAACCTTAACGAATTAATCCTTCCTGACTAGTAACTGTTAACACATATTTTATTGCAAAACGTGTTGTATTTCCAATTTCTTACAAGCTTCCTTGCTACATATATTTACCGTTTCAATGCTCCCCTTATCAGGAATGATGCGGTGATAGTGTCACTAAAATATCATCGTTATGGTTTGAGCAACTCAAGGACACCCGGAACACAAATTCATGGCTAAATTCAATATCCCTTTATTATGTATCGTAGATACATTATGCGAATGACCTGGTGTCCGTCTGTCTGTCTGTCTGTCTGTCTGTCTGTCCGTCTGTCTGTCTGTCTGTCCGTCCGTGAGCACGATTACGGGCGAACGGCTCAATATTTTAAATTTTTTCTTTCGGGAACTTATTAAGGACGGTTAAGCGGAGGTCAAGTTCGTTCGGGGGCCATGTAGGTCAAAGGTCAGGGGGGTAAGGTCAAAGTTCAGCATTTTTTTCAAATACTAACACCCCATGTGTGATACATCGATGGAAAGCTATTGTCAATGGCTATTCAATGGTGCATATAAATTTTGGGTGGGATTACCCCTTGACCAGTGGGTAGTGGTCAAGGAGGTCAAACTACGAATCTATATTGGGTGATACTTCATTTGAACGCTATGAACAAGCGCTTTCAAAAAAACGTATGTAACTTTACTCTATGATTAGGGCAATGTGAGATTTTCAAAAATTTATATATTTTGAACATTTCAAAACACAGTTTTCACGTTTAACATGTTGAAGAACAGTTTTGATGTGCATAAAACGTTATAAAAACGCCACATCTACGATACATAACTATAACGTTGGACGGTTTATTACAAACATACATGTAATTAAACATTGGTTAATTTTTTAGAATTAAAAATACAACCCCGTTTATTTTGCGAAATATTATAAAAATATGGAATGCAACTGATGTCGATTTCGTATTGGTTACATCGAAGGATTGATGATAACTTGTTATCTGAATATAAAAGCTGACACATGAAAAGAGGTTTAATTAATCACCTTCAACTTTCGTAATTTGTAATTGCAATTACCGATCCCAACATTTGGATTAGTATCCACATTTGTAGTAAATATTCGGAAGTCGGTGTGGCTGTACAGCCCTGTGTCTATTAATAATTTTTCCAAGCGTTTTATTGTAAATTGAAGAAATAAAATGGATTTTAAAACTCAACTCCAGGTATAGTTGCCTTTAATGGTTTATTGTGTGTAAATGTTTCGTATACACTGAATTCGTTTTTTTTATCCAACTATTTAACATCTTTTCCAGATCCACAATGATCAAAACGCGCTTAAATACACAAGCCCGACTAAAACTTCCTTAATCATATTAATATTTGGAATTATGATATCTTCATGCAGTTTTCTATCAACAGTTTTAATAATTAGCAATTCGGTAACAACGAGCAAACTGTACCCTTTGGTCGGTAAGTTAAAATTTGCCCGAAAACGGCAAACTGAACTAGTTTTACTTTCGTAACTCATTTACCCATAATAAGTAATCTATATGATATGACTATATATATATTCATGATTTTGAAGATCAAGTGTCTCGGGATGTTTCAAAATTATCTCACGATGCGAGCAATTCCTCTCTGCCACAAATCCCATGCCCCAATTGCCCAACTTGTCCGGAAGTGTCGTCTTTTGGAACCACAGTCCCTTTAATTTATTTGTCAAGTACGGCACAACAAGAAAATGTTACAACGGATTTCACAATAGAAACCACAACTACAACACTTCTTCCAACAACTGAATCTGCAACAAATATTAGTGTGACTTTTGATTCACCCGTTCTTCCGATTTCAGAATCGACAACTTTACAAACCCTAGAACCATCAAATCCGACATTTGAATCTTCAACAATTAACCAAGCCGTTGAACCAACCACTTGGGCATCAGAGCCTTCAACTCCAACTAAACTATCGACGCCTGTACAAATCCTAACTGAATTTTACGAAGGCGATGGGAATTTAAATTACAGCTGCTTCAAATACTGCTCATCTCCACCCATTACAAGAGTACAGCTGAACTTTGGGTTTCCCATTATTGCTCCACGAGACCATCAACGCTTGACCATTGAAACCTTGAGTATTTAATTCCTAAGATATTCGTTTTATTTATCCGTGCGTTTTTACATCTGATGTCATTTTTATTATTACAAATTACAGTGCAGGGGGTATCGAAAAATGCGATGAAGAATGCGAAACAGAAAGTGGCTTATCTCGCTCTACGCGGGCTGCAACCACATCTAATCGAACAGGTCGAGATAAAGCCTGAATGGGAAGTTCCAGTGCCTAAATGTCAAACCTATATTTTCGAGGAACCAGAAAAATGCTCATAGTTTCCTTATGATAGTTATGAGGAATAATATCCTATGAACTAGTGAAAGTACTTCTTTCATTTTAGCTTTAAAGAACTTTGTACTCCATAAATGTCCTTTTTAATACGGTATTTATTAAAATAAGTAAAATTGCATAAAATAATCATACAAAAATGAAAACTTCAATTTAACACCTTAAAATATACCAACTCATTATTTCCCCTTTCCTGGAGATTGAAGAATCTGTTCGGAGTCATTCGATCTACAATCAGTCTCTCTCTACTCGTGTAGAGGATGATAGTGCGTTTTTAAGCATGTGTAAGATATGAGTATTATGGAAGACTAGTTGGGATTCCGGTTGGGCATGTTGGGATCTCCAGTCTTCACTCTCGGAGGAGATAAATCATGGGGAATTTATAGCCTTCCATATACTTCTATTATGTACGACCTGTTATATAAGTTACGTAACTTGGTTCTTTATGGTGGTGGAGATATGGAGATAGATGTTGGGATTTGGTGGCAAAAACGGGTTCCAGGATTCTGAGGATGGAAGCTCGTTGCCAAGTACTCCTTTCGGGTACCGTAACTCACAGAACTGTCAGTCTTCTGTCAGACTCTGACACATCTCATCTCCCATCTAACTTCATCATGGCCGTAGCTCCTTGTTTCAAAGATTAAAATTACCAAAAAATTTAAAAATTACGAAAAAAATAGCATTTTATGAGAGAACTAAAATCACCGGAGACTGGATTTTTCTGAAGGAATGCAATTTTATTTCCGTTTCAAAATGATTTACGCCGTGTCTTTTCTTTCCCAGCTTGCATTATATCTATACATCGAATACAGCATATGATACGATGTATACAGCATGTCAAACTCAGAGATTATTGCCTTTTTCTTTAATAATCCAGGAATTTCATGTAATTGTTGGTTGGAAACGAATGACTCGGATTATTATGCTATCGCTTTCCTAATTTTATAACAGCAGCAATGAAAACAATGAGAGGAAAGGGTTGTTATTTTAACTCTGGATCTTAGATTTAGAGGTTCGTCAGGAAATAATGACCACAGAAGTTGAAGTGTTGATTCATGTGGTTTAGACATTTTAGGTTAGTTTATGAAACAGATTCTTGGAAGTGTTTTTTACTTGTTTGAACAGATAAATAATTTTCTGTCATTTAAAATTAAAACCAATTTCCTTCTTTATTAAAAACGAAAGGAGTATTGTTGATTTATCGTTTATTTAATTTTACAAGTAAGAATTTGATTAATTTTAGGAAAGTGCTGAAAATCATGAAAATATAAAAAAATATCTGAAAATCGGATAAAAATATTACAATAATCCTATAAAATTACAAATAATGCCCGAGGACGGGCAATCAAGCCGTAAAAGCAGTTTTACAAGTCACGTCGGGACTTATCTGAAACCTTGTTTTAGTTTCTTCCTGTCTGGAGCTGTGAAAGTTGTCGCCTTGATTGACATTGTAATCTTTTAAATACACCCATTAATCCGTATGTATTCATATAATAATGATTATAATATGGGGTTGCATAACGTTTTTATTACAGTTCATGTCCCTATGCTGCGTAATTTACATTACAATCCTCCTATGGAAGTTGGTGGACAATTCCTATACCCAGTTCCAGACAGATAGTCAACCAAGTATTAAAATTAGGTTTAATTCTTATCTTTAATATTTTTACTTATTTGTTTCTTTTACCTTTTGTAAGCAGCCCGAATCGGTTTTTGGGCCTGGTACTTAACTCAATTGTCGGTGACCATTATTCTGGCAGGCTTTCTTTTCCATTCGGCAACTTACGTAAGTTCCTCATTATAATCCTTAAATTAAAATAGACACTGCGGGGTTCTAAAATAAGAAACTTGGATCTTTATGTAAATTCAGAACATTTCATTTAAAAAAACTTTACTTTTTCTTTCTACAGAGGAACATTAGACGTTGTCAAATATGGATCATTATTTCAGTCCCTCTGTTTGTCATTTGGACAATTGTTTTCGTAACTCATCTAGCCTTGTCCAGCCTCCCAATTACGTTGATATGCTTGTTTTCAACTTTTGGCATTTACCGAGCCTACACGTTTTTTGCTGTTTTTGCCTTTATCAACGAAACCGGACATGAGACTGGATACCACTCTCCGGTTCAATGCTTATCGGATGAGGAGGTCGAAGATTTTTTTGCGGGAGACCCTGTAGAAGCCATGAAGAATTACGACAATGGCATGCTGTCTGAACATTGGCCTTATGACCAAGCGTATGAGATCCAAAAGGACAATTTATATATAGGTATTAAAGCATCTTGATTTTATTAAATGATCATAATCCACAAAATATTTTTGACAAATTTGAAATTTGATCGTTTAGACACGCAAAACCGGATTGGAAAAGGACGACATGGACTTATACTCAAAGGAAATCGCAAACTTACTGACGGAACATTTGCTCCCGTTGTAGTGAATACAACAGATCCCAACGAAACGGATCTATCAGATTTTAAGACAATTCTGGCGGAATTGAAGATACTGATCTATGTTGGAGAGCATGCAAATATTGTTAATCTGATTGGAGCTTGCACCGAGAATATAAGAGACCGTACGAAATTCAGTCAAAAATTATTTTAAATAACTAATCAAGTTAAGCTTAAGTTAAAGAAGCTTAAAGAATAGCTCAAACTAATTGTTTTATAGGAAATCTGTTAATCGTAGTAGACTACTGCCCTAAAGGTAGTTTACAAGAATACTTGAAAGCCCGACGAGGCTTTTTCGTCAATCTAGTTAGAAAGGGGAACATTTGTCCGAATTCAATCATGTAATTTTTGCAAAAAAAAAAATTCTAAGTACAGTTTTGACACATGTATTGGAAAATAATATCAAATTTTAAAACCTTTGAAGAAAACAATATTGCAATGTCGAAGCTACGATGTCGAGTGAAATAATCACAACAATTCATCTCCTCCGATGGTCCTACGAAGTCTCTTGTGGATTAGCATTCCTCGCCTCCAAAAAAGTTATTCATGGGAATTTATCGGCCGGAAACGTGCTATTAACCTATGAAAAAGTCGCCAAGATTTCTGACTTTGGTCGTTTAAAACCACTCGTTCCCTCTGATACCGACAGCAGTGACAGCAAAATCGAAGAAGTAACGCCTAGCAAGTACTCAAATTATAATACTATAGTATATTTTAATTATTAATTAACAATTAATTTATTGAAACAGGTTCCTTGGCGTTGGCTTGCGCTGGAGTCCTTAATAGATTCGAAATTTTCGACCCAATCGGACATTTGGTCGTTGGGAGTCACAATGTGGGAGATATTTAGTCTTGCAGAGGTTCCATATCCAGGTCTTTCATGGAGCCCTGACTTTGTGGATTACATTAGTAGAGGAATGCGAATGAACAAACCTGCATATGCAACTAACGACTTGTAATAATTAGCAGTGTTGCTTTTTAAAAAATACACAAGATACCAACCAAAAACTTTGAAAGAAATGTCTAAAATTCCGTTTGAAATTGGATTTTACAGATACAATTTACTCTTAGAATGCTGGGACAATGCTCCAGAAAACCGGCCTTCACTGGACAGAATTACGACAACATTAGAAAATTACTTGCAGAAATGTCAAGCCAAAGATATCATGACTTCTGGATACGTTAAACAATTTTCGGAACCGACATTAGCGAAGGAAGCTGATGAGGGTTGAAGGATGGAAAAGCTATGTACAAGTGCACAACTTAAAAGATTTATTGAATGGGAAGATACCCATTTTTCACTATTAGTTTTAATGACATTCGACATGAAATAAAAATCGATTGAGCGATAATTTCGTGACTATGATGCATGATTTGAAATGTTCATGTCCAGGATTTTTGTTCCGCTTGACAATAAAAAACAAAGCACCACTCAAGATGTGTGTTACTTTGTAAGGTTTGTACCCAATTTGTTGAATGATTTGCAGAATGTTCCAGGCCTTACCGAATTATAATTAATCCGAAAAAATTGGTCTCTTTAATTAATAAGCAAAAATTTACCGAATTTCTACAGATTGCGGACAATTTAAATGAATTTGTTTAAGTAATTCAGACCTTCTAGACTGAACTTTATCGTAATTATAGGATTTTTTTATTGGAAGCAATCAAAGAAGGTCAGTTTCGAACATACAATGAACATTACTGCGTATATTTAAACTCGGGGTCCTGATCAAATCTTGATTTTAAGAATGGCAATTTAAAAAAAACTAATAAGATAAATCAGTCAAACTCAATTAATACGGATTTGATGACAGTATGTGTTTCTATCGGAATTGTATGTTATCCATTGCTATATTATCTCAATTAGTGGTAAGGGGCTTGGAGTCTAACTCAAGCGGTTAATGTCTTTTGTATCATAGACATTCACCATTAAAACCCGTGCATTCTTTTGATGAAAATTCCGATTTACATGAGGAATCAAATGGTTTAGAACCGATGATTGTGATTGCATGACAAGATATTCATTGATCAATTGTTACTTTGTTCATGTCACACAGTAAATATCGTTTATGTCACAAGGATGTAAACCGATCCGATGTTTTAAACGCAAGAAAATATTTTCGAAGATCAATAAAAATTAGGAACCTTGATATACTCTAAATTACAAACAAATCAGAGCATTTTATTTAGAAACTTGCCTTGGTGTTGTGAAAACAGCTCTCATTCTATCGTGGACTTAAAGTCATGAAGCATGTAGCATAAATGCTTTGTTCAATAGGTTTTAGATAGTGTACACAAGGATTCATTAAAACAATGAAGATTAAAATTGTGGGATACATTCTCCAGGTCTTTATTATCTTTGAATTTGTAAGCAAAATGTATTTGGCATAAAAATTATTAAATAAAAAACGAACAACTAATTCATACATATTATTGTTAATTATATTTAATTATTAATTAAATTGAAGACTATCGGTCTCTACATACTAGCTTCTCGTTCCATCCTCATCACAATAATTTCTCAAAATGACATCTCTCCATCTGATTATCAACTCCAAATTGAGTCTCTTACGGTCACGGTCACGAATCCTTCAATGGAAGATTCGCAACATCCGACGCCCACAACAACGACCTCATTACAGCCTAGAATGTTAAAAAACAGTACCAATGGAACTAATGATCCCGACCGTCCATTAGGACGTGCATCATGTGAGTACATTGTTTGTTTTATCGAGTGTGAAAAATTAAGTAACTTCTACTTCATAAATCTTCAAAAAAAGAAAAAGAAAGTACCCACCAAGTCTATATAGTTGTGTATTTTACCCACTAGTTAGATTAACATCCTGATTTGCCATAAATAACTGAGCCATTTAAATTGAAACTCATTCTAACTACCGGCCTTTCTAAAAAAAAATCTGAAAATGACAACTCAAGAATTAATAAACGAGGGAGCCGAAAGCTTCTTAATCCTCAATTAATTAATCCCCTAATTTAATACGTTTTCAATCCCCTTAAATCGAAATACTGTAAAATAGTATGGAGTGGAATAATCTTCTCTGAGTTTTAAATTTTTAAATTGCTAAAATATAGTTCGCATTAAAATCTTTTTATCTTTGTAAATATATAAATCATCAAATAATTCTTGATTTTACGGGCTTTGTTGGGGTGATAGACGAAATAATATATGATTCGAGAGAATGGTCAAAAATGAATAAAGGCCCTACGATAGACTTATTCAGGATATTCATAGACATTTAAGGTGGATTTTTGCAAAGTTTTGGACAGTGCAGTGGGTCGTTTCAACATTCTTTTAGTATGATTGAAGTTGGGAAGATGTGCATAATTTATAATTAGCAGAACTAATCAGTTCACTCTAAAACTATTTTAGCATCAATCACACTCCTGATTTCAAGTCTTGAGTTGGTCTTCTCCCTCCTTCAGATGTACTTCAGCCTCGCCTTCCTTGGCTCATTCTTCAAGGTGACCTTTACTACGCTAAATTATCAACTCACCATTATGATTATTCCTCTCTATTATTTAAAGACCATAACTAAATGTCGGCTAATTGTCCTTCGAATTTGAAAAAAATTCCAGTTGGCACAACCTCAGATTGAGTCTTGTCTGAAGTACTTCATTTTCCATGCCGTCGTGACTTCTGGAATATTTATCTGCAAAACTGTCCATTACTTCCAGACGTCTCACTTGCTTTATCAACAGAATCATGGGATTTTTATTTTCCAGGGTTTATTTGTATTCTCAGTGGATTCATTTGCTTTAGTTTTGCATATTTTATTAATTGTCGGGGTTGTATATTTTCTCTCGGTACAAGTAGTACCGCAAATTTATAAATAAGTTCCCACTTCCCACCGAGTATCATCGATATGTGGTTTTTTTCGTTTGATTAAACTTAGTGTGGGGATTTATTTCGGGGATGGTTTTTAATGATTCAAATGAGTTATTTGTGTAAAATATACTGTTTAATGATTTTCAGTTCAAAAATATTCTTGCTAAAACGTACAATTATAGTATTTTATTTCAAATCTTTATAGCGCATATATACAAAAGGTCTACAACAAGTTTTTCTTGAAAAACATCTGAACAACCAGAATAACAACAATTAAAATTTAAAAATTACAAATAATACAAGAAAAATCCATTATAAAATAGGAAATAAGTAATGAGCCAGCGCTCAAAATATTTTGAGCCTCTCTGGCCAATCCTTAGCCTAATTTTAATATTTCTCCCATTTGGCATGTGGTCAACTCTCGTCGTGACCGGTGACCCCCCTTGGACCCTATACATTATTTATGGATCACCCAGCCCTAAAAATTAACAGCTCCTTTCATACTCACAAACTATTAGACTTTCAGAAGTATAACAACAATAAAGTTAAAAAAAATGATAATGACTACCTTCTCTACATAATAAATACAAATTTACGTATCCATTACACTCCAACTCATCGCCCACACATAAATTAAGCAGAATGAAGTAAAGTCGGACGATCCATCAAATTGTACTTGGGAACACCCACTCCAACATTAAAAGCTACATGCTATCATTATATAAGATGCAGATTGCAGTATTATTGCAGATATTTCATGCATTTATTTTTTACTGGGCCTTCTAGACGTGACTTCATACTTTATATAATTTGTAACGTACCGTAAATCCTGGTATAGAGCCCCTAGAGGATTTACAATTTGAAACATTCTAAAGAAGAACGTATTCAAGAGTGGGGACTTATTAAGGGGGACTTTTAAAACAATTTACATGTTTAGATGTTTTTTTTGTTCGGGCGCAGGTACGTCGATAGTTGATCTGATTTTAAAACCTAAATTAAGAATGAAACCACACCAAAGACGTCGACAAATAACATAGCACTATGCACTACCGATTAACATGGTGGTTGTGATTTTTTAACATTGGGGTAGATTGACAAAACCCAGGGGGTGTTACAGATATGACCCAAGTTCCAACTAAACGTGAACGTGAGCTGGAACCCGTAGGTTACCTATTCGAAAAAAAATTGAAAAATTTCAACCGTTCTCGATGTAGAGCACAAACGGACGGACAGACAGACGGACAGAGTGGAACCATTAAAGGGTTTCACCCTTTAATAAACGAATTTAGGGGACGCTTATTTTAGGATTTACGGTAGTTCATGTTAACATGTATCAATTTAGCCTTCGTTCCCTACTTTTGTTGTTGTGCAATGGACAAATAGACAAAGTTCGAGAAAGGAATTGATAAAACAGATGAAACGCTAAATACTTGAAGAAGCTGTTCCTTTTGGCTTCTCCACCTCGCCATCCATTCACTTCTACTTTGTGGCTAATCGTAGATTTCAGAGATATTATTTTTAGCAACTTCCTCTCACTATTTTTAGCTTTCCAACTCCTATATACTTATCATCATTATCATGTGTTGACAATTTTTTTAGGGCACAGCTTCACAGTAGGGATTCACAACTACCGACGGTCTAGATTACTCTATAACCGGATTATAGACTTCTAGGAGATCCGTT
Organism: Desoria tigrina; assembly: GCA_906901685.1. NCBI lineage: Eukaryota > Metazoa > Arthropoda > Collembola > Entomobryomorpha > Isotomidae > Desoria > Desoria tigrina. The sequence continues at coordinate 798,421 of CAJQTU010000065.1, forward strand.
TCATAGATTCGTACCTGTTTCATATACAGAGTATCTGCAGTGTGTTTTAAGAAACGCTGAAAAGCAGTGAAGTTTATTATGTGCCTCTGGAATTCGACTTCTAGTTCTTAAAGGTGTTTATGTTATTGAAAGGAAACGCATACTTGTCGGCTTAAGGATTCGCAATGTCGATTTTGCAAGTTCAGGCCGAATGGTCTGCGATAGTCGAGATTGTAAGTGTGAATTATGGTTTTTAGTGAGGTTTTTTAACTGAATCCAAATTATGTCGGTGTTTTTATTTTTACGAATACTTTTTGTGATAGATTGTGACAGTAATCCTCATTATTTGGTACACATTAAGAAGCTGTTATTATGGAATTGCTTCAGCGACGGAACTAGAACTTCTGAGTAAGTCCTTCAAAACTCATTTATAGTGTCATATGTATTTAAGTCCAATTTAAAATTCATTAGTATCCTTTTATTGGTTTAAATAGCTTGGCCTGTAGCGTTAACAAGTTTTATTTGCAAGATGGTATTCATTTCAATACATTTGATTTTGGCCCTGTTTCTTCATCGTAGTGCTAAGCAGGTAATCAAATATTACATGTGTTACGATTTAAGAACTCTCTCGGAATAAATGCCTCTACATAATTTCCCCACTTAAATTCGGTATGGAAAAATAACTCCCTGGGATTAACCCGCTCCTAAACAGTTCAGTCTTAAAAGATAAGAAATGAGTAAAATATTAATATGCAACCGCATGTGTAACATGTGGATGTTAGGGTAAAAATCACTAACAGTCCCGGAATAATTCCCATATAATCAACACTTAAATCGTGATTACCCTTACATAAGCATTTAGGTAATTAACCGCAAGGACAAAAGCTTAATTAAATTTTGATTTATGAATTCACAGCGAAATGAAACGAGACTGAAAGTGTGGTTCTACGTCCGCCTAATCCTTGGACTTTTCGTCCTAGCCGTTTTTATTCTCGAGATATTCTCTGCAATAACTTCCTATGGATTTAACGTCTACTCCATATTTCTAATAATCATTATCGCATCTTGGGCCTATTTCATTGTATATTCCCTCGTCATTGTTCGTTGGTTAATTAAGGAAATCGAGCATGATTATGTAGTTGCCAGGAGTATGTATAGTATATATTCGGGAAGGAGTCCTTAAAAACTGTGAGTAGTTATAAGATTTTTAAAATATTCAAAGGAGACTTGAACACGAGCTTTATTTTATTTACGTTGACGTTTGTTTACCTTCATATCTGATCTGTATATCGTATATCCTACGTAAGCTGCAACTGCAAATATTTATGCTACCATATATCCAAGTTATAAATTATTCAAACAACTACATGATTACACTACTGACACAGTTTTTAATTTCAACTGTTGCAAATACAATAAAAAAAATCGGAACAAACATGTAGTGATTGACACCGTGTTATTTTAAGTATTATTCCTCATTCTGTTCGATACTTGGGCGATGTTTCTGAGTAAAGGGATTAATCTTACCGTTTATTCAGTACTACTGAACTCTATTTACGTTTAAAGGCAGAAAGAATACTAGGTAGTTTAGTACTATTGCATATGGAAATTAACGTAAAAATATAAAACAAGTTAAATTAGCTTAGGAAACGTACGTTTATCCTAATTTATATCGCATCAGTATCAGTGACGAATCTGATTTTGTCGTTTCTGGAAATCAGGACCAAGATTAGTTTTAACACATAGCCAAAATACGTTCTTGATTGTTTTTTTCATTTGTGAGGGACTTTATTTATTTAAGTTGTTTATTCACACCGAATTGATGAGTTTTGTTTTCAGTTTTTGGGAAAACTCATAGCTATGGGAAAACGTTCGATTTTCTAAGCTTCTTCATTTCTAACTGTAGAAAAAATATTCCAATTCCGATCCATGCTCTGTCCAGCCAAGAGATCCCATTAATGTTATTTGGCTATCGAACTGTATAAATGGACAGTAAAACGACGGAAGAGTAAACTATAAATGCATTTTACGGACACAAAAATGTGTATTTGGCTTGGTCCTGTTTGTTTTGAAACGTAATCTCCGCGATAAGTGACCTATTTCTCGCACATTACATCGTGAGCATTAAAGTCGTCACCTAGTGTCAGTTGTAGATTGGACTTACTTAACAAATAATTTTCTGTCCTTTTTCTGGACTAAATCTACTTAAAGCATTCAAAGTTATCCTAGTCAGCCAACACAACTGAACAGAAACGCTTATAATATATCATTATAAACAGTAGGCAAACTTAAAATAGAATTGATTTCTACTGACACTGCATTGGAAATTGAAATGGACACGAAAGTACCCATATCGTCGCAGGTAACCAAAGTTTGTTTCGTTGTCTATAAATTGTTTTTTCAAATCCAACACTGAATTCCTGATTAATTTTGGAAATAGCACGGAAGACCGTCGTTTCTGGGAACGACACCTTTAACTCCTTTGGCAATGGAAACAACGCAGCGTGTCCTCCAACAGATACAGAATCGACAAAAGCCCTCTTGTTTGAAATGTTTCTGCTTTGTACTCCTCCTAATTACAGGCTTCAATACGTTATTCATGTCCATGATCATGTACAAGAACTCCATTCTTTTAGAGGAAAATCGAATTCTGCTTGGTTAGTTGACATCATAATCAAATTATAATCAAATACATGTCAAATACTTACAATTAATTTAAGAGTTTGGATTACACCATTATTTCCCGATCCAAGCTTCCTTTGATGATTTCATATTTATTTATTTTAAGCATTTTTCTTAAAAATAATATGCAACATCCAAATGGTGCGTTTATTCTGCCAACAGGTCGACTATTCTTGATGGAATCAAATCATAATCGCTTGCTGGGCCTTATGACCCCTTCTAAACTGTCCCATTATTATTCCGATGATGTCGAGAGATATTCTGCTGACACTTACAAACTTGCTAAGGTAATTATTAATTAAATTTAATTAAATTGCTGCTTCTTCCATCAGACTTGGATGTTAAAGGGTTTGTCCCAAAAATAGGTCCAGGGTCATAGAAATGGATAATATAATAGAGGTCCAGGGTTCAGAATAACTGAAGAACTCGGGGGTCCTATTTTGGGGTAAATTATTCTTACAATTAGCTTGGAATGATAAGTTGGTACGACGACTCTAGAACTACATCTCGGCTTATTTCACTACATAAATCATTGACATTAAAAATGGGGTGAACAAGCCCAGAACAGAACCCAGGGGTATTTATTGAGATGAGATAATTGATGGTTTACCTGTCTAATCTGCACCTAGTGCATGTAAACTCATTTTATTCGACAATTTCGACATTAATTAGATACTATCGGAAAGTGTCTATCACAGCTTATAATATTGATCCAAGGAGACTATAGTACCCATAGAATAGAATATCCGATCAAATGTACTGCGATTCTCTAAAATATGTAAATTTTAATATCTAGCTGGTTGACATCAGACCGATGCCGCTGGATGAATGTCCACCTTGTACAACACCAAAGCCAACGCCAGTAGAACCTCATAAAAATCCGGTCTCAATTTTAAACGAGGAAATCGGAAGCGGAAAAGCGATAAATTACGAATGCATTCACACTTGCATCAATCCACCAATTCATCTCTCATTCCTCTCAATTAACAACACGGAACTTCAAGGGAAGCAATGGGAGGGACAAGGTAACCGTAACCACATCCTTTTGCCTTTTAATGTGTTTTAAACCGATGGTTGCAATTTCTCACAAATCCTGATGGATCGAGAGGTTTATCTGTCCTTTTAATTTAATTTTTTAATACTTATCGTTTTGCAATGAAGGGATGAGCAAGAGCGAAGCCAAACAAGTAGCAGCTTTCAAGGCTATCAAGGAAATCTTTCCCCACTTGGAATCATCCATCGGGGAAGACTACATCCCTGACATGGAATATCATCCGAAATGCAAAACTCCCAACCCTGAAGGTCATGTTGATCATGAAGGAGCAAAGAAATGCTAATTTTTGTCAGTAATACATAATCATGACATGTCATTTAAAGCATTTTAAACTTACTTTAAAAACGATATAATATAAAGATACTCTGGTATTTAAAATATGCTCCAATAAACGTTAGCACTCTGTGAACATAATAATAAGATTGCTCAAAACTAGGGGTTACAATTTACAATCATATAATATGAATGGAAATATGGTGACAGGGGTTCCTACGACATCCGTTCCTTAACTACAAACGTTCCTACCCGACAAATGTTCCTCAGACCTTGAAAAACTTAAGTAAAATTCTTTTCTCAAAGTTATTTGGTTTTTATATTAAAGAGATCATAAAAATTTATTCAACGCGATATGCACCGTTACTAGACTGTCGCCACACGCAAACTTGTTCCGACAAACCGGGCAGTTATTAGGTTGGAGTATCTATCTCTGGTTTAAATTTTAAACCTTCGAATTGGAGTAGTTATCTAGGTGGGCGGTTATTCTTTTTGCTGAATATATCGGTCTTGTAAATACAGTGTCGCATAGTCGGTGAACAATTTTTCCCGGAAAACTTGTAAACGTTCAATATTTATTTAAACTGTTCATTCTTAACTAATTTATTTTATATAGTTTGTCAGTGTCTTTGTTACTTAAATAATAATGCCATATCACGATTTATTGATTTTTCATTCAAATGGAATATAGAACCATAATTTGATGCTTCTTACAATTTATTACTATTTAATAATCTAATATTTACAAGTGGTTTCGACCATCAAAGGACCAAACAATTCTACCGTGTGTAGCGTAATCGGCTTAGCGTAATGCGTCTGAAACTCTGACTAACAATAAGTTCCACTAAATGTACCAGAAGTATTGATTGCTCAGTTGTCCTTAGAACTTCTAAAACTTGCTGGCTACTTATTGTGTTTCTAAAACCTTTAACTACAGCTTATATATCACACAACGAAATGAAAGAAATATCAAATTGCCTTGCAATTGTTAAGAGAGAATAGTAAATGTGGACTAGAAGTACAATACTAGAAGTACCTATAATTACAATATTTTAGCTGGTTTCAAACTGTCAAGACCAACTTTACTGACTCGGTTTTGACAGTTGAATAATATAATAAAAAAAATCAAATCAAATCAAAACTCAGAAATTTGTATTCCTTTCATCATAAAATACTGCATCCTAACCTAACGATAAAAATCCACAAGTTTTAGAAGTTCTCCACCAAAAACCTATTTCTAACCATTTGACCTACTAAAACCTAGAGCTAAAACTAATTGTAAGACCTATTCAAAACAAAAAATGTTTTCAACTCCAAATCTTCAAAAAAACTCCCGTACTAATTGCAACACAAAAGATGCTTACAGAATCCGCAATGAAATCTCTAGCTCAAGCGCGAGCCGCGGATTTCTATGGATTTTCTGGCATAACGAAAGAACGCCGGCAAACACTTTTGCCAATTGGGAAACTGGTTTTGGAACTATCAAGGGCTTGCAATTTTACACCAGTTCTTAAGAATTTATTGGAAACTGAAAGTGACAGGAAGATTGAAACGATTATTCCGTTTATTGTTCCAGCAACTCTAACCCAGGATTTCTCACTGGAGGGAAAACAGTTCCATTTCTCTTTAGCCGAAACTAGAAATTTTAATTTCCTGTATTGCGGCACGGACAGTGAAGTGCAACCTTCGGATTTATCATTGTTACTCTTACCTTTTGATCGATATTCTTGGATCTTGATACTAACTATTGTACTAGTCCTACCATTATTCATCAACAAAAAGATAGAGTATTTAAGCAACCTGTTTATAACCTTTTCAACTCTATTTTCTCCAGTTAGTCAGTACAACGGTGTCCAAAACAGGAGTAAACTGCTTCTGATTTAGATTTTTGGGGGTTTAATCCTCAACAATCTATATTCAAGTAAACTAACCAGCTTGTTAATATCCCCTTTAGACAAAGTCGTTTTTAAATCTTTAGACGAACTTGTTCAGCAAAAGTATAACCTTGTCTATACTGATGAAGGGATGTTCAGGTACTTGATTAATATGGTGAGGAATATGGAAGCCAAGCATATATCAAAACTCGGCTGACCATCAGCTTTAAGCATATTAATCGATTCAATGATCATTAAACCGACTCTATTTGATGTCATTGAAACATTAGCATTCGAACCCCATAAAGCAATATTTGGACCTTTTCCATTGGCAATGAGGAATTGGCTTGTCCTCACGAGTAAAAATACACTTAGAAATAAATCTCAAGCTAGACGATGTCAGAGAAGTTGTCATATGGGAAAAGAGTTCAATCCTTTATACGTCCACCCTGAAGTTTGGATTTTTATAAGAAAACTCAATTCCTCGGGATCCGAAATTTATCCTATTTTTAGCCTTTTTCATTCCAGTGGGATTCAAAGTTACTGGATGAATTTGTTTCTACGTATGCAAGTGGCATCCCGAGCTCAAGATTTTTACAAATTTAAATCCAAAACGGAACCTAAAGTAGAGCCTTCAGTGGGGCCCCTTGGAGTTCATAATGGAAGCATTTCCATTGTTTTTACTCTTTACCAAATTGTATTAGCATTATCTTCTTTACTACTTCTGTTGGAATTGACTTGGGCTTTTATTAAAAAAAATGCTTTCTATTGAAGCTTGTCATTTCTATATATTGTATTCGGATTTCCAAATAATTCCGCTGGTTCATAGCCAGCCAGTATAACAACGGAAGGATCATTCAATCTTTTTCATAAGTGGTTTTGATTTTTAAAAAGTACCTAACATATAACCCTCAGTCATTATTAGCATTTAGTATGCCAGTACTATAATTACACACAATTACATCTCGAATGTGTTTAATCTCGACATATTTTATACAAATTTGTCGCAAATTTTGCGTATATTCTCAATCTGCAATAAAAATAGTCGTGTTTTGGAAGCGTTTTAAAGATAAATTCGGAAAATAATCGAACTAATTATTCTCATTTTTACGTGTTTTATGCGTTGTCATATGCAAAATGGGATGCAAATTTTTTCACATTTTATTAGAAGCTCAAAAGGGTAACTAGATTTTCGCAGCTCTAACGGGTTCTCGAGATATTTTCCAAAAAAACTGGTCACAAATATGGCGTTTTTTGCGTGTCTCTCATACAAATTACCAATCGCATTAACCAATGTTCGTAAGTTCCACCCAGTATATCGTTAAACGGCCTACCATTTTGTGCCAAATTATCAAACGACAGTTTATTTAGATTAGGATAGTACGTTTTTAGGGTAAAATACCGAGCTATGCGAGATAGGTAGGGACAGAATATACCAAACTATTAGAGGTAAATAGTGGGAGGGTAACGAGCTATTCGAGGTAGGTAGAGAGCATAGATATATATAAAGAATAGATATAGATCATTCCATACTGCCCCACTATTTAATTCGAACGGCTTATGGAGATCCTTAGGCCTAAATTTTTAGGCCTAAACTAAACTAAAAATAGGAAAAAACTCCCATATACTGCCAATGGTCTATAATTGTAGCATGCTACAGCCAATGAGCTACAATTGTAGACGTACAGGGTGAAAGAAAATAAACCAACTACACTACAAGTATGGGATGGGGGATTTATTTCGGGAATTCGTTTCGTAAGGGGGCTAATTTTGTAAATTGATTTTCAAAGGGGGATTATTTAGGGAATTGTTTTTGAAAGATGCCTTATTTCGGGAATGGATCTAATGGGGGCTTATCACAGGAATGGATTTTATGAGGAGGCTTATTTCGGGAATTGAGGGTCAGAAAATCGATCTGTGTGGGGGCTTATTTCGGGAATGGATTTTGTAGGGGGACTTGTTTCTGAAATTGATTTTCAGCGGGGACTTATTTTTGGAATTCAATTTTCAAATAGAACCCGTTTAGAGAATTAATTATGTACAGGGACTCTTTTTAGGAATTATTTTGTGAAGTGACCTATTTCGTGAATTTATTTTGCGAGGGGACTTATTTCGAGAGTTGATTTTATGAGTGGGCCTATTTTGGGAATTGATTTCTGACGTGACTTATTTCGGGGAAATAATTTTATGGGGCGTTTATTTCGGGAGTTGATTTTGTTAACTATCTATGGGGATTTTTTTCGGAAATTAATGCTTAATTTGATTTACGAAGACGGACTTATTTGTGGGGATTTATATTTGGGTCTAGGTGTTGGAATATAAGGGACTATTTTGGGGATTTATTTCTGATTTAGGCTATACACGTAAAAGCAGGCACTTCTAAGAATTACTATTTGAGTAGGCATAAAAATATATTTTGAAGGTGTGTATTTCGGAGTTTATCTTTAGTCCGAAGGACTTTTTTGCAAATTTATTTTATGTACAAAGTAACTGCTAAGATTTTTTAGGGAATTCGCTAATGTGGACTATTTTTGTAATCACGGATGTATTTTTGGAGTTTGAGTTATTTCCTTTCACCCCGAACAGAAAATCTACAAATGTAGCACTTCGGCACTTGATTATCCGCCAGACCATCGGCGGTACTACTGTTAAATGACGATAATATTGTCATTAGTGTTAATAATGTTATGTTTTTAAAAACGTACTTTTAGGGTCTTAACTACTTGTAAGTACTTTGGGTAGTATTTATAAATAGAGTTTTCATAAGATTGATAGTAAAATATCATCGCATTAATTTGGTCCAGGGGGGTTTCTTTGATAAATTTGCATGGTCTTAGTTATGATTTCATAATTTTTGAGATGGAATCTGGCGAGATATAAGCCTTAAATTAATTGGTCGCTGAGTAACGCTTTGAAATATTAAGTCGGCAAGGAAAAGGTTAAAAGCACTGGTGGAATTTCAAAAAAGCCAAAAAACAAGTCTGTGGAAGCAAATCTAAAGCCGATGCATCACAGAAACCGGCAAAAACAACAACTTCTAGGAAAACTAATCTAAACTAATTCAAAAGGTGAAGATATTTTGGGATTGAAAGACAATTAAAAACGCAGAACAGGAATATTCCTACACTTTAGCTCGTTTATTTCTTCAACTTTTCAGCAGTTTTCTGGACCACATGACTTTATACATATAATAATTATGAAATAACTTTTGTAAAATTAAAACAATGTGTTAAGAATAAAAGCAAAAACAAAGCAGCAAACATTTTTGTATTTTTCCGTCTTGAATTATTTAAGCAGCATAAATGAGTTCAATGGTCACGCTTTTAGAAACTTAACATAATCATGTCATAAAACTACGATAAACGAAATTCTTTGGGTTCATTGGCGAGCCAGTCACAGATTAACTTAAAAAAACTCAATTTTCTCTGATAACAACGTGAACATGTAACATTTATACCAACTTTTTGATTTATACTAAGCACTAATGTGATTATAAGGTTAAAATGAACAAAAACCGTGCATTCCGGATGCTTTTTTTGCTCAAAACGTTTATCTTGTACTCTAAATAAGGCAAGTATATATTTATTGGACTTGAATTTGCTAGATTATTTGAACAGAATAAGAGTTTTCGTTTTCGAGTTTCCTTTTACTTTAAAGTGGGCCAAGTTCATAAAAATAAAATAAGCAAAATGCGCTCGCATAAAATGGAATTGAAAGATATGTGTAATAACCGCATTGAGGTACGGTATTTGTAAAATACGATTAATTTGTAATGACTTTTATTTTTGCGTTAATTTGTAAAATATGTAAACCGGACTTACGTGTTAAAAAGTCTTGGGCTGGATGATTTACTACTAGATAAACTTGTCAAACAAGAAACTTCACTATCTAGAGTAATTTTTTAGAGTTAGCAAGAGTGTTAACAAAGTTATTTAGAGTAACAAGGAATGTTTAACATTTTAACATAGCACTAATTACTTTCCCAAGAGTTTAAAGGAGCATAAAAGAGATTTTTAAAGTTGCGAAGAGTTATTTGGAGTAATAAAGAGTAATTGAGAGTAACAAAGAGTTTTTTGAAGTAAGTGAGAGCAATAAGGAGTTTTCAAGAGCAACAAACAGTTAATCGGAGTAAGAAAGAGTTTTGAATTACAACGAAGAGTAATTAGGAGTATTTGGGAGCAATAAAGATGGCGGCTGCGGCTGTACTGATGCGTTGGTTTATTTTTTGGCATGGATTTACTATTAGTGGTTTTGTTGGCGGTTGCGGTACTGATGCGGTGGTTTATTTTTTTGGCATGGATTTACAATTACGAGGGTCGGCGGCGTGGTGGCGGTGAGGATTTATTTTTTTGGCATGGATTTACTAATATGAGTCGGCGGCGTGGTGGCGGTGAGGATTTATTTGTTTGGAATGGATTTACTATTACGAGATACTTTATGTCATAAACTAGGTTGAACTGAATTTTTAGTATTGGGTTAACGTGGGAGTTAGAGTCGGCAGGCGTGGTGGGGGCAAGGCATTATTTTTTTGACATGGATTTACTATTACGAGAGCCGGCGGCGGTGAGGATTTATATTTTTGGCTTGAATTTAACATTATGAGAGTCGGCGGCGGCGAGGATTTATTTTTTTGGCATGGATTTACTATTACGAGAGTCGGCGGCGGTGAGGAGGAGGTGGTTGGGTTAGGTTTGGCGGGTACGGTGGTGGTGGCTGGATTAGGAGGTCATTGGGGTCAACAGTGGACCTGCATCGAGAAGAGGGTGCTGGGGCTACAGGGAGTGGACGTTGGGTTAAGAAGCCACGAGAGGAGGAGGTGGTTAGGTTAGGTGGTGCTACTGTGGTTAGGTTAGGAGGAGGAGGTCACGAGGTCAACAATGGGCATAAAAGAGAACGAGGGTGCTGGGGCTGCAGGGAGTGGACGTTGGGTTAGGAAGCCACGGGAGGAGGGGGTTGTTAGGTTAGGTGGTGCTACGGTGGTTAAGTTAGGAGGAGGAGGTCACGGGGTCAACAATGGGCATAAAAGAGGACGAGAGGAGGGTGCTGGGGCTGCAGGGCGTGGTGGTGGAGGTAATGGGGGGCTTGGGGTAGCGGGGTCGTGGGGCCATGGCAAAACGGCAAATAGTTGCTTTGAATTAACTACTGATTACTAGTCATTTGATCCTTAAACCTACTGTAGAACGAAAAAAATGGAGACCGCTCCAATGTTACTTCCTTTCGACAGGTTATTTTGTAGTTTCCATGGCTATTTAAATATACCGGTATATAAAGTTCACGTGCAAAATAAGAAGATAAGGTTATAGAATTTTGCGGTTTCTATTTATTTTCGTTTCACAGTAGGTCACGTACCCTTAAGAAACCTCAAAGTGTTACAAACTCTTGAATAAATAGCGTGCTTTTTATGACTGCTAATGTATCTACATTTGTATCTAATATGTATGTAAGTATGTTTTGTTACAGATGTATTTATTTTTTTAATCCAGGGGTAGATTGAGATTGTTGGAATGATGGTGCTTGAAACGGTTTTATTGTGAGTGAGCATCTACTAAAAGATTTCTTGGCGAGCTCATTAGTAATTAGTTCATTTTGTATATAATAACTTGACTGGTCGAAGTGATTTGCAATACTGATAGATACTTTATTAAGAGCCAATTATTATATATGGTTACAAACAGTAATAAAGTTATGTATAGAATAATCTAAGTATGAAGGATGTTGTCATTAAGTCTATGCACAAGCATCCTGTAATAAACCTTCTGGTCATCATAAATACCAGAGCACGAGGACAAGGCTGTCGGAAAAGATGCCGACAATGTAATAAACGAGAAAGTGGGCTAAGAAAGGAATTTGTCCCACAAGGGTGTGAAACCAAATTGCCTAAATGTAGATTGAATGTCCTATTACAATACTTATTTCAATAGTTCACCTGTTGATGAGCTTTTCATAAATTCTAGACAATCGTCACCGATTTGATCAGACAAGCTGCCTAGCATTTCTTCATCCTTTATTGTGCACTGACTTATGCAAACGAATCCATAATGAATGGCTTCACGGTGTTAATAAAATTTACGTCCAGTGGGAGTGGTTGGGAAATGTTACGTTTTGAACATTTCAGTGTGATTTGTTTTATTAGTTTTCGATCGGATCTTGGAAAATATAGTAACATTACAACCGAAACCTAATAAATCTAAGATTCATAATCACAAGACAAACGAGGATTGTCTCCTCTAGTTTTATTATATATTCTAATGGAATAAACGAAAAACGAGAAACGAGAAAGTCATCGGTTCTATTCTTAAGACAACTTCAAATCAAAACTTGGTTCATGCTTGGGTTCATAATAAATTGAGCTTTAAATTTAATTAAGTCATAATTATTAATTTAATCGCTCTTAAACTTGACTGATTTAAAATTCCATAATTGGGTTTTCTTTTAATCTGCAATGCCGTATGTTTTTCTGAAGTTTTCTTAGAATATGCTAATATGTTGAAGAGTGTTACGTGTTTATTTTGAAAGCGAATTCAAAAATAAATAAAAGGATTCTCCGATTTATTTATATCGCATTTTCATGATTTATATTCATATTGTTTTTGATTTTACATTTTTGTATATTTTTAGTCTATTTTAATCTTCTCAATTTAGCATACTTTATTCTATAAATAAATCTCTGAATTTCGGTTGTTTAAAACAACCGATCGGTTACTAAAATAGAACCGATTTAGAGAGTCTTGTTTCCAAAGGAACAAATATTGGTTGCTTGAAGAACCAAATGTCTCTCACCTGCTGTAAGAAATCGGATCTCCTTTTATCCAAAAAAATCTGAAAAGTTTCTGCCCACTTTTCTAAATTCTTAAACTTATAATAGTTTATTTTAGAATATTAAATATATAGGAAAGGGTAAAAACAATTAACAAATCCCAAGTCATCTTTACCCCTTTTGTTCCTTGGAACGGACAAAAACAATGTCATAAAAATTCCTTTCAAACCTTTTATCCCCAAAAGTCACAAATGTCCCATAACCTATATTATTATACCTCCAACTATAAACTATAAGCTTAAGTCTCTCTGTCCTCAATTTACATTTCATGAAAAAATAACAAGAAATATTAATTAATATAATAGTAATTAGTACACTACGCATATCTTGTAACAAAGAGTAATATAAGAGAGACTTAACTCTAGGATCGTAGGATCGTCGGTGTAAATAATGACAGTATAGAGTACAAAGAGAAGACTCGAAGAGACGTCTTAAGGTTAACAAAAAGTTTAGTGATCAATTTATTCAATGAAGTAGAGAGCCACTTTAGTATCCATCCACGACGGACGTGTGTTTTGCTCTCCTGCCGGTTGTCACACATTGTATATAGTATATAGTAACTGTAGTATAATCCACCCACATTACGTACTCGCAAATGCCTAGCCCCAAGAAAGACAAGAAAGGAAAGAAACACCGTGTTGAGGATAGGAAATAATCCTATCCTATAACTAGCGTCTTCATATTCATCATCAGAGTCATCAAATATTTTGCTCGGCTCTTCTTCGTCTATTTTGACAGAAAGCATTGCAGGCGTCAAAGGTCGTCGTTGGTCAAATTCGTCTTGGCATCTAACATGTTTTTCAATCCTTTTTATATGGGTGGCTGGGTCGTCGAGTCGAATTGAGTCGAGTAGTTACTGGACTCAGTATCATATCAAACAAGGAGATATGCCTTAGCCTTTGGATCCCACTGACAAAGTACATAATGGAGAGATAACACTCCGATTGACTCAATTTTTTTTGTGACACAGCTTTGGACTCTGGATGACTGAAAAAACTGAAAAAATTTAGTGTCCAAATTGATGTTTAACGTGTTAAAAAATTACAAATTTGAAAAATCAATGAATTTTTTATATTCAAACGGTCGTCAAACGAGTTTTGGGTCGATTTTTTAAATCTTTGAAGTTTTTTCATGTTAAAGTCTTGTTTTTTAGGAAATGCAAGCCATTTAATTTCAGATTTTTTTAAGAAAATCCAATTTTTTGATTGTAACTCAAAGAGTTAAAATTTTCCAAAAATAATTTTGTTTCTAAAAAATAAAGTCTTCGTATTTCCTTTAAAATTAACTCTTTACGATTGTAAAACTTAATCGTTTGAAAATGGCAGTTTTCGTTGATTTTTCAACCTTGTGAATCTTTTAAGATGTTTAATCTCCATTTGGGCACCGATTTTCTTCAGTTACGTCGTCTATATAGTCGTAAGCTGCGACACAAAAAAATCAAGTCAATCGGAGTGTTATCTCTCAATTACGTCCCTTGTGAGTTCTCTTATCCTTTATAACTTGAGTATACGTCCGGCACCCAAATACACGGAGATAGTGGAGATTCGGTTTCTGGAGAAAAATTCATAAGCTGTAATTTTAGGGCTTTGCTTGTTTAAGATTCTATTGTGAATGTAAACGATGCATGCAATAGCTTCTGCCCATTAATATTCAAGCAATTTGGTTTTCGACATCATTGCCCGGACTGTATCTTTCAGAGTTCTCATATATCTCACTACTTCCCCATTCGATTCTGAAAAAAAAGCGGGAATAGGCCTATGACGGATTCAAAGACTAATGAAAAATACCTTAATTATTTTTTGATGGTTGCTAAGGGTCGACCCTAAATGCACCAAGGCCCTAAATCTATAGCAACAAGATTTCAATGAGGTTGGGTCGTTTCCCTTTAATTCTCCCACTTTTTCTGGGACTTGCTTTAGATTATAGGTAACATAGAGAAGATAGGGTCCCTCTTGGCAGCTATAAAAAACGCCTCTTCAAAAAATGTAAATAATAAACGAAGACGTAAATTTGATCAAAAAAAGGCATTTTTCCACAAACAAGATAACGATATGTTTTGTCAGAAAACGCCTTATTTAGTACTCTGCTATTATTATGCCCGGCAGTGGTATGGGTCATTTACGACTCATTTTTCCCTATACTAAAGCATTGGAGCATTTCCATTTTTGCATTTTCTTGATTTCATATACGCAGCATTAAATGCAAAATGCTCTCAGAAAGTTTCGACAGTCGTAGATCTCTGGTTCAAAGTTAAACATCACCTCAGCATTTGATAGTTTTTGATTCACTACAAGAACATAATAAGTTAGTTTTGTACTTTCTAATTTCGCCTTCCTTAGTTTTGATCTTTGATTAAAAATAGATCGCCGCTAAAGCAGAGGATGTTTGTATTCAAACCTAGTATATAATATCTAGAATTTCCTTAAAAAACGGAGTTTGCTACATTCATTTCATATCTTGTATGACATTTCAGATCGATACAGTATTGGGCGATTTGAAAGCAAAAGTGACAAATAACACGGCAGAAGCATCAAAAAGTTCTGAAGAAGACGATGACATGGCATTTATAGAACTACCAAAATCGAAAATGCTCATGCTCACCCTTTAAAGCACACCGTTTGCTAAATATGTATGTATTTGTGTCGCTTCAGACGATGAGCAGTAAAACTAAAAACCCACTGATAATCTTTACACATCGTTATAAGAGGCATTAGTTGACGGGCAGACTTTAATTAATTTCTCCTTAATTCCCGATTTATGAAGAAAGTCCAGATTATGATTTTGTTGCTAAATACGCCGGCTTAGATTAAAAGCAAAGCTAAAGGATTTTTTTATAAAAGAATTTTCAGCAGTAAAGAAAAAGGTTTATACAACGAGTTTCCACCCATTATCTAACTGAGACAATCCATGAAGGAAAAACAAAATAGAGGGCTGCCATCGGCTTTTCTGAAAGGTTTATATTTTTAAATATTAAGAGGTGCAGTACTTTAAAAAATGTAAAAAGGGTAAGAATGCTACAAGCTTAAATCCACAAATATGCTCTGTAATCAAGCATATAGTCGCGTACTCGCGTCGCGTAGTCGATTTCTACTTACACAGTTTGGAATAGAAAGCTATCTTGTAGAACACTATTGTATAGTTTGTAGAGAGCATGAATCGGCTCATAAAGAAGACTAGAATTCTCTTTTGTGAGTATTGCTATTTTTATGGTCTTTATGAAATGACGAATAAGTTAAAATACATAAACACAATTTAAGTCAATGCTTTTTTTCATGAAAAAAGTGCATCTTGATGTCGAATATGGACTGAAATCTACTCTACACTTAACCCGTTAGCTAAAGAACGGCTCCTTATACAGTATCCTCACAACGCGTTTGAAAGGCAGTCCATTGTGAATTTAAGCTCAAATATTTAAAGGACCCGTTGAAATTTCATAGTTCTGTGTTTCCAGTTCTTTTGCCTTCTAATATTTTAACGCTTGAGACGTTTACAAGATTATTGACTGGCTTTGGAAACTTAACTTGAATGACACCTTCAATGTCAATGTAAACTTCATTTTCTGGACTAAGAAATTATTTAACAGGTTTTTATTACAGTTTTTAATCTTAATAAACGCAGTGTAGTATCTACTTAAATAAGTGTCACTTGTGACACTTATTATTTCAGACTTGGCCACTAGCAAATACATGAGATAGCTGAACAGAAAGGCTTGCTGGAAGAAGACGTGGATATCCCGACTTCGCAAAGGGCAGCTCGGGCGTTTCAGCGGCATCACAACCAGCTGGCAAATTACCATGAAGCAGTCGCGTAGCAAGAGGAGGAAAGGAAGGATAAGGAGCCTCCCGTCGAGATACATGACCATCACATTCCTCGTCCTGTGATCCGGCCGACTAACGTCGGTGATGGCAGCAGCTCATCCACCGAAGCGGAGGAAGAGGCAGAGAATGGGGGGAACGATGAACACGACCCTGCACCTCCACAATGTGAGGACGTTGAGATGAAGGATGGGGTTGACATGACACCATGATTCCGTTTTTTAATAAGATTTTCGTCGTTTGTTGCGGTTGCATTGGAAAGCGCAAAGAAAAAGTCGAAATCAATCTAGAAATAAATCGAGATAATGAAATTATACTTTCATATTTTGAATAAAAAACAAGCATGTAAAAATTGAAAATAAATTAAACCATTTTCACGGGTTCAATGTTAGCCAGACTAAGGGTTTTTAGCGATGGGTACATTATCGTTTCTAATAAACTGTTCTGCAAAGGTCGTAGGCCTGTACAAGACTAAAAAAATTTAAGAATTTTTGAAAGACCCAAAGTTAAACAAATCACGAGTGATTTATAACTATGGATTTTTCTTGCAAGTTCTTCAAAATCATAGAATGTGAGCGAGTGTTTGTAGACATTGATTGTCTTTTCGAAAATGGATTTACGCTCGTTCTTATTAGGCAGTGATACATAAATTCATTTAGCAAATCGACGTAGGAAGGATTGGTCTAGTATTTGTGACTGATTTGGTTCACAAACAAACAATGTATTCTTGCGTCTTATGTGCTGTCAGACTCGTCGGATCCTTTTGCGGCACAAAGAGCATCCTCTTCGTCAATAAAGACAATAGAAGGACTATTTTCTCTTGCGATTTCAAAAATTGCTCGAATGTTCTTTTCTGAATCTCCTTGCCACTTGCTCCAAATGTTGTCAATGCGAATGTTGATGAATTTTATATTTTTGGCCTCAGTTGTAACTTCTTTTGTCAATAGTCTTCCCCACTCCACTCGAATGAAAAATTGCAAATAAATGTAATAATACTCAACTGTAATTCGTAATTGTGGAGAGTAGTTTAAATTAAAACACAATTTTTATAACGCCTTAATAAAAAAAATGTACCCCAAATAAAAGTATACCTTTCCACGAGTTCCTAGCTTGAACGGTTACAGGATAACAATTTGGAATTAGAACGGCCAGACGAATAGGTTCCTTGGCTGCTTCAAGCCCAATAACATGGTCCCATAAGACATTCGGCGAAGCGATTTGTATTGACTCCAGCAGTTGTCGCTTAATATTATTATTATTATTATTATTTATTGAATCAAAACTTCCTCGTAGTTACAGTGTAGGTTGTTACGTTTTGATTATTCAAAAAGTAATGTATACCAAGTATAAGAAGTGCCATATAATATGGCTGGATTTGTTTTTTACAATACACATAATATATAAAGAGATTATTGCCAGTTATTGCAAATTATAGTATTAATATCCAATATCGTCTTACATGATAAATTAATGAAATAAGTTCAAATTAGGACCAATCAATGTCGTCATCATCATAGCTTTCCAAGTTCAAAAGTATATAGTTCTTAAATATTTGCAGTGATTGAGATTCCGTAAATTAAATAAGTTCTATTCTATATGCAAACTTCAATTACCGAATGACTTCCGGATCATTTTGTGGTATAAACATTTTGATTTCACTCATGCAAAGTACATCTAGGTTATATGATCTGATATATATGCTGTTTTTGTCCGGCTCCCAGTCTGTTCCTGCCTTCTAGTTAATTCGTCTCCATGTTTTGACTGCATTCCTGTTTTCTTTTTCGGCCTGTGGGAAGTCGCGGTTTCGTTGTCTTCTTGCTCGCTCTTGCGTTTTCGAGTTGACCCAGATCGTAGATTAATCGGTGATCGTGTAGTCTCGTATTTCTCCTTGGCTATCTTTTGCTGTGACTTGGTTAAGTCTGCTTGGACTGATATTCCGTTGAATTCATCTTTCCCCTTAAGGTTTTTGCAATTACTGATGGCTGTCAATTTATCACCTCCGTTGTCCAGGTAAATTCTAAGCGGTCTCGGGTTTGTTCCTTTTTCCATAATCGGGCCGATTCGATAATCTCTAATAACAAGGGACTTGTCAGGTAAGATTATTTGAGTTAGTTTATTTACTAGTTTCAGACCCTCCGGAGTTTCAGGAACTCCCATAAAAACTAGATTATTCATCCGCCTCATCCGATCTCGTTCTTCCTGGATATTCTGCTTGCTGGTCAAATTGTTGTCATCTACAGTTTTTCTGATCATCGCAATTTCCTTTTTGGTTTCCGTGTTTACTTGGTCCTGGTTTGAAATTCTTTTCTCGATTTCTGTTAGGCGGGCTTCTACAATGGATTGAAAAGTATCCAATTTTTGGTCCGTTCGGTTATAGCATTTCATCATTTGGTGGTATAGGCTATCCAATGTCACCGGAGTTGCTTGTGCTGTGTTTCCAGATTCATCCTCTCCATTAATCCCGGAATACATATCTTGGCTGGCCTAGATAATGCAAATGTCTTTCATCCAGTATCTTCGCTTTTCAATACAGAGTATAGATGGACTGGTCCTCATATACATAATTTTGTGAACTTACTTATGCATGGATGAAGAATGGCAGCGTCTAAATTCCAGTCCAGGATTATGTCTAGAGTCAATTTCTTGAAATCTTCAGGGAATAATGCAGTGTCAAAGGTCACTTAAAACGTCCAATTTTCGATGAGTTTCTTAAAGACCACTTTATAAGCTTTATTTTGGTGTATATTTTGGGACTATCGGAGAAGTTTTAACCGGTTAAAATAATTAAAATGTATGAGACGTGTAAAAATGTGACGGTCTTGTCTTCCCGGTTCTCTATGCTAATATTTGATATCGGTTTGATTACATTGTCAATCAAGCTAATCGTTGCGTCCTGTTCTATCACTATCATCCGATAAATCAATTAAGGACCCGATGGAATTTCATTAGACTGAATTCTAGGTCGAACTTATGACGACGAGTCAGTATGTATGTATGTATGTGTTTATTCATAATTGATTTAGCCGCAGCCCTTACAATCATCTACTAAACTAATAATTTTTAAATATAGTTATTGTCTTAGTCATTTCGTACCTTCACACAACTTATAAAGTCTAGGACATACGTTCATTACTAGACATTATTAACTTAATGTATATATATACGACGAGTCAGTAGTGTGTAATAAGCCATTATTTCGGATTTTCTGATGGCCCCACGACCCCGCTGTCCCAAGCCCCCCCCCAACTACCCAACGTCCACTCCCTGCAGCCCCAGCACCCTCTTCCCGTTTTCTTGTAGGACCATTGTTGACCCCGTGACCTCCTCCTCCTACCCCAACCACCGCCGCTTAACCACTTGACCTAACCCAACGTCCACTCCCTGCAGCCCCAGCACCCTCTTCCCGTTTCAGGTCCACTGTTGACCTCAATGACCTCCTAACCTAACCACCACCGCCGTACCCACCAAAGGTAACCCAACCACCTCCTCCTCTCATGGCTCCCACCACACCGCTGACTCTCGTAATAGTAAATCCATGTCAAAAAAATAAACCACCGCTTCCACCACACCGCCGACTTTCGTAATAGGAAATCCATGTCAAAAAAATAAACCACCGCTCCCACCACACCGCCGGCTCTCGTAATAGTAAATCCATGTCAAAAAAATAAATCCTCTCCCCCACCACGCCTGCCGTCTCTAATTCCCACGTTAACCCAATACTAAAAATTCAGTTCAACCTAATTTTCGACATAAAGTATTTCGTAATAGTAACTCCATTCCAAAAAAAATCCTCACCGCCACCACGCCGCCGACCCTCGTAATAGTAAATCCATGCCAAAAAAAATAAATCCTCGTCGCTCCACCACGCCCACCGACTCTCGTAATAGTAAATCCATGCCAAAAAAATAAACCAACGCATCAGTACCGCAACCGCCAACAAAACCACTAATAGTAAATCCATGCCAAAAAAATAAACCAACGCATTTTTATTGCTCCCAAATACTCCTAATTACTCTTCGTTGCTATTCAAAACTCTTTCTTACTCCGATTAACTGTTTGTTGCTCTTGAAAACTCCTTATTGCTCTCACTTACTTCAAAAAACTCTTTGTTACTCTTTATTACTCCAAATAACTCTTCGCAACTTCAAAAATCTCTTTTATGCTCCTTTAAGAGGAGGGGGGGGTTTAAAAACTATGGAAATTTTGATTTCCCCATCTAAACCAATGTTAAAAACCGTTTTACGGGGTACCTCCCCCAGCCCAACACGGTCAACCAATCGAACTGATTTTATTTTTATAAAATTCCTCGATAAATTTCGTATTCAGTATGCCCTTTACTTTTTTGATTTTTTGTGTCTATAATTTACAAAAAATCAAATGAGTAGTAAAATCAGCTTTAGTAAAGGCTGATATTTTGTTATTATGAATATAGCTAGAGGTCAGCGGTGTGGTGGGAGCCATGAGAGGAGGAGATGGTTGGGTTAGGTTTGGTGGGTACGGCGGTGGTGGTTAGGTTAGGAGGTCATTTGGGTCAACAGTGGACCTGAAACGGGAAGAGGGTGCTGGGGCTGCAGGGAGTGGACGTTGGGTTAGGTCAAGTGGTTAAGCGGCGGTGGTTGGGTTAGGAGGAGGAGGTCACGGGGTCAACAATGGTCCTACAAGAGGACGGGAAGAGGGTGCTGGGGCTGCAGGGAGTGGACGTTGGGTAGTTGGGGGGGGGGGCTTGGGACAGCGGGGTCGTGGGGCCATCAGAAAATCCGAAATAATGGCTTATTACACACTGCTCGAGTCCAGTCCGATTTTTCTGGTTGTAGGTGTTTGAGATATTTCTGCATATTTATCGAGTTTCTGATGGAATTTCTTTCGAATGCATTGTAAAATTAACAGGCTGATTCGATTTCATAAGGGTCTCACCGAGTGTAGGAAGTTTAAATGTTATAGCATCTTTGTTGAGCTGACTTGAAAGTATTTCGTAATATCTTGAAAGTAAAAATCGTCATCTGGAGACGCTGGTGTCAATATTATATTGAATTTCTAGCTTCTGAATCAGAGTTTAGGTTCTGTTTTTTTACTAGCTGATCGGCTTAGCTCTGTACTGCCAACATACAGTTTTGAATAGCATCTATATAATTACCACTTTCTTCGAGCTGAATGGCTACTAACATCAGCCCTGAAGCGTATGATTTTGCAATTCCCATGATTTGCAAAAATAACTAAAAGAATCCAGTATTGTTAATGCCTTCAGTTCCAATACAACTCAAAGAACACAAAACTATGATTACAAAGTGTTATTGTCGACACAATAAATCTAATAGTTAGTTTAATGAAATTCCACAATGGAACGAAATGAAAGAAACTGAAACAAAAAGAATGAAAAATATTTAATGATAATAATAATTCAACTCTCATTTAACATTGCAGGTTCCAAATGCATATTAAATTCTTCACTTCATGGCTTAATTTTGCAAACCCTGGGGCCCGATCCAGAGCCCCTTATTTAATCGGTTTATCTCAGTAAACCGATTAAATCAATTCAGATCAAAACTTAAACTGAGTTTAAACCGATAATTTAAACCAAGTCCAATTTGAGGCCGGTTTAAACCCAATCCGCTGAATTGAGTCATAAACTCAATTCAGCGCCCTTTTTAGGCCTAACGATCATCCTAAAAAAGTAATCCTACTCCAGACCAGTCATAAGTGCGGATAGTTGTAATTGAATTAAAATTGATAATGAAATCACCTCTAAAGATTGCAGTTCAGAACAAAAACAAAACAATTAAAATTAAGACAGTTCAGCAAAAAACAGGAAATATTGATTATGTGTGATTTTAAAAACTCGAGTTAAGACCATAATTGAGTTACGACCGAGTTGATGGCAGTTCCCATCATCTTTATCCCACCAAGACATTGAATTTATAAAACCCTAAAGACATTTGTAAGGATCAGTGACAGCGACATCCTGCAACAATGTGGGTTGCCTATTGAATTTTACCAACCGATTTAAGGGAAAACTAATCAGTCTATTCCTTTGGACACGAAAGTGCTAATGTTTTTAAGACAATTGCGTTCAGGGTCGTTTCAGTGGATGGTCGGAGGGGACTGCGGGATCTCTCAATGTTAGTGCTTCTAGAATAATCGAAGAGTGTTGTTATTATATATTAACTTTTGCTAACAAAGTAGTAGATTTCCCGGCGACGCTGCCGGAATTAAATAAAATCAAGCAAGATTTCTACGAAATAGCCGGGATTCCTAATACAGTTGGCGTTGTGGATGGGACACACATCCCAATTTTGTCCCCAACCGAAAACGAACATGTTTATGTGTGCCGAAAGCAGTATCATTCTATTAATTGTCAAGTTATCGCAACCAGAAAATACGATATATTGGGTATAGTAGCAAACCGGCCGGGCAGCACACGATTCTTGCATCTAGGACAATTGCAGCGCAAAACGGAGATTATATGACGGTGAATTTGAAAATTCACATTTACTAGGTACGTTAATATTATTTACAGCAAGTCAATTTAAATGGTCGTAACTTAACTTAATAGTCGTAACTCATTGACCATCTTGGATTACCTCGGCAGGGGATAGTGGAGACGTCAATGAACCAAGAGTTCGAGCTCCTTACCGCTCAAGTACTACGGACCCTCAAGAACTACGATTTAATCGAGCTTTAAAAAAACTAGAGGTTTGGTTGAACGAGCCATAGGAAACTGGAAGTGCCGATTTCGTTCTATGGACAAGTAAGTCGAGTACTGTACCGTTGTATAATTTTTCTGTGTCATAACTTTATGTACGAATGTAAATAATATTAGGACTGGAGAATTTAGCTGCCACAAGGTGAAAAAAGTTGCTAAACTAATCGTTAACAGTGTAGTGATACACAATATTTGTGTAAATAACGAGATACCGGTGATTGAGGAGGACGTCCTTTTTAGGGACAACGTCGTCATCCCCTTAATTTAAGAAGAAACTGGAAACAGCTACCCAGGCGTGGAACGAGTTCAAGTTGGACAGCACGATATTTGTGGAAACCTTGCTGCCCGGTTAGGTGGGGGAAATTATATATAGTATGAAATTGATTGAGTTATAACCATGTTTTGAGTTAAGACCATTCTATTTTCAGCTAGAAGATTAGTGATGTAAAACGCCGACCCAATTTCTCGGAAGCTGAACTTGTCGCACCAGCAACTGCCATCAAGGACAACGACGACGTCATTTTCGGACGCTTTGAAGGAGAGGGTGTGTCAAGGATATCGAAATCAAAATCGTCTTTCCTTCCGATATATTTACTTTGTTACAAACGGTTGGGGAAAACTTTCCATCGGTATACTATATTATTATAAGGACATCTCTGTGACAATTGACTCGCCTGGTAAAATTCGTCCTTTATAGCATGTTTTATATGAAAATTAATATACTATGTACAATGCTATAGACGAAACGTGTATTACCCGGCGAGTCAACCAGTAGAGAGGCTTTATTGTTTCTGAATTGTTGGACAAATCGTTGGTTTTAATTGTACAGATTTTTTTATTCGTAAATTAGCGTCATCCCCTACTTCCCTCAACCTTTACACCGTTACCGAGTTCCTGACAGTAAACATGGAGAACCAGTTCATCATTTCCATTCATTTCAAGCCATTTACAAAGCAACATATGTTCCGAAGTTTTAAGGTATCAAATTTATGGTAATTTAACCAACCGGAAAAATTTGATAACTGTACGATGTACTTTCTTTGCCACTTCATAAGATTACGAGATACCAAAACGCCTATGCTTATGTCAACGCTGGCTTCCTAATGAAAATCGATTCCGCCGATAATTTCAAAGTCCTCGAGAGTCCCAGGATTGTAGGTGGTATAAATGGACAATTCGTAAGTATATTTAATCTGCACTACGACTTTTGAATTTGAATTTTAAATCAGTCATAGTCATACATTTTGTGATAGAATCACGCCCGAGAAACCGAGACGTTCTTGATCAAGGGAAAGGGAAGTCTTTGAAGGATGCAACAGTTCTTAAAGATGCAAGTGCTAAATTAAACGAGAAAAGTCAAGCCGGAGATAAATCCAGCCGAAGGTTTTGTAGAATACCGGAAGCTACTCACACAGAGTCTGTTGTATAAGGTAAAAAATAAAGCAATTATCAACAAACTTCCTGACTCTCCTCTAGTCTAGACTTTATTTGTTTTGGGAATCGTTGGAACCTTATCGAAGTCGGAGTTCCAATTGGGAGACAAAAACATTCAGAGGAACGTAATTTCCGGAAAACAAACGTTCGAGATGAATGAGGAGATGTGGCCGATTCATAACCCGGTTTTGAAACTCGAGTCCGTTCCTCAAATTTCCGGAACTGCGGAATACATCAACGAAATTCCCATTCGAGAACGAGAACTCTTTGGGGCGTTTGTCCTCAGTACCGTCCCCAAAGCTAACATCCTAAGCATTGATCCTTCCGAGGCTTTGGTTAGTAAAGGCAAAGACTTAGCTATGAAATTGAAATGAATGAATCTGTAAAGAATGGTTAAGAATAAACTAATTTTTTATATTTTCAGAAACTCCCAGGAGTGGTCCGATTCATCAAGGCAAGTGATATTCCGGGAGAATATAATTACATGATCGGAGCTAGAACTACTGATGAGGGTATAATGCAAGCACAAATATATTTAATTGTTATAGTTGATTGATGTTTTATAAGGTTGCAATTGTTGGATATTAACACAGATATTCGCTAAGGACCAAGTCCAATATGCGGGTCAGTCCGTGGGGCTAATTCTGGCTGAGAAAAAAGACATCGCGTTTTTGGCATCTAAGAAAGTCAAAGTTGAGTACTGAAATGTAGAAACGGCAGTTCTGACTGCTGAAGATGGGATTCGAGCAGCAAAAGCGAACGAAAGCTACGAAAAACTGTTCGCGACAACTGTTAAAAGTGTAGACGGTAAGTATCAATTCATAAATTTGATTTCACCATCTGAGAAGAAACTACTTATCACGAAAGACCTATTATTATTCTCCGCTGTTCAATCAGCAATGGAAAAATCAGTTTTCCGCTAAAATTTTTGTCGTATTTACATCCAGCTTCGACTGAAAGTCCAAAACACGTGATCAAAGGAGAGTTCGGCTTGGGGTCACTATACCATTTCCAAATGGAGAACCAGATCTGCATCTGCATTCCGCGATAAGACGGGATGGATGTCCTCTCCGCAACGCAGCGCAGGGGATGGACCACGTTTAGCAGGCCGTCTCTTCCGCTTTAAAAATGCCACACAATGAGTAAATTCCAAACTATCAAAACCGAAATATTAAAATTGCTATTTCTGTCATCAATTCTAATTTTTCTGATTCTTATTTCAGAATTCACATTCAGGTTCGAAGATTGGTAGGTGCTTGCTTACGGCAGCAAAATCAGTCGTTCGACTCAAATTGCCGCGGTTTGTGCCGTTGCCGCGTACGTTACAACCTGTGCGTGTCGCTCTGAATTTGCAGACAAATATGGAAATTGTTGGAAACCGTTCACCTTATTCAATGAAATACGAGATCGGTGTGGACGACAATGGAAAGATTGTCAGAATCAAGGGCCAGGTTTTCCACTTTGACATTGGAAAGATCGAAGGGGCAATGATCATGGGATTGGGTCACTAACTGGACAACCGAGAAACTCATCTATGATGAGAAAGCGGGTCAACTTCTTAGTATGTAGTAACGGCAGTTGGGTACTAAAACCTTATTTTATTTATTATTTATAAACTCTAATCAATATTTATCAATTCATTCTTCATGTCTTTTAGCTGTACAAGCCCCCGCTTTCCAAAGACATCCCAGAAGACATGAGAATCACGCTCTTAAAAATGCCCCAAATCCGCTAGCATTTCAAAATGAAAAGCTGAACAAAGAAATGTGAAATGTAGTTATACAATTACGATTACTTGGTTTTAGAACAGACTGATGAAGACGTTCTAGAATTCCAAACGATGAACATCATACAAACTCACCATCTTTCTATCGCGTTACTTACGATATGACGTGCAGTGATGAAAAGTTGAGTTGGATAATTTAAATTTTCATTGAATTGAATTACGAATTGATGATTACGAAGGATAATAAAAATAAAAACAAATAAAACATTAATTTGAATTTACCGGATGATGGTCGCGATATTCAGTTCGAGTTAAAAATTAATCTTGGTTTAAGTATAATCTAAAGTTAAGCTGATCCATTTAGGGGCTCTGAATTGACTTTGGATTTTGGCTTAATCCTAGTTTATCTTTTGATTAGCTTAGCTCATACTTAATCCAAGGGCTCTGGATCGGGCCCCTGAAGATCTAAAGTATTTTCGGCATATAATACTCCAATGATGCTGAAAACCACAAGAGGCTTTGGTCTCGCCTTAAGCCTAGTACTCCCCTCGTGTTTTCGTACCGAAAACGGGCATCCGAAACGAAAAAATCGTTTTCGGTCGTTTTTTTTCGTTTCTGGTACTCACCTCAAAATATTTCGGTCGCCGAAAAAACTCAAAAATTTCGGTCGCAAATTTCGCAAGTTCTTTTTTCGCGACCTCTTGCGCGAAAAGCTTGCATGTTCTTTTCGGTCCGGAAATTCAACTTCGACCGAAAAAACCTTTAATCCATCATCAACATCTTTGTTTATTTTTGTTTTTTTTAACTTTCGTCGATTTTAATTATTTTAATTATCGTCACATTGAAATTGAAATCATGGGAAGGCCTAAACGTGTCTACAGACCTACCAGGTAAACTTAAATTGTCAATTGCATTTATACATTCCTCTCTTGCGATATGCGTACTATAAAAACTATACCTGCCGCCTATCACCTATTCTGTATGTATTTTGGATTGTTAGACGGTGAGACAAGCCCCAATACATTGCGAGTGAACTCACAGGAATGGCAATATTCTGCTTTGGCAGTAAATACAGACGATCTCATCGTCTATTGGATGGTCAACTCTGACATCAGCATCTGTGTGCCGTCGTATCTGGCAATCAACGTAGACAGCCTGCGTTATGTAAAAAATAAGACTTCGAAAAATGGAAAATCAGGCGATGGACTAGAGGATTAAATGTTGCGGGAGGACAACGAAGCCGACCAAAGTGATACAGACTCATGAACTAGACCACTGGGAGATGTGGGATTACGTGAAGTTTTATGTTTTGAACAAACCCCAACGATCGTAAGCGTTTGTAGTCATGCATTTATACTCCACGTCCTTTGTTATCAATATCAGTAATCAGTTAATTCACGGCATTTTCATTTTTCAGAACTATTTCAAATTCAACCTCGGAGCGAATTGTTGATAAGGAGAATGAGCCTCTAAACGTTATCAAGCAAATTTCCACCGAACAGGACATTTCTGAACCAGCCTCAAAGAAGAGGAAGAATGATTCCGTCTATTAATATGTATGTCAATGTGTTTTTGAACGGTACTATCAATTATTATCATCATTTGTTCAACAATATACAATATTTATTGTAGGCCAAAAAGCTAAAACCGGATCCTGTGGAACACAAGCTTCTCAGCAGCCTCGCCGAACTTGTTCAAATTCGCAAAGACTCGCAGCTACTGAAAGCAACCGAAACGCCGAAATTAAAGTACGCCTCCATGTTCGTCAACCTGAACCGAATTCTTCAAAAGCTTCCAGAAGATACCGTAGAAGATATGAACATGCAATTCACAAAGTTGGCTTATGACTAGGAACAACATAAGAAGAAAAAAGACATTTATTCCTGTTGGTCCAAGAACCATGAGACTTTGTAGGACTTCTAATGGCACTCTAACGATCAGTTTACAATCATTCTATTTTTGCCTTTTTTGCCTATTTGATAGGTTAGGTGCCTATTTTGCCTATTTAGCTGTTTTCGAGCTTTTGAGTATCAAAATCAATGACTCTGTGGATAATTTATAAAAATTCGGGTTAAATTTTAGGGTTTATGCTTGTAAATTTTATTTTTTAAATTTCAAAATCTTATATTTCGGAAATTAATTTTGGCATTTTAGGTGCCTTTTTACTTCTTTTTTCGACATTTTTTAGTGCCTTTTTTTGTTGTCCCTACTTATGACACATGGAAGAAATATTAAACACTTGAGGTTTCTATGTTATAAGATGGTTTAAATGCAAGCAGTTTTTTTTACAAAAAAATATTATTCAAATAAACGGATTTACAGAAACACGGAACGATTCTGCCATTCTAATTTACGAACGTCGGAATTTACAAAATAGAATATAGATCTATTCTATTCTAGGCGGAAAATGAAAATCAGTGGCCTTCTTCAGAACAAAAATTGTGCAATGCACAACATGCGCTGACAATGACTTGAACTCGTTGATGACTGACAAAAATTGTTCAGTCCAAAATATCCATCGAAATCATAAGATACCAACAGCGTTTTCCACATATCTTCTGGCTCTACTGAGTCATTTTTAACAATTTTTTTTTCTTCGTCAGAGGAAATGCATCATCGGCAATAAAAAAAATGTGGTAGCGCTGTTCCATTGACATTTCGATCTTTTTAAAGTATTCGCAAATAATCGTTTTCCAATTGAACTCTCCTGAAACAGTGTTTATAAACATCCGTCCTTGAAGAATCGTCCTTTTGAACTTCTATCGCTCAAATATGGATTTAAATCTCAATTAATTAATATTAAATGCCAACTCAAAATCATGCCCCCTTGGGTCTCATTATATTCTTCGTTAGAGGAAATGCATCATCATCGGCAATAAAAAAAACGGTAATGAAGACGGACGAGTATTGACGTGGTAAATGTGACAATCAAGTGCATCGTCAAGTTCTGCTATAATTTTATGATCATTATTATGAAGATAAATATTTGAATTAGTTTTCGTAAAAAATTTTTGTTTCCGATCATTTCGAGGTGAGTATCACGGTCCGAAATAATTTTCACGAAAATGGATTTCGGACTCGTTTTCGTTTCCCTCGCTACTTTCCGGGCATCCGAAAAAGAAGTTGTTTTTCGTACCAAATTTTTCCGGACCCAATTTCATAGGTGAGTACTAGGCTTTACATAACTGGGTGTATTACTGAAATCTGATCCGTCGGAAATCTAAATAATATGATGAAATATCCTGGCACTCATATAGTATAACTAAGATTACTTGGCTTCTCGTGAAAAACAAAGAAAAGATCGAGAAGTAGTGGAATGTGGGTTGAGAAAACCATGCAGAAGGACGATGACTTATCATACTAGATCACATCATCCCGGGCAAAAACCAAAGCCAAAGGGTGACCCCGAAAGCATTACAACTTTTTTCAAAGCTGCTGCAGTTCCGATTCCGGTATTATAAATACCATTGGTTATATCATTATTATTATTTATTTATTTATATTATTTAAATCTGAAGAATCGATGGAAATTAAATCTGATGCAAAAAAAGTCCACACTTCTTCCCTTCCCAAGCCGTTCTTAAGCCAATTTAAGAAGAAGGAAACACCTGTCGAAAAGGTCCGTAAACCTGCAATCATCTTTTCAAAAGACAGTGATAGACAGCTGCCAATAAAAAATAATCTAATAAGGATTCCAATTAGCACACTTACGAGACCGGACTCTTGTCCCGTCCCTTCGCATCGAATTTCTGAAAATGCAAATAAATCTCCAATTAATATAATTTGCCATAACCTGCATTTCCAAACCATGATGCCTTTCTCAAACAATTTGGTTCCTATTTGTACACGACAAGCATGTCCCCATATAGGGCACAAGTACGTCAACTTAAGTGACCCCGCTGACGGCGCTGACCCCAAGCAGATGGACATAAAAGGTAGACGAACTGTCAAGTTTAATTCAAGTTCAGAGTTCAAGTCCAGAAAGTTGTTTATCGACAAATTTAGAAAAATAAATCTACAACCTTCAGAAGCAGAGATAAAAAATCGTCGTCATCTTCTGAAAGCGGCGTCAGAACCTTTCATCGTTAAGAGTTAAATCTTCATCAGAAGAGAAAAGCAATGATGCAGGGATTCAGAGCTCCTCTGATATGTCAGAGCCGGATATTGAACGAGTGGATGCAGTTACAAGTTTGGTAAGCTCTTGCGATTCTTCTGGAACAGAAAGAGTTAAAACCTTGGATAAGAAAGTTGACAATCTAACCGTTATGGTTGAACAAATGATGAGAAATCAGGTATCAAAACCAAAGGAAGACGTTAATAAATCTTCCGAAATAGAGATTGAGTGCTCAGCTGTTTTTCTTAACCTTCACAGCGCCGATGCAATATTAAACCTTGTACATTCTTAAAAACTCGACTTTCTTATGATGATTACGTCTCATAATGGCCAAATTACAAACATACGTGTGATGCGTTATTCTCGAAATATCTATAGCAATATCTCTCACGTCACTTTGCAAGTTCCGTAACCACCTAGATTTTTTAATAGCTTTTGAAGATAGCTTGATATTGTGGGTTTTGGAAACCGAATTTCCGAGAACACTCCACGTTGAATAGTTGATGAGGCTTTTGACTTGATCTAATTTAGTGGTTGGCTGATTATTGAAATTGGATTTTGGTTGGATTGGATTCAAGAAAGTTCCTTTATATTCCTTTATATAACGAAATGAAATCATCGGTCATCAATGGGCGTTTCTCGCATCAGTTTCTATGCTAAATAATTATTCAGTGAACTTTAGTTTCAGGCATTTTATTTTATTTGTAATAAGTTTGTAAGTAAAACTGATAAATTAAGACTTAAAAAAAGTATAAAATGCTGTTTCTCAATGCTAAAATTAAAGGCATGAGTAAAATAGTTAAAATAGTTAAAGAACAACAAAACAATAAAAGTCCCGAACCTGAGCGATTAAAATCGGTATAATTAAAGCTAAAAGAAACATTTCAAAAGATATCCATTGAATGTAATTGTATGATGTAAAAATGAAAGTATGAATCTTAAAGAACTAAGAAGTGTGTAGGTGGAATATATACAAGGCTGAAAAAATGGTTAAAAAATCAATTTAAAAAAATGAATTTAACCATTTCCATAACTTGCTCCCAGTTCTTTTGAAGACCATCAATTAATTCTTTATTGTGGTTCCGTATTACCTTTGCGCGTGGCTTCGCTTTAGCAGAGGGACGGTCAATTTCATTGTTGTCCTCAGAAATTTCGTTTAGTCACTATCTCTATTTTTGAACGTAGCCCCCTTAGGGGTCTTCACTGATTAGTTAATGACCATCGGTGACCTCAGGGGAGGTCGGGAAAGTTAGTTGTGGGCCCTATAAGTCATGACTATTGGCAAAGTCAACGTTAAGTTGGCGTCCGAAGTCGTACTTTAGAGGGTGACTATTCGAAATCTGTTCTGTCACTATCATTATTTTTGAACTTAGCATCTTTAGGGGTCTCTTCTGATCAGTTAGTGACCATCGGTGACCTCAGGAGAGGTCAGGAAAGTTAGTTGTGGGTCCTAGGAGTTTGCGAAATTAAATTACAACTCTCTACCTACCTGTCAAGGGTGCTGCCAACCTATCCAAACAACCGCGGAGGGTCATATTTCGAAGTCTTGTTGAACTTACCAACAAACGAAAAAGTCAGCAGAATTGAAAGTAGGCATTGGGAATTATGGTATTTTTATGGAGATTTTATATTATCCCTGAAGGGACAAATCAGATATTAGGAGATGATTGGTTAGTCAAATACCAAGGTCATGTAAATAGGGAAGACAAGACAGTTGAACTTAAAAGAGATTTAAAATTTGAATCATTCAAAGCAAGCGATAGCAAAGTTCAAAAAGCTAGAAGTCACGATGTCTACGCCACTTTCAGTTGACCTTTTTTAAATTTATGCACATCAGTTTTATCATTTTTCAAGTTTTCAGACATGTCTAAGTCTATGTAAATTCAGTAACCTTCATTCCTTGTTTCTCGCCTGGAATGTCTCCAGTAGCAATTATTCAATTCTATCCTAGACTCCAGACTCAAGATTAGATTTACCTAATCTCATATATGAAATGTTCCATGATGTTCTATGACATTCTTTGACATTCTACAGTTCTATTACATGTTAACTAATATATACTATTGGCTTATTACTATGAAATGCACCTTTCTATTTATTCAATGTTAGTTTTCCGGATCTATAAAAGAATCCTACAAACATGTAATCCCTGTCCATTCTCTTTTATCCACTCACAACTAAATTGCCAAATCTGTAACTCAGTCTGACCACTAAATTCTATTGCTACATAAATCCATTTATAAATAACTTTGACCAAATTAAAGCTAAATTAATATTTGAAATACCATTCAATCCAAGTTAGCAATATTTGCACATTAATTCAACATCTACATTAGGCATACATATTCCATATCACTTATAATTTGAACCATTCGTGATCGCTAGTTCGGGCTCAACATCTTTACGAACACACGATAAGGACATCTTCAAAGTCAACCTTTCCACAGACCATAGGTAGGTAGTAAGTCCAGAGTATCACAGGGTGAGGAATGGAACTTGACTAGCATAGATGGTTATTCATTGAATGAGGGATCTAAGGATGAACCAATGTCAGTGGATACAAGAGATGTGTATCTCGTACATCTGAAAAAGGCAGTACAACTTGAGCCGAGATCATTTTGCAAGGTTCATGTGTACAGCAATAGTCCGATCACTGGAAAAGTGATTTTAGAAGCAATAGGAAGTTTCAATGCACAGAATAACATACATGGCGGAAAGTCCGTTATAAGAATGAAGGAAGAAGTCGGAACGACATTCATCCTTAATCCACATGAATGCCCCATTTCCTTAAGAAGGAATGTGATAATGGGAAAGGTGGAAGTAATTAAAAGGTCAAACATACTTGGTACGTTATACGAGAAAGTTGAATCAGAAGGTAATTGTAAGGTGGATGTAGATATTGATAGTCAACAACAATAATAATCTTACTGAGGAGCAGAAAATGGAACTAAAAGTCATGTTGACAAAATATAGGAAATGTTTTGCGTTTAGTAGTTCGGAAATGGGATGTCATCCAGAAGTCCTTCACACCATCGACACCGGAGACACTGCACTAGTTCGACAACTTCCTTATCGGGATTCTCATATCATAACAATATATGCATAAAGAAAAAATCAGCAAAATCTATATTTTGCGGCCGCTGTTGGTTGAATGGATTTTTTTCCTTCATTTGCATTATATTGTAATGCACCTTCGCTCACACAGTAAACGTTTAATTTCAAACTACCGAGCTGTTTATTTAATCTTGAATAATGAAAATTGTGATACTTTTCTTCCTGCTGTCCCCAAAATTCTGCTTGCCATCCCTTTATCGTCTCATTCGTCTCTTTCTATTGATCCGGAACGATAACAATGTCGGAGCCGCCTTTAAGGGTATCCCTAACCCTCAGTGTCACTTTCGTCATCTCGCCCAGGAACTTTCCGATGAACAGAAGCTGTGCCTTTGTATCATTTTCCTCCAACTGCAATTTAGAGTACAGATATAGTTCTTTAAACTGAAAGGCTTGAGACACTGATTTCAAATTTTAATACCAGTATAGGTTGCTTCATCTTCTTGCATAGGTTCCGGTACAAGCTCGAAATCGATGTTTTCGAGTGTTCCTTGTTTAGAATTTTTGTTCGACTTTCCTCTTTAATATTAATTAGTTTTTCATTGAGACCACCACTGAAAGTAGCCATCTCGTCCTTATAGTCTTCAAGTCGAGCTTTGTGCAAACGGTAAGCTATTTCTTCATCGTGGGTGAGCTGTTTAAAAACACACACACGACGAGATTACCATAAATCTTGATTTATAAGTAGGTTTATAATTATATTTGACTCTCTTTTTCATTAATAGTTGACTCATCTAATCAAGTAGGGCAGCAATAAGGGAACTACCGATTCTTTACCGATACGGGACATTGTAATTGATCCCGTTGGAATCTTCGATAAAATCTTGATATGTCGACAATAATTATTGTCCACATCTTTAAGTTTACAATTAGTTCCATGGATAATGCTTTGTGTAAAATTTATTTATTTTTTGTACGTGGAAGATATTTTCTACCAGTCGCTTTCCCTTTCTATCTTAAGTTCATTTGCAATTTGTCGCAATTGCCTATTCTCGAGTTCAAATATTAAATCTATCTGTTGAATATTATTGAAATCGCTTTATCGCCCTGTTTTTTTATGTTATTGTGAATTGAAATATGTAACGATCTAAAAAAGCTAGCTGTAATATCTTCAAGAGAAGTTTTAAAACGGAACCTGCAATACTAATACTGGCTCGGAAAATAAGAACATGATGTAATTCCCTTTTTGCGACAAATAAAACCGAATGACCATTTAACAAACCTGCAATTCCTTATTTCGTAACTCTTGGGCTTCGACACTTCCGGTCAACGCCATATCCGTTTTTCCAGCCATTTCATCCCGAATTATTTTCAAATCCTTAAATCTCGCAATGAGCTCGTGGACATTTGCATATTCCTCTCCACTAGATTCGACAACACGATTCATAAATAGTTTAATGGATTCGCACACGTCTCTCCGACTTCGGGTCTCCAGTTTCAATTCTTTCAGCTTCTCGTAGACTTTTTTCAGTCTACGAATCTCAAGATCTTTTTTCACTATCTCTTCTCGAGTCTTCCGGATCCGGATTACGTCTTTGTCGATCTTGGATTGACAACCCTAAAAGTGCAGAAACATAAATATAGCCAACTCAAATTGATGATCTGTCTGGAATAATGATCTTCGAACCTCGTAATAATTGGAAAATATTTCCATAGCTTCTTCAAGTTGCCTTTGCCTTTGGTAAGCAAGGTCCCATCTCGTTGAAAACTCTTGTTCCTTAAGTTTATTGAATTCTTGTTCTGATTCAAGGAGTTCATCTAGATCGGCTAGTTCTTTATTGTACTTTTCCAATTCTGTGTACGGTGTGAAATGAACTTGGGCCTTCAGAACCGGCTTGGAAAGTCGTATTTCACTGAAAATAGATTAATTACACTAAAATAGAAATAGATGTGAATCAATAAATAAATAGAATAAATATTAACTAGAAATAGATTAGACCAACTCTGTGACCTGCAATTTTTGTTTTATATTCCTGACAAAAATGAGAGAGATTTAAAAAATTAAGGGAAAAAGGTAGGTCTGAAATGTGAGAACCATATTGGATTGCAAATTGGAATGCTAGAGTACAGAGTGACGGCCAAAATCCTACTTTAAATAAGATTTTTAACTGCGCTTAATAAGAGGTACAACGCTACCAGTGTATTCCATATTCGATATCATAAAAATATTAATTTATTTGACGATGCGGCATCCTAAATCTTATATTTTCATCTTCAAAGTCGTGTTTGGTGTTGATTTCTGTACAACGATTCATAATATAATTGATATAAAGAAAGAATTGATACCTCTGAAGCTTTTTAGCTTTCACAATATGATAGAATGTTCCTGGTATTGACTCCCTTATTTTATTCCATGATTTATGGCGATCCATTATAAAAAAATCGTTCTCAAATTCGATCGTTCGAGATTTCCGTAATTTATAAAATGTTAAAAACTATATGATTTAAGAAGGTAAATGAGAATTTATTGATCCAACGACCACTATTTATTGATCAATCAAATAGATCCATCTGGTCACTGGTTGCTCGATCTAAGCAGTTTAGTAAATGGAAACAGGCCATTTTTTCATTCATACTCCTGGAGATTTGCCGAACTTAATTAACCTATCCCTTTAATGTTATTAGTAAGACCCCCTCAATTCAACCAATCGGAGGCACTAAAAATAGATTTTCCGGATTTTGATTCAATAAGATTATTATTATTTCTTCAAATTCCAACTAATCGAATCGATCGATATACGTCTAACGAGGTAACATTTTTGGAAAGGTTAACAGTTTCGAAATAATTGTCTATGAAATCAATATGGATCATATCGCGAAAAAATAAGAGTTATGATATGAGTGATGAACTACAGGGATTTTAAGCATATTATGCTATTTTGTCCATAACTCCAATTTAATCCACATTTTAATTTGTCAGCTAGCATATATTTAATCTTCCTGTTGAATGTGTCGATACCAGTTGAAACAAATAATATTGAAGTTTTTGAAGTCATAATAAAATTGTTTTTAATCTCTGTCTTCAGTCTAAAAAGCTGGGGTTCATACCTATACATCTCCTGGTTTCAAAAACAAAGACACGCCAGATAGAGAGGTAGGAAACTTTTGTAGATAGATTGAGGTTAATTCAGCTTTTTCTAAGCTGAATTAGCCTCCAGCTATGTAAGTAAAAAAACTGAATTCGGCTGTTCACCTTCAACATAATACATAGCAGACGAAAGAATTGAGAACTATTCAGTTTCTATTAGGATTTAA
The DNA here is from genome assembly GCA_906901685.1 of Desoria tigrina. Lineage (NCBI taxonomy): Eukaryota > Metazoa > Arthropoda > Collembola > Entomobryomorpha > Isotomidae > Desoria > Desoria tigrina. Next base: position 835,255 of record CAJQTU010000065.1, read on the forward strand.
GATGAAATTTTCTTAGAAGAAAGAATAAAAAATCAATCAAATCTTCAATTTTCAAAAAAAAAATATTTTATACTTGTACTAGTGAAAATAGAATTGAAGTTTCAATAAGTCCCATTCAATACTTTCGATGGATTAGAGAATATGGACTTTAAAATCTAATCGAGATCGAGGAACTGTAATTGCAAATTGGTTGAACTACCTGTTGCAATGGGCAAGTTACCGAAGAAAATCTATAGAAAGATTCCAATCCACTTATTCAAAAACCTCAAATTATGTACTAGTTCAGTGTAGAACTAGAACGGTTTAGAAAACATCAGTTAGTAAAATGGCCGGTTACTTGATTTGCATTTGTTTTGAAAGCGGAGTTCCGATTTTTGCAAGGAAGGTTGGAGACATTTCACCAGTGAGTATAATTTAGTCATTATGTTATATATTATTTTCATACGTTCCATTAATTCACCCATACATCCGTTTGCTTAGATGTTAAGTCATCATATCATATTAATTTGGGGTCCCTATTACCCAGGATAGGACCGCTTATTGGCCAGGGCTGCAAATAATAAACTGGGTATAATTGGACGCTTTGATCCCTATATTATACCCTTATCGTCATCTAACCTACAGTCTTTAATCTCTCATGATGTCACACTCTCACTTGTCAAAATTAATTGTTATTTTTTAATATCACAATAAGTTGAATGATATTGATAACTCATTTTTGTTTTTCATAGATCCCCTTTCCATTGGCAGCGTCCCTCAATGGAGTGAAAGTATTCGGTCGGGCCAACCGGGTGGAGTTGATTTCGACGGTGACACAGAGTAGCCGTGTCGTTTGGAAAGATTTCAATGATAGGTATTTATATTAAAAATTTTCATTTCCGGTTCTAGAACTCCAATAAAAAACCACTATAGACACTAATTGTAAGATAGATAAATATAGAGTTGAAACATGTACAAGCAAAATGTATACGTACAAAACAACAGTACTTCTGTGACACATCAGTACATTCCATTCATTAGACGGTTTATTATGTAAATGGCGGGGGGGGGGGGGGTGGTATTCAACTCTCGAAACCTAAAGGGGGTGGCTCTATTCGGGGTGATCTCTTTAGAGCTTAACCAGTTTTTAAAACATTTTCTGGTGGAATATGTCATTATAGGGTTAGTACCCGGAATCTGTTTTTTTAGAAATCTGAGTATTTATTTGTAGTTAAAAATTAGTAACGCTTTAAATCTTATATTTAGATTATCACTGATTTTCGCTGGAACGGATGACTCTATAACGGATTTCCACGTCGAGCATGTCCTTGTCAATGTTTTCAGCGTCCTGGTCCTTCACACAGGACTCGATGAAATTTTAAAGACCAAAAGTGTTGACAAGCTCAAACGAGAATTCCGTGTAAGTATTCATTATCAACTCTTCAAAATGTTCGAAATCTACAGAGTTTAAAAAAAAAATTCATTTCATGGTTTTAGTTGTGTTATCCTGTAATCGATCTTATCCTTCAAGGCTTGAAGCCAACGGATAAAACCCTTTACTTCGGTGACCTTACGGGTTGTGCGGATGTGGCTTTGCAAATGGACCCCAATTACCAGGTTTGTAATTTAATCTTCTATCTTTTTCGAGTTAATTAATTTTTTGAACTGTGATAGTTCCCTTGCATGATCTTTTACGGCTTACTAATGCCGACTTGGATTTTATAGGTAAAAAATATTAAACTTAAAAACAACTACAATTTTCAATCAAACTTGTTCGAAGAAAGATGTTTTTAAATGTAATTTTAAATACAAAAATTTTCCTCGGTATTTCAACCGATTAATTTATATTTGTAAAATAATGAACAGGGCATTTTGGATGGATTCATGGAGGGTATCGGCGGAACGTACGGATGCATTGTTGCTCATGGAACATTAATTGCTTCGTCAAAGGACTGGTGGACATTGTCAGGGACTGAGATGTGCTTACTGCAATTTACTGCTGCCCTTACTACTGAACCTGTTACAGACACTGCCATTTATTTACCGTCCAGCAGTCCTAGGGTTAATGATTGTTAATTTTAACATATTGTATGCATTCTTATCGAAAATTCATACAAGTCAAATAGCTCGTCGAATTGGTTTGTAACAGCTCCCATATCGATTTGTGACATTCGGGCTATCGGAAACTGTCCGTATCTGTGTCTTATGCGGCCAGGAGCCATCGATGGCTTTAATGGAGAAAGAAGTAGCAAAGGTCAGAAAATCTAGCGGGGATGTGTTTTCCATGTTTCTTGACAAGACTTCTCCGTTCTCTAATTGTGGCAAATTCTTTGCAATCGATAAGACCATATGTGGGTAAGTACTTACAAAAGTCACGTATTTAGTCGTAGCTCATTTAAGTTTGATCGTATTACTCGGTTTAAGGCTTAAAGGTACTAGAATACAGAATTATTTTTATTCTAAAAAACAGATTCGTTGTTGTTTGCCTGGACAAACGACGAGTAGGATTTTCAGTTTTTCCTGATAAGGATAATGATCCACTGAATTCGGCACATAAATTAGATCTCTTGCGGACATTCTATCGAAATACTGTTGGATCAGTATTTCCGTGGACATGTGTCGCACCGCCACTATTTACTTCACCGGCACTTCATCTTCATCCTGATTCCAAAGGTAAACTATATGTTTATGTTTACTATTGTTTACTTTAAAGACATTTATCAACCATTAATGAGGGATAGATGAGATGTGCCTATTTCCTTTAATTAGTGTCATTTTTTGGCTGGACCAATGACGAATTTTGTGATTGTTATGTGATTAAGTGTGATTATTTACAGACAATGGCCCAACTCGTCATAAAGCGGTCGAGTCATGTTGGTCATCCGAATACCACAAATGCCATGCAATGACCTTTGCCATCTTTCAACTATTTGTTATCTATGAGCCTGAAGTTCCACTCTTTCTAATGAGGTAAAAAGATTTTATAAATCAGTAAATGATCTTTCTTAACTCATAACATGTGATGACACTGAAAAAAATCCATAATATAAATAGAGTAAACCCAATACTAAAGTACTTTTAGCACTTTGTATTCAGCATTAAAAGTGACTAACATGTGGTGACTCAATAATATGGTTAAATTCACTTTTTTTAAATTGAATGTCTAAAATATGTATAGATATGATTCTCTACATTTAAAAATCTATCTTTATTTACAGACAATCAACAAGGAAGCTTCTACAGGAGGTTATTAAAGACAGAGTCATGCGATGATCATTACGAGACGATGAATTAAAGAAACCCGAAAGTAACCTAGCCAGTAGTTTAAGCCATTTTTATATCTGTATAATAAACTGTCCATCTCGAAATGCATCTGATTTGCGAGACGATCCTAAAGTCCTCTCCAGGAATATCAAATATCATCCTCATCAAACAGACGTCTACGTTGAGCCGATATTATTTAAACTACTTTGACATGAATATTCCAGCGAAATAATTTTGTAAATCTACAAAACGTAATCCAATTAAATGTTTATTCCCGTGATAGCGATAATATGTGATATTTTGCGAGTATTACAAATTGTTTTTATTTGTATTGTATTTAATAAAAATTAAAAAACTATTAAATTATGGTAGAGTTTCTACTCGACATTTCTTAACCGAACATCTCATTCAAAATTCTCCTATCTTCGAAGCAACTCTTCTTCCTAACCTAACCAACTTAATCATTGATTACTTCATTCACTCAAAGTCTTCATGGAAGCACGCGAAGAACTGCAATTACAGTATTTAGTCATTAATTAATTATCCGACTAGGTCCGGCAAATTCTAGAATTGAATATCTGTAGTATTTTCTGCAATCATAAGCAATAACAAATTGGTCTTGATTTATAGAACCATGTTCTATGTCATGTCACTGTAGCATTGCACTTAAATCATTAAACTCACAACGATTAACCCTGAAATCATTAAAAGAATGGATCGTTGGAACTATTGATAGGCAGGCTTACTGTTAGATCCCATGATCTTGATTGATATTGATATTATGATAGCATTTAGTATTAATTTAAAAGTTATCTAAACAGAGCTTTGAACAACTGTAAATATGGGTTCAGGTACTTCTGCCTCATACTTTAAACGCCAAAACTTGAACGCTTTTGCATAATGTGCAACTAACCTTGTAGCTTGACTGCATATTTTTACAACCCTTTCAGTTTCAAACCCAATCCTATCTTCTGCCCTTTGTTGGCAAACATATCTTATTTATTTACAGAAAACGTACTTTATTTGCTGATTACTGATTTAAAGTTTGATAAAATTAGTACAAAAACTAGTATTAAACTCTACATTGATTAGCCGCAGAGTTACAATAGAAGCCTCAAAGGCAATTAAACACCTTATATCCTCTCTTGCACAATTAACTATAACTAAACCAATTCTGAAAGGAGGTATTTGCTGTACAAGCCGTGGCTTAAAGACGAGGTCGTAGGGCCGGTAGGGCATTAAGGCAGCTAGGCATAAGCAACCATCCAACGTGTAATATTTTAATTTCATGATCTTTACTTTGCTATGATACTTAAACAACGCTTAGACTGACTCAAAGAATCAGACTTTCTTGTGTTTTCTCGCATGGTGAAACTGCATGCAGATTGCAACAATCCTAATTTAGTTCTGTAAATTGTATTCATCCGTTCCTTGTCTGTAACTGATGATAGTATGAGATAACATCAAAGAGTGCATGGCTATGCTAAGCTCCTAAGGGGACATTTACAAACTCTGTTATAGCTTTAATAAAAGGGCCAATTTCTACAGGAAATTTTTTCCGGAAGGTTTGGGATATTGGAAAAACAATCAGAATTAAAACTTGCAGGTTAAGTGTCAAAGTTTCGATCGTCTGACACGGTCTATGAACGCTTCTGATTCTTCCTCGTTTTAACTTTTTTCTCTTTTCAGTTCCCATTATTAAATCCATTACAAATTTGCAAGAATTGCAACAATACTTCAACAATGAGAAGACAGTCTTAAGTGGAGTTGGAGTGTAGTGTAAATCCATAAATAATTCCCTGTTGTGATTTATTTTGAAGGGATCTTTGGGACTTATTTAGGGATTTTAAGGGTCTTGTGACGAAGGGCATTTGTAGTTAATCCGGAGATACAAGGCAATTCATAGCACCACCGGTAAACACGAAAGCACTCAAAATCCTAACATTTCAGGTTTATTGAAGATGATTATATACTTAAAGCTGTACTAATTTCCAAACAGTGTCTTATTCCGGAGGGGTAGGGGCTTATTACGAGATTTACGATAGAACCACCGGTACATACTGGTACGAAGCTCTTCATAATTCGAGACGTCAAACGTGCATTAAGGGCCATTATGAGAATCCACACGAGAACAATAGGACTCGAAGCAAAGTCATGTTCTATATGAAGTTGTGATTCACGTGGAGGATTGTTCCCTTGTACTCTTGTCCCTTTCGTTCAGAATGTTCCTCTCTAGGCCTCCTCTCTGTATTAACTATTAGCTTAAACCCTTTCCTAATGACGTTATTAGCTCAACTCATCCTGTAATAATTTTTCTATAAGAGTGAGGTACAGGTATAGCAATTGAAAGGTATTTTTCAAAGTAATTCACAGGCAGTCCGTAGAAATATATATAGTCCCCTTGGAATAATTAATAATTCATTACTATTACTAATAGGAAGAATATAATACCCCTCGTATCATTTTAAGGTTTTAATAGTGGCAGATCTATGGAAATATACTCTGTTTTTGGTGGTGGTGATGGCTATTAAAGTATATTATGAGAAACAGGGACTTTTTAATGTTTATTTTAATACCTCTGTTTTTGTGCAGTATCAAGCTCAGGTGAACTCGCATTGTTCTTTGGATTGTCAGACGGAGTCATGAATAATAGTGACATGTCTTACGGCAGAACAAGTCCAAGTCACTTGCCCTTTGTATCCTAAATCAAACTGCATTTTGCAGTTTTGACTTTTGAAGCTATAAAGTGTGTATCCTACATCCTTGGTTTTTAAAGTTGATAGGAAATTAGGTTAGTTATAGAAATAGAAGTTAATAAAAGTTAATTGTTGTATTATGTTTTTATATTTAAACTATTCTCCTACTTTTTTCTAATCCATTGTTGTGGTTTTGTTTGGATTATTTAGTCATCAGTTCTAGTATGTGTCATGTCACAGCCACAACAACAGAGGTAGGAGTTTTTTCTCTAAAGAATTTCATTAGTTTCGAAGTAAGAGTGATTTTTGTGCTTCGTGGTTTCGTGGATGGTGTAATCTGGTCGTAAATTATTTTTTGCAAATTCTTTGCAACGAGAGGGGTTAAAAAAGCAGTGATTCCATGAAAATATTTAATCGAGATCTGTCAACTTGCTCGAGCATCATTTATATTTTACTGTGAAACCTCAGCTTTGTGATAACGTTGGACAAGGTATGAATTATACAGCAACTTAAAATCGGCACCTTTAAAGTTAAATCCTTGGAGATGGTCCATTTGAATAATTCATAATGGGAATAAAAAGTTACTTATTTGGCAATCGGAATTCTTGGGAATTGTGCAACTTTTTCTGTCTCAAGACCTAAGGGTTTGAGGCAGGCTTGTTATTATATTCTAGGCCGTGTTTGACAATTCAGAAAAACGTAGAGGCAAATAAATGCTCGACAATCATTTAACTGCGGTGTTTACCTTTCTGTGAATTTTTGTTTTTTATTTCCAAGTAGCGAATGTACAATGCCCAATCGAGAATCGAGACACAAGTATAACCAAGAGTCAACAGCATAATTACAGGATGGCTCCTGATTGTGATTATTATTAATTTTTTCAAATCAATATTTCAATTTCGAGGAATGAACGTATGATATCATCCCCAACTTCTCTCGGAATTAACAGTTAACAGCAGGGGATTTAATCGTCAATTAGCAGAGCCTTAAAATTCTTAAATTACTCCTATAGATCCGATTTCAAAGACTTGCAAAAGCATATCCCTTTTGACTGAAATGATGGTTAAATGGGCTGGTATAAAAATTTGATTGCCTCATCCTATTATTATTACCCAGTATATACGAGTCGTTAAATTCCTAGCCACATTCCCATTCACAATTACATAGGGACTGGCAGTAAAATTATCTAAAAATCACTTGATTTTTGGCTAACTAACTAAACGCTATCTTACTCAACTTATTTTAATCTCGTTCTTTAGGTAACTGAAGAAGAGGCTCATCATCATCAGTGATTAGTAAGGCTACTAGGGGTTGGGAGACTCTTAAATTACTTCAGACTTTCAAATAATAAAAAACTGTGCGTCAAAATCGAAGCTCAAAAGCACTTAGAGATTTACTTGTACTTCTGTACCACTTTAGGAATTCATGACAGAGGATCGTGACCCGATCTAGCAATAAGAGCTCGATTGACTGAGATCCTAATTTAATAACTCCAAATACAATTCGACCTTCAACCCCCATCGTTTGTGGTACTCCCTTTCCAGGAACAAGGAATCTTACTACATCCTTCATCCTCCAAATTATACTAATTTTCCGGAAGATAGTTCGGAAATGATTTATTTACTGTTATAATAATAAGACTAGCAGATCCTAACTCAGTGACCTTCAACCTTTCTGCAACAATTTAATCAAAGTCCAATATAGTTCTCCGACTCTTGTGCTGTTCTTCGTATTCCTATTAATTAATTCATATACAAGTTCCATCAACAATATCAATACATTGAGCTGGTCCTGCTGGATCCTCATGAAACGATCAAACCTGTCCTCAACTCCTCTGCAAAAACAGTAACTGATTAGAGATACGAGCTATTTGAACAAAGAACTGGAATCGTCAAATAACTCTTGCATCGAGAGACAGGCCGAACCTTCGCCAACATTTACATTACAACCCCTGCATTCAGATTCTGATATGTGATTATCGTGTTAAGAAACCAGCTTACGAGTCCCACCTATAATAAATTAATAGCCCAAATTGTCTGGATATCCACCCTATTTCATGCTCAATATCAATCGGAATTATCCTCAACCTTTGGTCGAACAGATTTTTTAAATCAAGAACTGGAACTGGGCCTGAATTCCTGAGCAATAAAATCCCTTCGGCAATCCCAGACAATAAATCCAGCAAAGGAGCTATAGTTCTCTGATTACGAATTCCAAGCCATCGAAACATAATCCAGCTTTTTATGCCAATTAATGAGTACTCAAAGAACGTATAGCATAAGACTGCTACTACGAAAATGAATCCAAAAATACAAAGTACAAATTGATAGATCAGACTTGATAGTAGAACACATTCAACATTGGAGAGGCTGATGTACGTAAATACGAAATTACCAAACTCGACCTTGTCACACCCAACCAAGCAAAGAGAGGAGCTATAACCCATGCTACTCTCTAATCTAATGTTCTGCGATAATCCACGTGAATTTGCGAAAAAAACATTATAATAAATACAAGCTACAACTGCATTGCAAATCCTGAATAAGTCAGCCGTGCTAATCAACTTAATGGGAATTCCATTCATCCCTTAAAGCTATCAGTTCCCAATCAAAGACAGAGAATTCCTTTGTTGAGCCAAGCTCGACTGATCTCAGGCTTTACCTTGGACAAACTCGTCACAATCAACCAGACATCTCCTCGAATATTTATTAGGAACCTTATAATTTATTAAATATTATTGTTGCAACCAAGAACAGGAGGAAATGAATGAAATAGCATCCCTTCAAATGCCAAACGTTTAGGGAATTATCGATACCAAACAATAGAATCAATAACATCCAGTAATCATAAAGAATGCTAAATTGCCAACCCATTTGGCTTGAAAAATAGCTCATTTAGTAATGATCCTGCCTGTATGATTTAGTATATTTAGTCCTAACTCCTAAAAGCCCTAATAATAATCCATGTCAGGAGGAACAGGATCCCTACTCAAACTGAGACATTCAGATTCAGACGTCGACAGTCCTCGTGTAGAATAATCTCCTTATCTCCACCTCATCTAAATATTCGCAATGCTGGCTAGTACTTGAACACTTAGTTGCTGAATGTAAATTCTCCAACTGAGGAAAGTAGTAAAAAATAGGCAAAAAAGAGCAAGAAAAAATAATTTAAGGCAGTAGGATTCTTTCGCTTTTAATCCCACAGAGAAGAAATGCAAACCACAGAGCAGAGTAGAAGCTCGAGCAGTTGTGGTGGCATCATCAGTAAGAAAAGTTCCTACGACTTGTTACGAGGCCCAGTACAGGCACTAACACCTCAAAGACCAACATCAACTACTGCCGAGCCAGTTGTACAGCTCGCACGGATTTCATCAACCCTTAAAAAGAAACCTAACGTTCCATTACAGAAATCACAGAAATTGGCGAAATTACAAAACACAGACACTACTAATCCATGCTCGAGGACCACGAGTGCTGGTGGTGGTGTTACAATTAGTTGCAATAGTAACGGCAGTAGTGGCAGAAGCTATAATAGGAATCCTTACAGTAAAACTACTGCGAATCCTAACAAGGATAATTCTACAACAACAAGTGAGAGTGAATCCGATGATACAGAAACGAGTCCTAAATCCAACCTGAACAGTAGCTTAAAGAGCCTCTCTCCAAGTAATAGTGGCACAAAAAGTGCATTTTTTAAAACCCGGAAGGACAAGCTTAAGATCCGGTTCGAATTAGAACCCAAAACCCAGGCTTGGGACCCCGGTTCCGGGAAGTATACAAAATATCCCGTTTTCGGTCCCGAATCTTCAGGTTCAGACCGGGTTATTTCGGGGGGTCACTTTGCCCCATTTACACCTTCACCTGGATGTGCTTATCATAACGCATTGTTGGCTTCATCAACGCTTCTGAACAGTAAGAAGCCTAAGAGGACAAAGAGCCTTAAGAAAATTCTGACAAAGAGTCGATCTTTCATTGGGTTTGGAACGAGAGATACTTCTTCGATAAGTCGATTGGATTTTCTGGCCAAGTACAAGAACAAAAGTGGGGCTATTAATCCCCCACTGCCAAGTGCACCGGACCAGAATCGGTGGGATCCCGATACGAGTTCCCACAGTAATGTTAGGCCAGGAGTGATTTTATGCAAAAACTGTGGGACTCCAAATCTAGACTCTCAAGCCAAGGCTGAAAAACCCGTTCCTGTAAAAGATACGAATGGTAAATCGTGGTTGGGTTCGGCTGCAAGTGATGATACCTATTTCCATGGACGGTACGCCAAGTTGCCTTCGGATCATGGAGAATTTCTCAGTCTCAACTACTACCGGACGCACCATAAGATTCAAGGGAATTCGATTTACAGTCCTTTAAAAAACAGTTCAATTAATAGTAATCCAGTTGTTAAAAACGGCAGAGCGGAAACAAGTGCCGAAATGGCACAACAAAGCAGTTTGCCTATGGAGACTACAACTACAACGAGAGCAGACTATAAGGATCAGTATAGTTCATTTTTCGACTGTCGGATACCGAGACCCAAGCTAAAGTTTCTGGTCCCGACCCACTCCTATGGAGCAACGTCGATGAAAACTGGTCGAAAAGTCGATTTCGATGTGTCTGGATTTTCGGAAATATCGCTATCGGATGAGAATGATAATGAGGATGCTGCTTATGGGAGTGGGAGTGGCTCTTCGTCTAGGATCCGGAGTGTCAACTCTAGTGACGATGCTATTTCCGAATTTGAGAAGGAACAGGAGAACAGTTCTATTCATGGTATGTTAAATTGGATTTTTTGAGCGTTTCATGCAATTTTTAACACGCATTTTCATGGAAATTTAGCACTGGAGAACATTTAAAATTAAAGCATTTCATATTATTCTTCATATTTCATCGATTTTGAAGCATGTAACATCAAAAAAATCTCCTTACTTTTTCATTTTTAACGATTTTTAACTACAAAATTTCATATTTTATTTTATTGCTCGAATGAAATTTCATCAAGCATCCCCGTTGATAACATTTAGAAATTTATTTCATGGATAAACCGAGTGTTAGTTAACCAAATCTGAAGCAGTCTCAGAACCAAATAGGCAATAGGGTCAACAGTTTGTTATGTTTCTTTAGTTTTTTATACAAATATCAAAATTCTACAGTTATATCATCTTGTTTTGAAGAAAAAATGTAGAAATAGCATCAAGAGGCTTTGTTTTGTAAGTTTGTGTGTTTAAAATCCTTGGGATAATTAAGCTGTATAATCTTGACCGTAAAACATAATCATCGGTTCCCAATCTGAGAGGCTGATCTAACTTTTCTAAAACCGTTTTAGTACAAAGTCGTGAGCCATGCTGCATGCTTTCGAAATGTAGTTTTAATGAAAACAGTCAGTCACTCCTTACCAATGTTATGAAACCTGAAGCCTTGTTTAAACTGATAAACTGCTGGTGGAAGTAATTGACACTTAGATAAATATAATGCCAATCAGAAGAGGCAGAAAGTTTCTTGGCGGTTTAATATTAATGGCATTAGTTAAAAAAATTTATAACGATAGCACCATCATCATTATTAGCCTTCTCTACAACAAAAACTGTTACAACTTTACAAGGCAGAAAAAAACTCTTGAAATCTGTTCAAAATATTCGTTGATTTTTTGTCATGCAATTTCGTCGTCTAAAAGACGTGCATTTGAAATACACGTCATTCCGTAGAATTGGTTGAAGAGACGAGACACGTAATTCCATTGGATTACATGAACAGATTCACTTTAAGTATTATAAACTTTTATGGGCTTTAATAATCATAATATTATTATTGGATCTGAAAGTGAAGCAAAAGTAGGGTGGAGATTTTTTGTGCCTTTGTGCAATTGCTGTGGAAGATCATCCAAGCGTTACTACTTCACTACAACTACAGCTTCTATTATGCTTATATTATCCGGAACATTCAATGATTCGACATTTGTTGCAAATCTGCAAATCTGCAAGAAATCAGATATAATTCCTTAATAGAAACAAGATAAGGAAGCTATTTTTCGTCCTGCTGAAAAATTTGCTGACACATAGATGCACTAATGTCTGTATCTGAAATTGAATTGAAAAAGTATTAAAATCTCGAATAATTCTGTAGCGAATCAACCACTTTGCATGGATGAGCTATTTTCAACTCCAAATCTGAAGCTGTTTCTATGCGCCTTTATACTGGCTTAAGAACGGACAGTTTGGGAATAAATGAAAGCGAATTAATTGAATGAAACGACTGGCGACTTAAGAAGGATAAATAAGGAATGAGGATATAAAAATATTTTGATTTTCCTCGGAAAAAATTACCATTTATGACAAGGGATTAATATGAAGGAATTTCATCATTATGTTCTATAATAATATTTTTATTATCTGGCTCTTTGCAATTCGTCAAAAGGGTCGTTTACATGGTGGAACGGGCACCTACATTAGTTGTAAACAAAACATTTAGAATGTGGAAGATCGATTTGTGTAAAACAGTTCTGCATGATTGGATTGAAAAGTTGGGATTATCATTTTGCTTAAAATAAGTGCCAACTTGAGCCTTGGATTGCAATGATTCTTTGGACAAAAAGCTACACAATAACAAATTAAACAATTATGTAAAACAAATATTGGATTTTGGCATCGATTAGCATAACTAGCTGCCCTGCGAAAAATAACTTCAGAACAGATGGAAATTTTTCGTATTCCAGTCTTGTTTTAGTATTTTATATAGTTAGTTTCAAAAATAGAAATATCGATTTAATCGATTGCGATTAAATCAGTCATAAAATAGCCAACAATAGACGTTATTAACTTTGGCATGTGATTCTGTTCTGACGACTTCTAATAAAAATCGTGGTTGTCAGTGTCAATGTTTATTGTCCCTGTATTTAATAGTGTGAACCATCTGACACTAAAATTACGCTAATTAAACTAGCTAATGACTTTATTTTTCATGCTGTACATCAATCGCAGCCATTTTCCATTGATGACTTATAGGATATTCCAAGTTTATTTTTTTTATACCGAGTTAATTTGCAAGAGACTCAACGTACCATTTCCCACTAACTTGTAAATGGTCTTCCTTGTTTAGTTGAAGTTGAATGGAGCCTGGAACTGGAATACTATGGTCAAAAAAACGAAAATCATTTATACATGGTTATTTCTTGCTAAAATTAAAGCTAAATTTAGATTTTCGCAAGTGCTACTCCCTGCTAATAAATCCCAATTGTAAAAGCACTTTAAAGTTGAGGTTTACTTTTTACTAGCAATATTTTGCAAAAAATAACAAACAGTTGGGAATTGCGATTCCAATAATTTATGCACATATGCTACGTAACATAAACCTTGCTTTAAACTTTAAACTCGCACTTTTGGCTGCTGTGCCTTTGATTTATGTTTTTGAAGCAGAACATAATTTAAGTGCGAGTATAAAATTATAAATAAACTTTTAAGGTCCGTATGTTCCTTGATCCCGAGCTGGCAAAAACGATGCATATTTTTATTGCAGCTATTCAATAATCCATAACTTCATGCATCAGGAAAAGGGATAATTAAAAGTAAATAATCAAAGCATTTCTTTGAAGAAACATAAAATACTGATAATATTATTCTTGCTATGCTTTTAGCCATAACTATCACGTATCGCACCCCGTCTAAGTTTCCTGTAACAAAGGTTATTATGAATGCTTCACATTTCAATTTCAAATTGCACCAGAAAAATCCCAATTCTCACGAAACTGTGCCACAAAAGGAAGGAGGTGTCACAAAAACCTCTGGGTTTATACACCAAACACGATATAGTTAGTAAAGTACCACGATTACCATCACCACTAAAGGCCTGCAAGGATCATGAATATGATATTCTTTTTTTTATCATAAAAAATAATAATAAAATAGTATGTAGTAGAAGTGCAATTAGAAATATTGTGCAGAAATGTTGAAGTATATGCTGTTTTGTAGGGAGAATAGTATCCTTTTAATACCGCAGGTTCTGAGCTTTTTTAGCGTGCCACTTGCAGTTCCTCATTTCCGTTTGCACTTAAGAGCTTTACAAAGTTGCTTAACGAAACATGGTCATTATAATCCTCGAGTGTATTTTACGATTAAATTCTTGAATGGGTCCTGAGGGCAAAAATTAGTAAAAACGAGCTACTATAAAGACATTTACGATCCCTTGTTATTATTTAGAAACGAAAAATCTTTAGAATGTTTAGAATCTTTAGAATGAACAAAAACTTAAAATTAAGCAACTGTTGAAATCGTAATGGGATAATAAACTACAAGCTACTAAAAAAATGCATGTAGAGTCACGAGGTAGGTCAAAAATCTGTAAGATGGGTCAACTTGTATAATATTACGTGAATTTATTATCAATTACAGCTTTTTTTTAAGAAGAACTAATGGTTCGTGTAAACTTGCAATCATATTATATTACGTCTGTAAACTCTTTAGTCTTTAGTAATGACGACCAAGATCATCTCTGTTTACATCAACACCAACTATCTCTGTATTTCAATTTAATGCAAGTGATTTGCACATCTTATTTTATGTGTATGTACTTTGAAAAAAAAAATACGATAGGGATGAGAGAGATAATTATTTAATCAGTTGAGCAATGTGGATTTAAAAACAATCTTATGACTATTGAGGCTATTTACTGGACTTGAAATTATGGAAATAATGTCTGTCATCTGTACTTAAATCATGTTCGGGATATTAGGTATATGATAATTTTGAATGAATGCTGAAATAAATTCTCCTGAGGAGTTGTTGCTTTTAAATATAAAAACATGTTAAATATCATAAAAATATATAGTTTAAGAGTAAGCAAGAGGAATAGAGGAGAGTTATTTCTGTGGGGAGCTTATTCCGGTATTTGCGAGATTTCACATTTAAAACCTTGTGTACTTCTTCATTCATTAGATGTTGATGTGAGATTGTAAATGATGAGATTGAAGATTACTTACAATTATTTATCCTAGTTATCCTAATTGCGGATTTCGTAATATCTTTTATCGTCATTTGGACTTTTAAATAGAAACTTTGGAACTGATTTATAAGATTATTGTGAATGTTGTTGTTTTTTAAATTTTTTAAATATGACATTTACGAAAATATTATGCATGTTTCAATTCTTTGAAACTTCTAAGAATATTCATATAATCTCACCATTTCTAATTTATAGTCACGATACCCTATACTTAACCGACCAAATATTCAACATTCCGTAATATTGAAATTAACACGTAGATTTCATATTTTTCCGATGAATGAAAAGGTTGCGTGTACTTATCGAAAATGATATCGATTTATTCGAGTTAAATTTTATTTGGGCACGATATAATAAACAATAATAAAATGATAAATTAATTAAGAAATCTTATTGAATATTGCCTTGAAAGGTCGATAACAACGAGTTAAAAAATAGTTTTGAGTTTGACCTCTGACCTCCCTTTAGTCTTAATTGAAAGTTCAAATTCATTGCACTTTAACTTTAGACACAAAATTCATTGACTTTAATTGGCTATTATAGACATTCTGGCACCAATCCCAGAAATAAAAACCTCTCAAGAAGATGTAATGCACTTACCGATGAACAATAATAATAACAATGCAGTCCGTGTATATAAACATAAAAAAAACTTTCATTTGCATTTCAATAAACGTGTGGTTATTTTTACAGAGGATAGAGACTACCCTTCTCAAGTGGAACGGATTTATTCAACCGAACAGAACTCTCCATCTTCCTTAGGACAATTCCCTAGTGACTACACGGCCTTATATTCTTGCGAAAAGGGGATCGTCGTAAAAGGTTTCAAAATGTTTTTCGAATTTTGATTACTCTGATTTTCATCATCTATACCCTGAAATAGAACTAGACTAAAAAGTTTAAAACATTAAAAATACTAATTAAAATTCTAAATAAATGAGAATTTTCGTGAAAAATTACGGGAAGATTGTCATCCAACGTAAATCTCAAAGCATGCAAATTTAAACATTCTAAGCTTGATTTACGGTCGTTTATATCGATTTGAAATACAACCCCATCGTTGATGTTTTTTTTTTTAAACATAACCTATTAAAATTACATTAATTAATTAAATATACTGGCAAACTAAATTATCTTTACTAAATCAAAAAACAAATTTTCCATAGGAAACGCTCGTCGCCTCCTAAGCTTCAAAAAAGCCTACTTCCCATCCCTCCGTTCTACAAAATCCTCTCCGAAAGAGAAACTTGGAGACGATGCATCCGAATTCCTAAAAAATCTACCAATTTTTCGAAAACTAAGCACTGGTTTCCTTACTAAACTGAGCGACCACATTTCTCAGGTGTGAAACCAATTAACCCTGGTTAATTGTTTTATTTTATTATCATTTTATTGCCCTCTCCTTCCCTTAGTTCCTGACTTACCTTTGTTTTCATTAATTTATAATTATAACCCTTGTTTCTTTGCTGCTAAAATAACTTCACCACAATCTCAATCCCGATGCGATGAACAAACTATTGAATGGAAACTAGGCCAGTTATGAATGTGGAGAGACGATCATTCGGCAAGGAAGTAGAGGGGAAGCCTTTGTCATCCTCATGTCAGGAACTGTAAGTTGATTATTGCTCCTTTTTTGTACAGAAAAAGAGCTTACAATGGACCTATTTCTGCTTATAAACGAAATATGCTATGTGTTATATACCAAAAAATCAAGAAAAAAATTAGAAAAACGAAAATCATAGTGGCTCTTCTGAATGGCCAGTCGTTTTTTGTGAAATCAGGATGGGAAGTGGCGGGAAATAGATGTGGGGGCGCGAGTTAGTAATTAGTATTGCGTGGAACGGAGAAAGAGAGAGAAACTCGAGTTTTTCTCTTTTGGACGGAAGCGTAAATGGAGGTTAACATTGAGGGGACCCCGGAAATAGTATTGCACGAGATCGAGACTTTTCACAAAACCAGACGGGCACTAACTATTGGAAGGAAAGCCAAAAGACGGAAAATCCCAACTTTCTTGCTCCCACTCACTGCCTCCGCGCCCTCCACACCCATTTTCCGCCCACTTCCCACCCAGATTTCTCAAAAACCACTGCCCATTCAGAAGAGCCACTATGATTTTCGTTTTTCTAATTTTTTTCTTGATTTTTTGGTATATAACACATAGCATATTTCGTTTATAAGCAGAAATAGGTCCATTGTTAGTAAGCGATTAGTTGGTAAAACAGATATGTCTATTTATTAGTATCATTAGCTTACTTGCCCCTACTTTGTAATTATGAACCAATCTGTCATTATAAATTATAAGTTAAGATAAGGAGGATTTGACACAGTTGGGATTAGTGGTGGAATGTCCTTTATTTTACGTTACATTCTTTGTAGAAAAGCCTGCCTTTTGCAATTTAAAACTATTTAACGCCTCATTTCCTCGAAATCAAGTGCTTCCTTTGTTGCGAAAAATAATAATACCTAATAAATTTACTCCTTGAAATATAGGCTAAGGTTACCTTCCTGTCTAATCAAACTGGGGAAGAGATATATCTGCGGACCATACATCCGGGGGATTCGTTTGGGGAGAAGGCACTTCAGGGGTGAGTTGAAACGGTTTTAAAATTATAGACGCTTTAACTTTAGTTGCTTATTAATAAAAGCAGAGGAATAAAATAAGATGTTTTCAATTCGCAGGGACAAAGTTAATATGCTTAATCTAATCTCAAATGACGAGACCGTCTCATGCATCCTAATCTCGGAGGAAGGATTTGAGCAACTCATGGCAAAAAGCGTTGACTTCAGATTGCGATTTGCAGACAAAATCCTACCCAAGATTAAGTACGTCAATTTGTGTTTTTTTAACTGTTTTGTAGCTGTTGTTTTTGTACGGCTCAAAAAACACTTTAAATTCCATTGGAATTACAATTTCCACGAGGGATTAATTTTTGATGATTTGATTGATTTGACACTTTGACAGTGATAAAGACGTAGAAGGGATCGAGTTGGAAGATCTGAGACTGATATCAACACTTGGGATCGGTGGCTTTGGGCGAGTTGAACTAGTCACTTTGGCTTCCGACACGAGTCGATCCTTTGCCCTGAAACAGATGAAGAAATGTCAGGTAAAAATTCCGAGAGTTATTGGGATTTTTAAATCATGATGGATTAGTATAAAAGGGAAATCCTGGCTCGATTTGTCAGTTTGAATTTGGAATTTCAAATTGAAATTTCCAAGAAAAGGAGCTACAAAAACGTTGTCGACAGGAAGTTTTATATGAATTATGAAAGACCGTCTGCTATTGAAACAGTTTTTTATTGAGATGTGTTTAATTTGTGCAATATGTATGGCTTAGATTGTTGGGACGAGGCAAGTGGAACACATCAAATCTGAGAAAGCTATTCTGATGGAAACAAACTGTGATTTTATTACCAAGCTTTATAAGACTTATAAAGATGCCAAGTATTTGTACATGCTGATGGAATGTTGCCTTGGTGGAGAGCTATGGACTATTTTAAGGGACAGGGGAAATTTTGATGACCCTACTGCCAGGTGATTCATCACATTATATTGGGTCTAATAAATATGGATATCAAAATAAATTTCCAAGCCATTGGATACCAATACACCTTCAAATTCCACTTATCTTATCGATAGTGATGATCTTCTAGTATACCTAATAATTATTCGAGTCGTTTTGCTATTTTTGTAGATTTTACGTCGGTTGTGTACTAGAAGCCCTCAAGTACCTCCATAGCAGAAATATTATTTATAGGGACTTAAAGCCAGAAAATTTACTTCTGGACCCGAGGGGTTATCTGAAATTAGTCGATTTTGGATTCGCAAAAAAACTAGAGGTTTTAATCTTAATCGATATAAATAATTAAAGATTAAAAATGCGATCATTTTCGTTAAAATTTCTTGCTTTTAATTTTGAAGGGGAACAAAACATGGACATTCTGTGGGACTCCGGAATACGTAGCCCCCGAGATCATCCTAAACAAAGGCCATGACATAACCGCAGATTACTGGTCCCTCGGTGTCTTAATGTTTGAGTTACTCACAGGAACTCCTCCGTTTGTTGGTAATTGATTGATACAATAATTAAAATTATTTGTTTACTGAAATTAAAGTTTAAACTGAAGATTTTTTTGTATTTTCTCGTAGGAGGAGATCCGATGCGGACGTACAAGCAAATCCTTAAAGGAATCGATTCCATCGACTTCCCACCGACAGTCGGCAAAAACGCTTACAACCTGATCAGGAAATTATGTCAGGAGAATCCTCTTGATCGACTAGGAGCTCAGCGCGGAGGGCTCAGTGATATAAAAAAGCACAAGTCCGTTTGGCTTTTGTTAACAATTCTTAGGCTTTCTAATCAACCTAATTAATTCGTAATTAAATGATTTTAACATTGTTTGCAATAGATGGTTGGACGGTTTAGATTGGAATGGCCTACGATCAAGAACCCTAGCCCCTCCTATAATGCCATACGTCCGTGGACCTCATGACTGCGGAAATTTCGATGAATATCCACCCGACCGGAGTGGTACCCCTCCCGACGACCTCAGTGGATGGGACTGGGACTTTTAATTTTAATATTTAATTTATGAGTGCTTTACTTACAATTGATATCGCAACAAATGTATTTTATTTTGTCAAACTCGCGACGCATAGGTTATCAGATCACAGATCTTAAATTCCTTGAATTTACCGATTTAATTTTTAAATTAATTAATTTTGTATTTGTATTGAACGCAAGAGTTCAATAAACTGACATATGAAATAAGTATATAAATATTTTGACCTGAATATTCAAAACTAAGGTATCAGTTTAAATCTTTGATTTTTTAAATTGATAATGCAGTATCAAATCAAACAATAAATAAATTATGAATGAACTTGTTCCACAATAATATTTTTTTAAATCATGGAATCATTGTTGAAATGCGAAACTAGACTCAATTGAAATCTCGCCAAATTGATCGTTTCCACCCTTCACAACCGTCTCTGATCTTGGACCTAATTCTCCGGAATTGACCATCATGGTCCGACTTTTTGTGTTTTGAACCGTATTCTCAACCTGCACATCCGATGATCGACTGGACAAGTACTTGACAACTGGATCGGGAACGGGGACAGTTAGCTGATTTGGGTCAACTGTCCAAGGGTTGAAAGCGTTGGCGCTGATAGGGTTATCCCATTGGTTCGGCTGACCTTTCGACGAAGGTGCACTTCCAGAATACGCTTTCTGGGAAGCTGTTTTTTGACCTGGATTTGGTAACGGATTTTTCATCGGGCTGAAGACCACTACAAATTTTAATAAAAATTACTAGAATTGTTTCGTTTCAAGTCTCATAATTTCCTGTACAAATGCTCGTAACTGTAGATAAGGCTAACTTACGATTTTTTACTTTCCCCGTTTGTTCAAGTGGATATGGAAGTCCTGCTTGAAAATCTGCGACTCCGTTTTGGCCGTTTCCATACTTTAGTTTGCACAATAATTACATGTTCAGATTGAAATCAATGTGCATATTTTATAAATGTGAACAACTTTTCTTTGTGGATTTATTTTTCAGGGGTTTTTTACGAATTAGGAGTTATATAAGGGTGCTTTAAAACGGGATTTACGATAATATACAATATAATATAAGAAATTATTTACTTACCAAAGTGTAGGACCGAACTGTATTGGGAGAATATTCTTGAAAATATTCCTTCATGTACTTCTGTAGCAGGTTCATGCCCTGTGCCCCTGTTTCCATGAAATTAACCGAAATTACGATGCAAAATACGCAAACAAGACGATTAAGAATGTTGACCATCGTGCTAGAGCAGATATGCAGATCACTGGATAGAAATTAGAATATAATGCTCACTTTTGATAGTCCTTTTAATAATGCAGGTAAAACGGGCGAGTTGTTCCTTTAAATACCAAAACCCAAGAGCAATCTATAGGTTTGTGTGCCCTTAAGGACAAAGGAAGTGAATGTAGTTTATCAACTATTTATTTAAGTAAACATTCAGAATTTGACCAAATCTGTCTGGTATTAAGTTTGTCCCAAATATTTTCATACCTATTTACGGATGTATTGTGGAATCTCAGACAATGGATTGATGTAGAAACCTAACGGAATCATGGATTGAACCCTTTTGGTTAGATATTACTGGAACTAGTACTAACCCTTTAATTTTAAAAATAAACTTGTCCCTAAGAAATAAATTAATAACATATTTCCGACCGGAAGTGATTCTCTGATTTTCAGGGTCTAACGTTCAATTTTCATGGATTTTTTTTAAAGAACTCTACATATCCATAATTATATTAATTTTCAATTTTATGCTGATCTTATTGATGACACTTACAAAACTTATGCACTTACAAAATTTGAGACGTTTCAGCAATTATTCCTTCGATATGGTCTGCTATATCAGTCTAAAATAAACCAATTTTAGCAGAGAATCTTTTAATTTAGAATCGCGTTTTTAAAATGAAAGGTACATGTATCGTCTCCTGGATAATTGAATGCAAATACAAAAGGACAAATCAATGCAATTAGAGTAAAATTAGTAGTAATAAATCTGTAGGAATTACAAGTTACAGTTACTGTTACTTTGTAGCGAAGGCTCATGATCATGATACAAGTTACAGTTACTGTTACTATATTCTAGACTGTGAAATATTTTGGATTATTTTATTTAGGTCTTATAATTATTGTTTCAGTACAGTTGTAATTGTAAAATCAATCGCCAGTATTGATTTCGATGCTTCAATATCTCGAACAGCAAATAGTAGCTTAAAATTTAGTGACCGATTTAGGTCATGAGCAATATAATGGCATGTTTTATGCAAGAGGGACCAGCCTTCAAAATCTACCGTTCAAAAGCTCTCTCCGTATTAACTCTATAATATTGCTGCAATTTCAATCCATGAAAACTCAAATCTTGAAACAAGGTGTACAAAATCGTCGTCAGCTCTGGGAAAGTCTTAAAAAAGTAAGGTCCATAGTTGGAACCATTTGTCCCAAACAAATGCTCCTGCTTTAACTTCCCATCGTCAAACTTATCCCAGTCATAATGGTTGTCAAAATCTCGAATGAATCCGATTAATTTGAGAAATGACTTTTCATTGTAATTCTTCTGAGTCAGCGGATTTCCTATTTTCTCCGCCTTTAACTTAATTTTGTAATCGATAAAGGCCTGGATTTCGGGAGCAAGTCTGGATTTCCAGCTCGGAGTGGCAAACTTTTGTTGATTACAAAATAATTGATACATTTTGCTCATTTCCGTTCGACATTCGGAAGTCAGCTTCTCTCCTTTGCACTTCAAATCGTTGCTAACGCTTAAAACAAATTCCAGGCTCATCTTATCGTCCCAAAAGAACGGGTGTTCGAGTAGCAAGGGACAGGGAGGGCGTTTATTAGGGATCACCGAGAGCAATGAACGGAGTAAGTTGTTCATGGAAGTGAACTCATTCGCAGAGACCCAGTCCCAATTAGCCCGATTTGTTACGATGTTTGATTGGATTTGAATTGGCGGATCGGATTCAGCAAAAGCAAAGAGATGCTTCCCTTTGGTCATCGTGTAAAATATTGTCAAGCCAAGGGAAAATATATCGAAACTTGGGACAAGTACGAAGGGGTGTGGTGACCCTATAGCCCTAAGACCCTCTGGAGGCATCCAGATCCTCGTCCCTTTAAAAGCCTCTGTGACCACACCCTCCGACCCCAATTCCAGCTCTTTACTAATCCCGAAATCAGCCAGTTTTGCGACATTGCCGGAGATAAGGACGTTACTTGGCTTCAAGTCCCGATGTACAATTCGAGCCTCGTGAAGAGCAAGTAAACCCCGAGTTGCGTCAGTGCAGAATTTCTTGAGTAGGTTTGGCTTAATTTGGTCCCGGGATCGGATCACGTCTTCAAGGGTACGGTCAGCCAATTCCATTACGATGTACGTCAGGGGACCGATGTCTTCGGTGGTGAAGTAGCTGACTATGTTCGGATGATTTATTCTCCTCATGATGTCCAGTTCCTTGTTCTTCTCGTGGTGCACTACTTCTTTCGGAGATATTTTAACAGCAGCTTTTCGAATCGGCTTCTCGAAGTAGCCTTCGTAGACTTCGGCCGATCCGCCTTTGCCGATTAAGATGTCTGGGAAATAAACGATTTTCTCCGTTACCGTTTTAGTCATTTTAAGAATCTTGTTTGTTTCGATTGGTGTAGATGCTTTCAAGGATAGTGGTTTAGGCTTCGAAACTACAGAATCACAAAAATTAGAAAATACTATAGACTGAGAGGTTAAAATTACTGTATTTTACTCAAAATTAGGTTTAAATACCATTAAGGGCAGTGATTGTCTCTGCCAAGCTGTTTTCTTCATGTTCGATTGCCTGCAGTACTTTCAAAGTGGCAATTTTTTTGGCATTCATTTTGACCTGAGCAATCCCATAACATCGGATGTCACCAATGGAGCAGGTGACCTTGTAACGCTTGGAATTATCAGGACCGGCCCATTCTTTCTAAATATGTTAAATACTGAGTTAAATTGGTAACCTGTCGTATAATTCGTATGTTTAATTGCGTGAAAATATTTCGTACATCGGAATAAGAAGGATTCCCTAGTTTATTTTTGACACAGTATTCTTGTAACTGCCCAATCTTATTTCCTTTAATCGCCTCCTGCAAAACCGACTGGGGGTCCTCAACAGCCTCGTCTGCAGCAATAACCGTGGCATCGGGGTCAGGTTGAGCTTTCGGGTTTCGTGGGGACTTTGACTTTGAGGAAATGACATACGTATGACCATCGTTGTAGAGAGGTTGTTCGGGTTGCAGTGGAGATTTTGCTGAGATTGGATTAAATTCCAGAGGTCCCGAATTTACGGGAATCATGGAAATTAAGGCAGATACATTACTCCCTATGACTTTAGCCCCATTTGGTAGAGTTGGACTTGCAGATGCAGAGACATTTTTCATTACAACATCATTTAGCTCAGGATTTTTCATTAAATCCAGAACTTCCTGACACGCCGCGTGTTCAGCTTCTTTTTTTGTCGTTCCTGTTCCTGTACCTATTTTTAAAATGATCATGCCATTCATATTTCATGTAGTTTGAGAAATTGGATTGCTTGCAGGCCTTTCTGCCCTAATTAACTCACCTGTTACAATTGGTTCAGACCTAGATTTTGTAAATTCACACCTGAACTCGAACAGTTTATCTCCGCGATTTGGGTCGGTTATATCTATCGTATTTAAGGAAGCACCGACTTTGATATTCAGATCAGCCAGCTCCTTTAATTGGGATTTTGGAACCTTTGCCATTTTCTCCCAGGGTGCAAGTGCAGGGGGACTCAATTTGAATGTATTTAACCAAGTAAAGGTTAAATCGTTTAAATAGCTAAATTAAACAAAATAAATTGTTGCTATGTCTTTTCAAGTTGTGGGATCAGCTGGAACAAGTCTTGTTGGACTTGCAAGGGTGCATGGTGCATTATGCAATCCCGGCTTGGAGCTGGAGAATTGGAAAGTGTAAAAAATCTTAAGAATTAAGACAGATAGTGCTGGAAAGGGTTGAGCTCATTTTGAGAGCTTTCAATGAACAGGTTGCTGGGATTCCAGGCTTGGATTGCATAAAGAACTGCTTCACCGGTGCATTTTATTTTCCAAGTTTAAAATGAATTACCATGGGGAGCCTTATTTCGAAGACTCCTCAGGGGTGGGGAACTTATTTCGGTAGGAAGGATGAGATGATGCTTTCAAGAGATATCAACTTTAATAAAAAGTATAACCAATTCTACTCGAGTATCACGCATTTTACCATTCTTTTTACAGATTGGATTTATTTTGAAGAGGGCCTTATTTAGGGCTATCTCATGAAATTGTTTAATTTTATGCGTTCTTTTCATTCACTCCATTGCATACCATTTGCAATCAAAGACCTATAATATATCATGCTCTCCCAACTGTAAGATTCAAACATGAATCGCAATAGATCGTTAGAAAACCAGGCAAACAACTCTATATAATCCCAGCTTCAATTCAATTCAATTGCATTGCAGGTCAGAGGTGTATTAATAATTTTAAATGTGGAATAATCGTAAATGGATGAGAATATAAGTTCGTCGCAATCTAAAATAAATACGAAAATAATCTGTAAGTATGACGCTATCCGAGTTTTACTAAAAATGAGAATCTATTAAATTTATAAACACGAAAAATTACAAAAGAGGATTAACTTTAAATGAGTTGACACTTTTCGAATCGTCATTTAAAATTATCCTTGGAATAGTGTCTTTAGCTGATGTTTGATTATCGCTTTTACTACTACTCACATCTATATCTTCGTCCTTATCGTCGAAATCGACCCATCCTTCAAGTCGTTCCTTCCCAAGTAAGGAAACCCACAAGGACAACATTAATGGCGTCAGGTACCTGGATTTGACTGGTGGTGACTTTCGATACATATTTACAATCCCACTAAATAATAGCCCGAATATAATTGTACTCAAGACAGTTATCATCGGCTGCCAAAGATAAGACATGGCGAAAACGTTTATCATTCCCGTGTATTCCTCGTCTTTCCAAGCATCGCTATTCGCTCTAGTCGATAATGTCGAATATTTCAAAAACATGGATTCGGGGTCGGTGGTGGTTGTATTGAGGTAACATCCATCAGTCCGAAGGGGTAATTTCTGATTTGGTAAATCTCCAGCGTTTCCTGCCAGGATTGATCCAAGTCCAAAGAATAGGGTCATTATCAGAGATGGAATTACTCCGAGCATCGAGCCCTTGGAAAATTTAATTTTAATAATGTTTAGTTTCCATTATTTCCATAAATTAGGATTTTATTATCCCGGGGTGGTTATTTTGTCAAAACATTCAAGTGGGGGAGTTATTTCCGGGAAAGTGGGTAAAGAAATTAATATTGTGGTTTAACATAAATATCTCATTTTGTGTGTAAGTAATATTTTTTATCCACAATGGCAAACCTAATTGTTTTGAAAGTATTTCATTCATTACAAGTTACATTGTGTAACACATAAATATACCGAAATTCGAAATTATCTTACGTTATTGTCTTTAAGTTACTTAAAGGAGGGAGTTAAATAGCGATTTACGGCAATTTCATTGAAGAAGACAACAAGATAGCTATATAAAGACCAAAAAGTCCTAGAACTAAACACTTGGCACAATAAGGAACATAAAATTCTGTGAATTAAATCAACACAATAAAGATTTTATACCAGCGAGTTTGTCCAAGGGAAAAACATGCCCAGTGAAAAGACTCCGACAATTGGTCCCAAGAATGTTCTAAAATTCAGTTGACAGTAAAAGCAATTGATCATGCATTATTTCTTATTCCATAAAGAGATAATTATGGTATAATTAGAAAAGCGTTAAAACATACCCGTGAAGTAATGACGTAAACTGAATAAGAACAATCAGAAGGTGAAATTTAATTATAATGAGTTATTTCCGTTAATCAACGATGATACGATCTAGATTAAAATCTTCTTACTGGTAAAATATTTCCTACAGCAGCAATGATAAAAATCAAAGAGAACGAAATTGTTCCACAAACTGCTGAGATAAGCTTGGATAAGCGCCCAAGTTTTAAATCCGATAAGCCAGGCCGGTAAGGTTTGATATAGTCTTCTACGATTATTGCAGGAAGTGCGTTTAGAGCACTGGAGACGGAGCTATAAATATATTTATAATGTTTAGATTATCAATGTACTGTAAATTCTATGCAAAATTCATTTTTTGACAGAAACAATTTTCAATTTTAAAATTTACACAATTTAAAAAATAAATTTCAAACCCCGATAATCAAAAACGTATAATACCTCAGACTGCCACATGTAAGACCAGCTACTAAAAGCCCTGGTAATCCTCGATAACCTCCGAGCACATCCATCACAAACAAAGGGACTAACTGATCCGAAGAACTGACGACCTTAATTTTTAAAATATTTGAAAATAATCATGTAAATTTTCTTTAAAAAATACTCATCAAAAACAGGAGCTATAAAGCGCAGTACCAAGTCATCAAGGGACACAGGGTCACAGTTAAAATACTTGGCAAATATCAAAAGACCCAGCATTGATGTCAATGAAATGACGCATAAAAGTCCAATCATATTGAAGAACAAGCATCTGTAATTAAAATGTAATTTAACTCAGATTATAACTCTAAACATTTAAAAAAAAATAAGAGTTGAATCTTATCTAACTGTCTAGCTTCCTTGATTCCAGGAACAGATAAGTATCTCTGGATTTGTGCCTGAGTTCCAGCAAATAATGGCATCCAGGAGAAGAACGCTGCGATCGTTCCCGTCCAGAACGTATGCCGGGTTCGTGGGTCGAAATCGAAACTAATTTTTTAAATAAATTAAATTGAACTGTGGTATCGTTAAAAATTGCCTCGTGACAAGCACTAATTACTATAAGTTGGTGTAAATTAAACTTAAATTTCGACTCACTTCAAAACATTAGTTCGTCCAGTTGCTTCGGCTCTTTCCCATAAAACGCTCAAACCTCCAATTTCCTTAACTCCTAAGATGATGACAGTGATAATCGTTCCGAACATAACAATCGCTTGCAGAGCGTCCGACCACAAAACCGCTTTCAGACCTCCCTAATTCATCAAAACTATATTTCTTAATTAATTCATCATTAGTCCGTTTTTGGAATAGCATGCTAAATTAAAAATACTATTTATTCATCAGATTACGATATGGTTGTAATGACGTAAAATGCAGATTTGAATAAGGTTTTTAAGTTTTTTAAATTTATTTCTATAAACTCACAATGGAGGAGTAGATGACGCAAATGATAAAAATCGTTGCGGAAGTCCAGTATTTGTTTATTCCAGCCACTATATTGAAATATGTTTAAGATTAATCACTGTAAAGTCTGTCTCTCCTTTGTAAGTTTCACCCTAATTAACTTTTGTTTTAAATGGCAATTAGAGTAGTAATTAAGATATCTACATAACGGTATTTGAACTTTAAATAGCCATTATTTTAACAATTGTTTGTAAATACCTTGATCAATAGCTAAAGAAGGACCCCATACTGTCACTGGCATGTAAAGAATCTAGTTTAAGGAATGATTCATGGTTTAAGCATCATAATTTGTTCAATAACATCAATAAGACCATTAAAAAGATTTTAAGCTTTTAACCAGGTGAATTATAGCTGCGGCTGAGATGATCATCCTAGTTTTCCTATTAAATCTCCGTTCGAAATACTAAAATATAAATCCTTAGAAGAATCATTTCCTGTTCCTTGAAAGAAGGATTTAAGTGTCATTATCATCAACTGGGTTTAGTTTACCTCATATGCCGAAGTCAGTTGCAATCTAGAGAAAACTGGCAGATACAAATATGAAACAACGATTGTCATCGGGAGGAAGGCCGTGGCGAAATAAATGTAAATCAGTCCGTAGAAGTAAACTTCGACCGGTTCCCCGAGAAGTGTGATTGCAGATATGAAGCTATCGTGGAAATCAAGGTCATTTTCATCATCAAGATCAAAATCGAAGATATACCCTTTTGAGGCCAAATTCATTTTATTGATTTAAACTGAAAGTCGAAAATCCCTATATAAGTCCCCCTCCCCGAAATAAGTTCCACGCCTATTCTTTTCAATTTTAAATCTCAGGTTGAGAATTAGCCGTACTTATTTAATTAAGATCCCCTATTCTATAGTCTGTTCAATTTTACAAGTCCCATGATTAAATGAGAATGAGATGTTATTTCCTAATGTCCATCTTTCCATAATTTTTCGCCAATTCCATAAAAGATTGATTTCTCATTTTAAATAACAATTAAATATCTATGGCTTTAAAAAGGAATGTATTTCTGGGGAAACTGTTTCCAAACCCTCCATAAGGGTCATAATTCAATGGATCTATTTGTCGATTTACGGTAATCTTATTTAAAATCCCACACCGATCATACCTGCAAACAAGGGACAGTGTGACAGGGAACACTGACATGGACCTGCCAGCCATAAGGAACTCTTCATTTGTGCTATTTTTCTTGCTAAAGAATCCATAGAAAACCCCGATTCCCATGGATGCTACCAGGACGGAGGCGAATACCAAGTACTCTGGCCATTTAAATAGGGAACCGTAGTCGGTTTCAAAAATAAGCGTCCCGTTACTTATCGTTTCCTCTTCCATTTGTAACAGGGATTGTATTTAACACTTGTAGTATTATTTTTTAATAATCGCACGTGACACAATATTTATGTGGTTGGAACAATAAGTTGTCCCGTGTATAATATCCCAGAATATTCTTATGGGGTGTTACATTTACATAGCATAATTTAATTGATGAGATATGATATAGATATCTGACCCCTTGAACAGTCTCTAACTGATAGCATAATTAGCGATACATTTTTGAGTTAATGAGATGAGATCTTACATATCAACTTGTTAAATCAGTATTGACAATGTTCCATAATTTGGATTGAAAAAAATGCTGGACAAGTACATGCTCCTGATTATAATATGTCCTCAACACTCAAAACGATAAGTTATTTTGTCGCATGGCCTTGTCAATCCTTCAATGTGTTACAAATAAGTTCCAAAACAATCAGAGTTGGTTTTTTATTTCCTTTTTTGTCAGTAGTAACAGTAACACATCAAGCGATTCAATCAAGTCAGTAAATTTCATAAATCACAAATGCTTGGATTATCTATTTCCAATTAAAATCTTCTCAGAACATGTAGCATAATTGACGTACACAGATTATAATTAATTTCAGAATAATGACTTGAATCATTATCACAAATCAACTAACTTATCAATGTCAGTTAAATACAATCATAATTGACAACAGCCAACAAGGTTAATATACATACATTAAACTTCATATAAATCAGGTCAAGTCATACCACTGGAATTTCCAGGGCATTTAATCACACTCATTCGCTCGCTATATGATAAGGAACTGAAAAAATGTGGTACATTTTTGTGAATTCTCACATTCGCACGTACACTTGCATTGTTTTAAAATTAATTTAGTACGATATACATATTTACATTTTTAAATATCAGATCCTGGAATTCTGGAAAGTCGATTCTGCATCATGCCCAGATAATAATTATTTAATAATTAATCACAGATACCACTTTTCCCTATTACTAAGTGATCATAAATTATTTTCATAACTGTTCTAAATTAAAACTTTCAAAACTAAAGATGTGGGTCTTGAAATGTATTGTACTTTGAGCTTCTTCTTGAGCCATTATTATTGCCATGTTTCTCGTCCATTTCGACATTTCCATTCGATTCGGAAACAACCATCCCTGGATTGTCATATGAAAATCTCTTCTTTCGACTCTGAAAATAAATAGCATGTATTTTAAAGCATTTAAAAATTGACAAATTTAAAGCTATGAAAACCTTACATTCAGCGTAGCTCTAGGAATACTTCCCATACTATATGCTTCACTCTCCTTCTTCAATTTGTTGTCATTTTCATCCTCGTCATCGTCTTCGAATTCAATCCAACCTTCAAGTCGATCTTTCCCTAATATCGCCTTCCACATGGAAACCATTATCGGGGTCATGTACCTGGTTTTGACGGGAGGAGCTTTCCTGTACATGTTCACAATAATGCTAAACAACATCCCGAAAATGACGACGCTGAACAGCGTTATCAAGGGCTGCCAGAGATAGGACATTGAAAATAAATTCGTCAGTCCTGAGTATTCCTGATCTTTCCAAGCCGTATTTGCCCTCAGAAGAGTTGAGGTCGAAGTAGTACTTGAAAACGCTTCCGTTGAGTTCAAATAACAACCATCGGTTCGCATCGGGAGTTTCTGGCTGGGCAAGTCTCCAGCGTTTCCAGCCAGGATGGATCCCAATCCCAGAAATAGTGTAATACCCAGAGATGGAATGATACCGAGTAAGCAACCCTGTAAAAATTAGGGGATTAAAATTAATTGTCTAATGGTGAGTCTATACGACTTGTATTTAATCTTACGAGGGAATTGGACCATGGGAAGAACATTCCCAAGGAAAATATTCCTACAATCGGACCGAGAAAGGTTCCATGAAGCAAGGAAGCAAACTGCAAGAATTAAACAGAAATAAAACATCAATTTGGGACTCAAGTAAATAAAATAAGGTTTCTAATCTTTTAATTCTGACCACGCGACTTACCGGTAAAATATTCCCAACCGCAGCTATTACAAAAATCATGGCAAACGCTATGATTCCACCAACTAAGGATATTATTTTTGATACACGGCCCAATTGTACATCTGTCAATTCAGGACGATAGGGCTTGACAAAGTCTTCAACGATTATAGCAGGTAAGGCGTTGAGTGCACTGGATACTGAGCTGAAATATAAAATAGAAATAAACTTCAGATTATTTTTGGAAATATTTAAATTCTTTACAGATACCTATATCACAATTCTTAAAGTTCAATATTTCAAAATTAACATACCTTAAACTACCACAGGTAAGCCCAGCTACCAACAATCCAGGCAGTCCCGGATATTTTCCAAGTACGTCCATAACGAACAATGGGAGCATTTGATCGGATGAACTTACTACCTAATCCAATTTAAGCATCAATCCACCCCTGAATTTTTATTTAATCAATATCAATACCTGTCTATAAAGTTTATTTATACTTACCCCAGCATCAAGAGAAACAGGATCACAGTTGAAGTACTTAGCAAAGATTAAGAGACCCATTAGGGAACAGAGACAAACAACAAAGATGAGGCCAAACATGTTGAACAACAGACATCTGCACATACCGAATTAAAAACAGAAGCTAAGTCATGAATTGTGATTGTGATGTATTTTAAATTGGGACTTATTTGTTATCTTATTCAAGGGATCTTATTCAAGATTATCAAAGCGAAACTCACAATCTAGCATCCCTTAGAGTAGGAACGGACAAGTATCGTTGGACTTGAGCTTGAGTTCCGGCGAAAAGTGGAATCCATGAAAAGTACCCTGCAACAACTCCAGTCCATATTGTGTGCCTCGTCCTCGGATCAGTGTCGAAGCTGTCAAAGAGTATACACGTAATTACATTACGATAACGACTACTGAAAACAGTACTAAGAAATTAGATATAGCAGTATCAAATGATTTAAAACACGGATGATTCTGAAATTCTGAACTCACTTGAGGAACTCGGTTCTACCCGTTTCTTTAGCCCTTTCCCAGACAACGTCAATCCCACCGACTTCGTTGATACCGGCAATAATGACGGTAAATATACTTCCGAACATAATCACTGCCTGAAGTGCATCCGTCCACAAAACCGCTTTCAGTCCACCCTAAAAAACCGATCTCAATCAACTTCATTTTCCATATATTTTTATAACTCTAAGTAATTAAAACAACATTTACTATTGAGGAGTAGGCTATGCAAACAATGAAGATAGCAGCCGACGAATAATACTTGTTGATTCCAGCAACTAAATCAAATCAAAGGTTTAAAATTAAAATTAAGGCCACGGTGTTCTATCCAGAAACAATTGAGTACTTGCTTACCTTGATCTAGAGCCATCGATGGTCCCCATACTGTAAGAGGCATATAAATCAGCTACACCCCACATTAATTAAAACGAGTTAAAAATCACTGGAGTAATTCAGAAAATTAAGTTCAGAGCAAAATTACAACCGCTCATAGCAAGAAATGAAACTTACCAAATGAATTATGGCCGATACGGATATAATCATTCGCATTCTTCTGCTGAATCGCATCTCAAAATACTGTTTAAATAAAATTCAGTCAGTAATTTAAAAAGAAATTACCAGTAAAATTCCGATTTCAAAAACAACAGTAAAAAAACTGTCGGACCTCGTAAGCCGAAGTTAGTTCCAGCCTGGAAAAAACAGGAAGATATAGATAAGCCACGGCGAGCGTCATCGGAATGAAGGAGAGACCGTAATAAGCGTAAATTATGCCGTAGAAGTAAACTTCTACTGGATTACCCAACAGGGTGATAGCTGAAACAAAACTTCAGAAAACATGCTAAATTAAACTAAATTAAATTGGTATTTACTAAGTTTTAATTAAGTCATTATAGAATTATCATCGTTCCCGTTCCCACCCATAAAAACACAACTTTTTCCAATCTTCACAAATGTTAAAAAAAACAGTCGAAAACGGCTTGGACTAGAATTGGTAACAAAAATGAATGAACGATTTTTGTATTTTTCAAGGATTTACGGCTATATGTCCGAACAAAAGTTTTTGATGAAATGACCGTGTTTCATAAAGTTCTACCATGATTCATCTGAAAATGGATCCCCACCCCGTAAAACATCCCCAGGGGATCTATATTGAAATCAGTATTGAAATATTTCTCATACCTGCAAATCAGAGACAACGTTACAGGAAAAACAGACATGGACCGACCAGCCATAAGAAACTCCTCATTAGTCTGATTTTTCTTGCTGAAGAATCCATAAAAGACCCCGATTCCCATGGACGCTACAAGAACGGAAGCGAAGACTAAATATTCCGGCCATTTAAACAAAGCCCCGTAATCGTCTTCGAAAATTAATTTACGACTCGTAGTTGTTTCCTCCATTCTTAAAAATAAATCGACTCAAAATAATAAAAATAAATATGTTTCTGATTATGATTAGGATGATCTGACAATGAATTTGGACGAGATGAGAATTGGGAACTGTCCAACTCCCTTCTAGACCAATGAATTATGCAAATGAACGGAAGATGCGAAATTGTGCCGTTCGATCAATTGTATTGTCAAAAGTAATCGGTTTTAGATCAACCCATTCCTCTCTGCTCTTCTCTAGACAATTGAACGGAATGTTGTCTTTTTTCCACTCGACATCCCGTTGATAAATTCTTTTATCATCACAATGTGATCCTTTGCCTTCTATCTACGGTGTATGTAAATATTTTTTTACGATACTTTAATTTAAAGTACATGATCACCTTCCTAATTTTACAACCGTACATGCTAAGCGTAACTACTGAAATAAGTCCCTATGCATAGGTTCTATAAAAACGATGAAATTAAGATGTTATTTCGCTGTACAAATATTTTTTCTGAATTTTATTATTTTGGCATTGCTTGCAGTTTTTGTTGATTTGAGAAAGAACGGATTTCTTATTCCAGAGGAGGGCTTAATTTGTATGCATTCCACATACAAGTCCTGGGTTTACTGTAGTTTATACTCTAGTTCAGCATATTTAAATTCAACTTCTATGGCAGTAGTGGGGAGTTATTGAGGAGTGAATAAATTATTCCAAGGGGAGGGAGTTATTTATTTTCTTACGGTAGTTCTATAGTTTGCAAAAATGCTAACAATGCTTGAATAAACCATGTATAGATGGTTTAATTTGAATTTACTCATTGCTTGATTGGTCTTACCTTTCTAATTGCAAGTAAATATGCAATATCACGACGACCGCATTCGATCAAAATCTAATTCATCGCCTCATCATCATCTCATCCTCATTCACTTTAGTCCGCAATTGAGCTCTCTGCTACTACAACAAATACATGGAATGAATGAGCTAATGCTTAACCACCACCTAATCCGATTGCATAGTCACACACAGTGTTGAATGAAGATGCACTTTTGTACAACTAAATTACAAAGATACCGTCCCTTCAGGCTACAAAATCGGAATTATCGAGAGATCAATGATACGATTTGAATTAAATCACACGCCAATATACCGTAGCCGTTTTGTTTATATAAATTTGTATTTTGTAATCTATTAAATTGCAAAAATAGCACTAATCAGCCTCGCCATGAATACGGTTGGGCTAGCAGAGAGCTTTTCAGTTTTTGCATTTAAAAGAAATTGATTTAGTCAAATTGGTTTGATAGGGTGAAATAGAAATTTATTCATCGTCATCCGTATAATGTACAATACATATAGACACTAATGAAGTCAACGTGGATAACATAAAAATATAATTCAGCTTATTACGTTCAATTAATATCTGTATGAAAAAACGTATTTTATAAAATCGAAAGCAATTATTAATAAAAGCAATATTTAATGAAATTAATTCGCTGAGGTAATGATGCTCAGTCTTGAATAATTCCCTATGAAAAATGAGCAACACAAACATTTTATTGAAATAGCCTGAATTCTTTATTCGGAAGGTTGGAAATATTTTAGAATATGAAAAATCTATTTAAAATAAAATTTTCTATATAAAGTTCCAATCTAGTCGAATCGACAAGAGTAGAACTGCTGGATTTGTATTTTTCCTGTCGATAAAAATCGAGAATTGTAAATAATTATTACACGCTGACGTTTTATTTTGTAAAAATTTAAGGTGATGGTGATGAATACAAAATGGACCTGAGCATTATTGGCTAGCCTCTAAAAGGATCAATACACAAGTTTAATTGGTAATATTAACATTCTTAACAAAAATGAAATCAGAATGACATTATGGTTCCAGAAATCAGAATTTCTCAAGACATGAGAAATTGAGAAAGCTTCGGTCGATTTTCGATAATGAGACGATGTCAATTTATCGCATTTACCCTGCGAAATAAAATGTATTTGGAGTGTCCTCGGTGTCACTTCCCATTCTATATGTTTCGACATTCCCTTTAAATCGGTTGTCATTTAACCTACTCTCTTCAAATTCAATCAAACCTTTAAGACGATTTTTGCCTAATATCGCTTTCCACATCGCAACGATGATGGGAGCCATGTATTTTGCTTTTACTGCAGGTGATTTCTTGAATATGTTCACAATAGCACTGAAAAACATTCCAAATACTATAACACTCACTATTGTGATTAATGGCAGCCAGAGATAAGACATTGAAAACAAATTCGTGAGAGTTGATAATTCTTTATCCTTCCATGCCGCAGTTACGAGAACAGTATTCAAACTATAACTACTTAACGCTTCAGTTGAATTCGAATTCAAATAGCAACCATCCGTTCGGAGTGGTAATTTTTGATTAGGCAGGTCTCCAGCGTTTCCAGCGAAAATGGCCCCTACTCCCAGAAACAGAGTAATACAAAGAGATGGAATTATGCCGAGTAACGAACCCTGCAAAATTGAAAATAAAACCATTGCGGTAACACCTCTTTGTTGTTCCGTGGTTTGATGTTTTGTATTCTTACTAGGGAATTAGACCATGGGAAGAACATTCCCAATGAAAACATTCCTACAATCGGCCCAAGAAATGTTCCATGCAGCAAAGATCCAAACTATAAAAATTAATCATTACTTTAGACACTTTCCTTTATATTCAAATATTATTGTTTTAAATTATTTTCATTGTACTGGTAAAATATTCCCCACGGCAGCTATTACAAAAATCAAGGCAAACGCTATGATTCCACCAACTAAGGATATTATTTTTGAAACTCTGCCCAACTGTACATCGGTTAATTCAGGACTATAAGGCTTGACAAAGTCTTCAACAATTATAGCTGGTAACGCATTCAGTGCACTTGACACCGTGCTGAAAGAAATAGACGTAAATGTAGTCTTTCATTATATTATTTTGTTAATTTATATCTTTAATCTTCGGTACTCATACACATACTACCTCAAACTACCGCTAGTTAGTCCAGCCACCAACAATCCAGGAAGTCCCGGATATTTTCCCAGCACATTCATGACAAAAAAAGGGAGCAGTTGATCGGATGAACTTACAACCTAATCCAATGCTCACATTAATAGACTTTAGACAATTCCGAACCAATTGCACATATTTATGGTTTAGCAATTTCGCATACTTACCCCAGCACCTAAAGAAACAGGATCACAGTCAAAGTATTTGGCAAAAATAACAAGGCCCATAATGGAACAAAGGCCTACAACAACGATGAGACCAATCATAGCGAAAAACAAACATCTGAAAATATAAAAATACATGTACTTATGTATAAACATATTTTTTTTAAATACAAAAATTGACAATCTCGGGAGGGTAGGTTTCGAGTTGAGATATAGATGCCAATAATAAATATGTTTCCTTCGATTTTTGGGTGAAATTCTCATAGTTTTCAGGATAGATTGTTGAGATTATCAGCCTTCCCAAATAAAAGAATAGACTGTGAACTAAGCAAAGCAGGCTATATCCTGCGAGAAAGGGATTTCCCTTTCATCGTCTGACGTCACTTATTGTTGACATCGGAATGCAGTACGTCATCCCTCTGGGGAATCCCCTTATGACTCATGGTGCAGGTTATAGTCTGTTTACGCGTTTATCTTATTATGAAATACTATAAAATAATGTGTGGTCAATTGATTTTAACTATTTTTGTGGAAATTCTAAATAATTACCGCTCCTTATGTATTAGGTAAATCAGTTATATTACTTCAATCGTCATGTAAAGTTGACATTATTTTGCGAATTTACCATTAAGTTTACGTTTCAATTTAAATTAGAGTGTAAAACTTACAGTCGAGCGTCTCTGATTGTGGGAACGGATAAGTATCGTTGAACTTGAGCTTGAGTTCCAGCGAAGAGAGGAATCCATACAAAGTATCCTGCAACAACTCCTGTCCATATCGTATGTCTTGTCCTCGGATCAGTGTCAAAGCTGCTCAAATTAAACTAGGTAAGTAATTACAATCAATTACCACGATTTATAGCGTAAATAAAACTTTCGGCGTGATTTCGTCCGGCATATTATAATATGACATAGAAGCAGTCTCTATCCTCTACCCCGCCCCTGTGCCCTGGTAACATTTTTTGAGTTGCCGATGAGATTTACAGCAGCATAAGTGACCCCTGAGGATCAGATCACAGAATGCACATATACTTAAGCTCAAACTCATGTTAACACGATATATAAGCAAGGAGTTTAAATTGTTAAAACAAAGTAGCATCTCTACTATACACATTATTTGTGACTAACTTAAAAAGTTCGGTCCTGCCAGTTAATTTAGCCCGTTCCCAGACAATACCAATCCCACCGACCTCGTTTATACCGACAATAATCACGGTAAATATACTTCCAAACATGATCACTGCCTGAAGTGCATCCGTCCACAAAACCGCTTTTAGTCCACCCTAAAAAAGAAGCCGTTTCCAAATAATTTCACTCTGCAATATATGTCCAGAATATTTGTAATTGGTTTTTTGGACACATACCATCGAAGAGTAGGCTATGCAAACAATAAAAATCGCAGCAGATGAATAATACTTGTTGATTCCAGCAACTACATCAAATTAAATTGTGTTATTACTACAATTAATAAATGCCCGATTAATTATTTCACAGTTTGATCTTGCTTACCCTGGTCTAGCGCCAACGATGGTCCCCATACTGTAAGAGGCATGTAAATCAGCTAAACCCAATTATACGTTAAGTTAACACTTTTAGCGACCTAAATAACGACTTCTCCTTTCCATTAGAATGTCATTCGAAACTTACCAAATGAATTATTGCCGATATGGATATAATCATTCGAGTTGTTCTATTGAACCGCATTTCAAAATACTATAAAAAAATATTAAATCAGTCGTAAGTATGCTGGGCTTGGGTATTCGAAACCCCGCAACAATAATTAAGTCATCCAACCTCGTAAGCCGAAGTAAGTTCCAGTCGAGAGAAAACAGGAAGATAGAGATAAGCCACGGCAAGCGTCATTGGAATGAAGGAGAGACCGTAATAAGCGTATATCACGCCATAGAAGTAAACTTCCGCTGGATTGCCCAATAAGGTGATCGCTGAAACAAAACTTCAGAAAACATAGAAACTTAAACATCTATCCAATCAATGCAAGTTATTAATTTTACATAAAAATACACATACCTGCAAATCAGAGATAACGTTACAGGAAACACGGACATGGTCCGGCCAGCCATTAGGAATTCCTCATTAGTCTGATTTTTCTTATTGAAGAATCCATAGAAGACCCCGATTCCCATGGACGCTACAAGAACCGAAGCGAAGACTAAATATTCCGGCCATTTAAACAAAGCCCCGTAATCGTCTTCGAGAATTAATTTGCGACTCGTAGTTGTTTCCTCCATTCTCAAAAACTATCGTATTAGTAATTAACTCAAAATTTAAAGAATAGGATTGCGAGAAGGAAGGATGAACTGATGAACGAATTATGAAATGGAATAGAGCTGCAAAATCCTCTTAATCGAATGGCTTACAAAATATATGCATTAGTTCAATCGAGGTGTCATGTCAATAAAATGCCATAAAAACGTGTTTTTAACTAGATTGTAAAAATTTGATTTCCATATATATGTGAACTAACTAGTTGCATAGATTATAGTGTAACAAAGGCAGCAGTTTTTTCTACAGGAAATATGACTTAATTTGCGGATTTCTTATTCTTGATTGATGTCTATTGCCTGACTCTCCGGAGTAAATGCATGAACACGGCCAAGATCAAGAAGCTAATCCATCTACCCAAAAAGCTAACTCGTCATCATCACCCCATCATTCATTTAATTATGATGTGTCGAACACACTACCAGAAGCTAATTTGTAGCCACCTACTCTGATTGAATATTTTGACTGAAGGATTCTAAAGATGTACTTTTACACTTAAATTACACTAGTAGAAAAAACCTGTTGTTCGCTGACAAGCTATTAATGAAATGTTCACCAGAGTTAACCTGCTAGTGTGGTTGACAGATCCATATTCACGACACGGTTCTCTTATCAGCAGAATTACATAAACAGCGTGCCTGTAGGCTAACAAAGCTGAACTGTACAACAGATATGTATAATCGGAATTGAATCACTGATTCAGCGTCTAATAATAATCGCATCTACCAATCCACATAGGTATGTTTAATTTATATACTATGTTTACAGAGTTGGGTGGGGCAACCATAACCGGATCAACGCAACGATATGTCCTTACACGTTTGACGTTTTTATTTAAAATATTGTTGGGCTTCAGTTTTTATACAAATCAAGCTATTTAAAATGTACACCAATGCATTAGCTTCATTAGCAGTTAAAAAGAGCGATGGAAAGAGTTTCAGTACCTTGTTACCAGAAAGCGGAAAACGACGCAACCCGGCCATAAATGAGGAATAACAAGGAATTAAGGCTTGTGAGTTGCAGTAACGAAGTAAAACAATAACAATACTGTAAACAAAAAATATTTTAGGTCAAGTCATATCTTTTAATCACTGATTATAAAATTTAAAACGAAAAGAACACGAAGATCTCTGTGGACCCGTAAAACAAAACGCTCTATGAAACACATACATCAACATCGGCAACGGCTACACGTTCACTTCCCTAACCTAGTGTTGTAGATTGTAGACATTATGTTTGAATGATTCTTGCACACAATTCATACCATCATCGCTAGCTTTCTTTCTTGCTAATTTTGTTAAGTTGCAATTAGAACAGGAGTATAAATATATTACTAATAATTAAGAGTCACCAGTTTCCACCCCTAACATAGAAGAATTGTCACGATCACTCTCTTCTAAATTCTTAATTTGTTGTCTTAGAAAAAGGATCCTTTGCTCTTGCAAAGTTGCTTGAATATCAGTTAAACGAACTAGGCTTCTGGCCATCTTTAACTCCGCGGATACTTTGGACAGCTGAATTGCACTAGTCGTCATTATTTCATCGCTCAATTTATTGGCCTATAAATATACAAACACATCATTCAGATAACCGATCCAATCCCACGCCAAAAATTACAGCTTAAATCTAATAAAACATACCTGCTTCTCTAGTTCATCTCCAGGTAAGTCTTTTACGTGAGCAATGAGATCTTGACGGAAGTATTGGGCCAAGGAGGCCGGTAAAGCGGATGTTTCAGTGTCCGTATTAAGAGCTGCCAGCGCCCCTAAGGACCCTAGTCCGGATACTCCTGCAGCATCACCTCCTTGATCTACATTGTTCCAAGATTAATCAGTTTAATTTGAAATTGATAATTGCTAGTTTTGGTTTAAATTAAAAATAAAGTACTTACGTCTCTCAGGTGTGCCATCTCTTTCCCTAGGACTTCTAGATCGCTCATCTCTTAATTTAGAACCTGACCTATTTCTTAACCTATCCCTATGATCATTACGATCCCTTGGCCTACCTCTATGGTCCCTATCCCTATCATTACGCTCTCGATCGTGCCGTCTTGGACTATCCCTTGTTTCCCTATCTCTCCGTAACC
The DNA here is from genome assembly GCA_906901685.1 of Desoria tigrina. Lineage (NCBI taxonomy): Eukaryota > Metazoa > Arthropoda > Collembola > Entomobryomorpha > Isotomidae > Desoria > Desoria tigrina. The sequence continues at coordinate 876,274 of CAJQTU010000065.1, forward strand.
TATCTCTATCATTACGATCTCTATCTCTTGAGTCTTTATCTCTATAATCCCTACAATCCCTATATTCCCTATTATCTTTATCTCTATAATCCCGCGAATCCCTATCTAGTCTTCTTGGACTGTCCCTCATTTCTCTTTCACGGTCGCGTCCATGATAACCGTTATTATTTCCTATAGATGAACCACTTCCTGAATGTATCAGTCTTCCACTATTAGGGTGCTGGTGATGGAAGGTAGAGTTTCTCTGAGCCTCTTCTCTAGATGTTTCCGACCCGTCTTGGAGATTCTTAGAGTTCGGGTAGTGGGGATGGGGATGATACTGAGACTGGTAATGAAAACCCTGGGAATTGGGATGGGAATGGGAGTTTAGACTTAGACCACCAACTAAAGATTTGGAATCCGTTGACACCGGTGAATTGCTGTCATCAAGAGGGGATATGTCCATATCTTCTGCTTGCAAGTCTAAACAATTTAAAAAGAATACATCAGATCAGAGTTGTAAAATTGTAGTTTATAGTTTGTACTTGATGTTGACTGTAATTTGTAGCTATTCTGTTGCTGCTACGAAAATCGAATTAACTAATTCGAATTCTACGACACGAATATCTAAAAATGCTTTGTTCCGCTGTCAACTTTGCTATGCTAGTCCGACTGCAGATTTTACTTTAAAAATGCTTAACAAATATGAAAATCCTGGACTACTGACTAACTATACCAGATTTTGACCTTTCTACAACTTCTGCTGGTAACATCCAAGTGCTAAACTCATTGCCCGACAACTTGCCTAGAAATCGTTCATGGTCAAAAAATAAAAAACGATGATAAAGTGCAGTGAGATGCGCCTTCAGTTTTCGCTTGTTCTGTTGTTCACAAAAATAATATACATCGAAAATGGAATATACACTTAAAGACTAAAGAATAAGATTTCTTTGAGGCATTCTTTCTGACGGGCACATTGCACTGCACTGGACATACATTGGTTTGATTCGTATGTATAGTGCAAAATGGTTAACGCTGAGGTCAAACTCTGCAGTGTGGTGAAAAATAGTTATGAAGAATAATTATTATTCATAAAAGTAAATAGGCTAAAATAAAAATAGGTATGTCATACGTATTTTATAAAGCCGTGGACGCAATGAGTACCAAAATTGTGTTAATTCTTTCTTTGGTACCATCACCATTAGCTTATTATTTAGATTTTCACGTATTCCATTAATGTTTCAATTTAGAGCAACTCGAACCTATATTATTATCTCCATGTACCATGCCTAACTGCCTAGGCATATATGCAATTCGCAGTGAATCCGTGCAATTGTCTCGATGACCGTCATGAATGTCTCTTAATTCTAGTAGCAACAGTTTAACAAGAGTTAACACTTCTATTAATGAATTGAATACCTAGTTTGAATTGAAGACGGTCAACGATAGACTGTTGAATATTCAATATTCAAATGGATAGTTCTTTCTAGTTTCCTGTTTTAACATATTTACGTTTATCCGTTTATCAACCTAATTACATAACTCCTGATGACGTCCTGACTGGTGAGGTGACACGTTTACTTATAGATAGACATAAACATTCTTCCAGCAGGTTCTTTGACTCTGTCAAAATTAGTGATCTGATTACTCTGATTTCTAGATGAGATACAAGATACAATGCTTGTGCCGATGGAACTTGTAAAATAAAGAGGATTAATTAGCAACCCCTGTAGGACTGTAGACTGTATAATCTATAATCATAATTAATGATGTCATTGATTTGGATTTCGTAAACCAACTTACCCTCAGAAGGCTTCCGAGTATCTCTGAGCGCAGCGGCTGCAGCCGCTGCAGAGGGATTTCTAACGTCATTATAGTTTGAATTCCTTCCAAGAAAGGAATAGGAGGAGGTACTGAGGTGTTGCTGGGATGACGATGTAGATTCAGCATTCAAAGGTCTATTGTTGTTATTATTAGCATTCGCATGGGAATGATGATGAACTACGGACGATGACGAGGAAGAAGCTACTACAGGTTGCTGTTGATGTTGCATAGGTGCAGAGGTGGAGGCATAATTAGACGACGAATTCGTTGTCGAATTATTATGCGAGGTATTAAAATGATGTTGTTGCTGGTGCCCATGTTGCTGTTGATAAAGTAAATGAGCTTTTCGATCTCGATCTCTTTGGTCCGCAGAGGAAGTCGACGTGTTGTTTGTGTGATTTGACGAAGCATTGTTTGACTGCTGCTGATGATGCTGTTGAGACTGTTGCAATTTGTTGGGGTTGGGTTTTGTTGACGAAGATGAGGGTGTGTTCGGCACGGGACCATGTTTCTTTTCGTATTCTATCCATTCCCGAGGTTTTTCCCATTGTGATATCTGTTTTGTTACGTGAAAATAATATTCTTTACCGGAGGAGCTTGTGTGTCTTACCCACTCCCCCACTTTTCCTTTCTGTAAATAACAAAAATAAACCCAGAATATAAACGTCTTAAATTAAATCAAATTGAGACAGAAATTAGTGATAAATTGAATTTATAAATCAAGAATTGTCAATGTTGTCTGCAACTATACAATATCCGGTCCGGATATGTGCTTTCTTCAACCCAAAACCAGAATTTCCAGTTAATTCCGTATTTCATAATTAGCATTTAAATCCAAATTCGAATTCAAATATCGTTGCTCGTGTAGCAAGTTAGTTACCCTACTACTACTACCTAAACCTAACCTAACCAGCAAAACATTGAAAATTTAAACATTTCAATTTAATTTGAATATAATAAATTCCGCTAAACAACTTCTTATATTATGTTATTTTTAAGTTTACTTAGAAATCCTATCATTTTATCACCTATCGATCGTCAAACAGTCAAACGCCATCTAATACGATAATACCAATACGATCTGTCAACTACCAAGTAAGTCTGTCATGAAGTTTCAATCTATTTTTCTTATTTTGACACGTAACAATAAAAAACAGCTCTAAATTACAAATTAGCGATCTACTTAAACAGCTCTCTTTTGCACTGTCAATAAAACAAACGTGAAATGACAATCTGTGCTTGAAAGTTTGGCATTTGGACGGGATAAAAGGTTTCTCTACCTACTACATACTATACTAGCATCATTAAAAATTTCAAAAGACCTAAAATCCTCTATAAACATCGAACACAATATCGATTATCTACAAAAACATCAAAAATCGACACTTTTCTAAATTCCGACTAAAAATAGCTGATCTAACGGTTTTTTTGAGCCGAAACCCTCATGATGTTGACAACTGGCCTGAGGTTCGTACCCCAATTCGTGATTTGAATTAATTTGAGGCTATTTTTAAAAATTGTCAAATTTCTGCCTGGAAATGGAAAAACTTACATTCATTCTATTCAATAATTTTGCCAAGTTATCCTTGTCAGCCTTACAAGCACGACAACCCAAGATTGTCAGCCTATGTAAAACCGCAAAGAAGTCATTGGCTACGATTTCGAATTTCGACAAATTAACTAAGGGATCCAACTTGACGACAGTAGAGGCTACCAGTCCTGTTTTATATATATTCTAGTGTAGTCTGTGTTCCGTTCTGTATAATGGATGGATGCTTTGACTTTGACTTAAAATTTGGTGCAACATAGCCAAACCAGCAAGCCAAATGATCAGCCAGTAGTAGCTATAGCAGTAGACTAGTCGGGCTATATAGCAGTTTACATTTACTGCACGCCCGCATTCTACGAAATCCTAAAATTTCTGTCTCCTCCGTCCTCCGTCGAGGTTTTTGACATCTCTTCTCATCATTCAACACCCTCATTAAAATACGAGTAAGAAAATGCATGAAATTCTGACCAATAGTAGTAGTTTTTTTAAACTGTCTGAACTGAATGCTATTTAATTATATTTTTGTCCAATTATGTCATTTACCTGTGTCGCTGTGACAATTAACCTGAATTAGACTTTGATTGCGGTTGCAATTCGAAATTCAAACTATATTGAAGACCAAAGACCATTTCCTTAATTTCATTCAAAGTTTTTCGAATATCAATAAACCGATGTAACGGGTGTAACCAAGTGTTGAAAACGTCAATAAAATTAAACCGAATTTTAATGTCCCCCAAAAGCCCGGGTTTTGCACTCTGGTGTCAGTGGGAGTAGTCCTGTGTACGTCAAAGATGTTCTATTACTCATGGAAATCGTTTAAACCCCATACCTCAATTTCCCCAAAAAGCCCGGGTTTTGCACCCTGGTGTCAGTGGGTGTGGTCCTGTATATGTCAAAGATGTTCTATTACTCATGGGAATTGTTTAAAACCCATATCTCAATTTCCCCCAAAAGTCTGGGTCTTGCACGTCCTGAAATGTAGTTTCAGGGTGTTATCATGTGTAGATGATAGACATAGAGTTTACTGTAAACTACCTAAGCGGCAGTTTTAAATTGATTAATAGCTTTGAACTGTTTTAATGGGCAGCAGGTTTAAAATGAGTAAGAGCTTCGAACTGATTCAATGGGTTGTTTTTGGGGTTTAATTGATGGGGGTCAGGGGGTGCGACCGATTTGACCCAAGTTCGAACTTAGCCTGTGTTAGGACCCAAGGAATAAGTGTACAAAATTTGGTGACCGTAGGTCAAGCCGTTCTCCAGTTATCGCTCGGACAGACGGACGGACAGACGGACAGACGGACAGACGGACAGACGGACAGACGGACGGACAGACGGACGGACAGACGGACTTGTCGTTCGCATAAAGTGTTTTCAACACTTAATAATTGAGTATCTCAATCGAAAAACCAGTCCCTCGAATTTTTCTATATTCGAAATATTTCGTTGCTATAGCAACGAAATTTTTTTGATATTAAAATTTTATTTTGTCGGCATGACCGACTGGATAAATGCTTAGAAACGAGTTTTTTAACATTCCTAGTGGGTTTATGAAGAACAAAATTCAAAATCGAATTAAAGAGGTAGGTAGACTTGATAATGGTATTAATTCTAAAAAAAGATTTCATAAAGTTTCATCAATGCACTAAAAAGTTATATCAGAAATCACCAAATAGGTTTTTGTCTTGGATAATTTTAATGAGTTGAAGTTTGCATAACTTTTTACTGGATCTGCAAAAACGTATGGAATTTTTTTAATGATTACTACCATAATCCTGACCACACATGACACTGAATTCATTTTAAGTTTTAAACGTATGCAATTCACAGGAATTTCACAAACCTTGTCTCTAAAGCATAAATCGTCCTTGTCCATAAGTTTTAAAATTTAAAAAAGCTGTTGCTATAGCAGCGGAGTATTTCAAAAATTAAAAATTTCGAGGGACTGGTTTTTCGATTGAGATACTCAATTGTTGTTATCGTGAAACCCTTTAATGGTCTTACTGGGCCTCGGCCTGTCCGTTCGTGCCATAACTCTCGAGCTCTAATATACTCTGCGTTTTAAGCATGTTTAAGATATGAGTATTATAAAAGACTACTCTCGACTCTCGAGCATTCGAGCAGTGAAATATTTTCTTATAGTCTTTCTGCAAGCCGATTTTAAGTTGGCTGGAGAACCTTGTCGGTTAAGGTTAAAGCGTCAGAATATTTACAACCCTGTAAATGTTGTTAAAAAGGTATTATAAAGTGCGATTGAGTTTTTGTTATTTCACTCTTTTATTGAATCTGTGATCAAATTTTAGTATATAATTATTGTAGAATCTCATGAATTTTATTTTGTATCAATTTTCCCCATGTATTTGAAATGTTTGATTTTGGTTCGGTAGTTTGGTATTGACCAATTGTAAGCTACCGATCTTTCTAGTTTGTTCTAGTTGTTGATTGTTTACGTAGATTTTGGTGTTTTGCGTTGTACTTTCAACGTTTTGAGTGCATTCGAAGTACTGAATCCAGAGAGTAAAGAGCAAGTTTTAGGAATTCCCGAGTTAAGACGGAATTTTCTTTGTTCTTAAATTGTATTGTTCTTTTCATTGTTCTTAGGAAAAGTTCAATTGTTGTAAAGTCATCTACGTGGATATTAAAGTTAAGGTGATAGAAAGAGAACTGTGTTTGCTCTTGTCCGTCATTTGTCTATGTGGATGCATAAAAGCACTAGTGATATCAATAACAGATAAGTTTATAATTTATCCGAGGCGGATCCCAACAGGTTAGTTGGATAAATCGCGGCCTCACAATTTAACATAAATTAGGTGCCCTGGATGAGGACTTATCTGAAGGATTGTCATTAGTGAAAAGAACTTGGTTGACCTCTGAACCGGGAATTAGTGCTGTTTCACCGGGAGGAATATCAAGATTGAAGATCGCAAAATATTCTGTCTCTTTGAGAGCCCTATCCTGTGCATACGGGAGCGTCTCAGGTGATACCTTTTCTGATTTGGATTTCTGGAGGTGTAACCTATAAGAAGGGATTGTTGCCGTTCGAGGGACATTATAGAGAAGATATATTTTGGATTTATTTTGCCACTTTGTGGGCCGTACTCTGAGCAGTCAGAGTTGATTGAGGTGGAGAACTTCTGATTTGTTGTCCACGTAGAGATTTTTTATTAATTGGTTTTCGTTCTGTTGGGTTTGTTGTTCTTGAGGTTAAAAGGACACAATGGAACGTCTCAAGAGGCAGCGACGTCCTGTGAGAGCGGCGCTGACAAGATGCATCGGGGATATGGACCGGGAACTAGCTAATGAAAACCCCGGCCACGAAGAACTCGGTGTATTACTCAAGCGACTTGAAAGAATAGTCGACAATTTGGATAATCTGGATGATGAAATTACAGCTGCGATGTTGGACGCTGATTGTACGGACGAACAGCAGGATGAAGAAAGAACTGCTGTGGACGAGTACAGGGACGAAGCGGAAAGGTATCGATTGAAGATTGACAAGGTTCTGCATCCCTCTCGGCCCTCAAGTCCAAGCGCCTATACCACTGCAACTGATCATACAGAACACAAGAAAACATATAAACTTCCCAAAACAGAAATTCGAAAATTTAAAGGGGAAGTAACTGAGTGGCTGAGTTGGTGGGCTCAGTTTCAGAAGATCCACGAAGATGAAGACCTCCATGACAGCGATAAGTTTCAGTATCTCGCTCAAGCCATGGTGGATGGGTCAAAAGCTTCTGAAGTTGTAAGAGTCTATCCGCAAACTGCAGCCAATTATCCCAAGGCGATTAAAGCATTACAAGAGCGCTTTGGGAAAGAAAAAGTTCTGAAAAGAGTCTACGTCCGGGAATTACTCAAGTTGATTATCAAGAATTCCCGGGAAAAGCTTAAGATAAGTTCAACCTTCGACCAATTGGAAGGTCACTTAAAAGCTTTAGAGTCCCTTGGAATAACTCCGGATCAAATGGATGTTATCATGTTCCCTATGGTGGAGTCATGTGTGCCAGAAGATATATTGGTTGCCTGGCAACGGAGCGCCAACTATGGAAGGGAGGACAGGTCAGTTGTTCCACCGAAGACGGAGTTCGATTTCTTGATGGAGTTTGTAAAGCAAGAAGTCGAGAACGAGGGACAAAGAAAATTAGCCCAAGCAGGATTTGGCATCGGGGCTAAAGATCAAAAGAAGAAAGTTTACGTAGACAATTCAGAAGAAGGCAGTCCCACTGCTGCGGGACTTGCTGCCACGGCTCAGCAGTGTGTATTCTGTGATATGAAGAATCACATGAGTCCGAAATGCTATAAAGCGAAAAAGATGACAGCGGAGCAAAGAAGCGAAAAGCTAAAAGAGAAGAACGCTTGCTTCCGTTGCATAAAACCAGGTCACATGGCGAAGTTTTGCAAGTCTGATGTGCGATGTTCGAAATGTGGCAAGAAGCATGAAACAATTATGTGTCAAGAGAAGGCGAAGACTGAAAATTTGCCGACGGACACAGAACCTCAACAGCAAAGTTTTGCCATCACCCGTCACAACAACTTCTCCGAGAACCAACTGGTGCTGCTGAAGACGCTGGTTGTGCGAGTAGTTGGGCCAAGAGGATCCAAGTTGGTTAGAATGCTACTGGACGAAGGAAGTCAAGTTAGCTATATTGGATCAAGGACCGTGAAAGGGACAGGATGCAAATGCCTTGGCGTTGAACGCGTCAAGAATATGCTGCTGGGGGGTTATGTTACAGACCTGCACGATGAGCAACTCCGTGAAGTTGAAGTGTGGGATTTGAAGAAAAAAGTAAACAAGAAATGGATCCTGCGGGAGAAGCCGATTGTCTGTACGGGCCTTCCGAGGGTACCACTTGGACCGTGGTTGGAGCCACTTAGAAAGAAGAATATCAATTTCTCCGACTTGGAAACAGTCCACGTGGATGAAGTCGACATTGAGATTTTGGTCGGATCAGATCTGCGTGGAGATATTATGACGGGGAAGAGATTAGATTTGGGTGATAACTTGTATGCGGAGGAGACAGTATTTGGATGGACTTTGGGGGGACCCGTGCTTTGTGTTAAATCGGAATTAGCCAACCTTACCATCACACTCTTCCAGCAGCAAAATCACAAAATTAAGGACTTGTGGTCATTGGATGTTCTTGGGATTCAGGATCCAATCCAGTTGAAGTCCAAATTGCAAGAAGAGGAGGAAGCGGAAAAGCATTTCCTCAACAATGTCCGAAGAGAAGAAGATGGTCGTTATTGTGTGGCTCTTCCATGGATAAGTGAGAAGCCCGACCTTCCTTCTAATAAATGGATATCAGAGAAAAGACTCCATTCTACGACACGTAAGCTAAAGGACAAAGGCTTCGTGGATGTGTATGATGGAATTATGAAAGGATGGGAGCAAGCGGAAATAGTGGAAACTGTCCACGAAGATACTGTGAATGAGATGTCTCATTATTTGCCCCATCACCCAGTATTCAGGCCGGAGAGCAAGACAACCCCGGTCCGACCGGTTTTTGACGCCAGCTGTAAGGGCGTAAGTGGTCCTTGTTTGAATGACTGTTTATATACAGGGCCAAATTTAATTGAACAGATACCACCAATTATTCATCGATTTCGAGAACGGAATATAGGGGTGGCATCTGATATAGGGAAAGCATTTCAAATGATTCAAGTCCGAGAGGAGGATAGGGACTATCAGAGGTTTCTTTGGTGGGCGGATTCCCATCAAGAGAAAATGAAAATTCTCCGTCACCGTCGGGTAGTGTTCGGGGTCACCAGCAGTCCGTTTCTTCTCGGAGCAGTTTTGAAATTGCATTTGTCCAAAGGTGAAATGGAGGACGAAGAAATCAGAAAGAAGCTCCTCCATTCCATGTATGTAGACAATAGCGTCACTTCCGTAGACACTATTGAAGAATATGAAAAGTTTAGAGAAGTCTCAACCGAGCTCCTGAAACAGGCCAAAATGGATCTGCGTCAGTGGGAGGTTTCCGGAATCGGCCCGTCTAGGACCAACGAGGGGTGCGGGTTGGAAGCTCCTAGGAATGTCAACGTGGATTTTAAGTCAGGAGTTCTTGGACTGGTTTGGGACAGAATGAACGATACTTTATCCGTTGATGTTGGTAAAGTTTTCGTAGATGGGTCTTTGACAAAGAGGAAAATTATTCAAGAAAAATTCCACATAGACTCTATTAAGTGGACTTTCAATCCTCCAGCTGCACCATGGTGGGGCGGTTGGTGGGAGCGATTAGTGAGGTCAGTAAAGGATCAACTTCGACGGATTCTTGGAAGAGCGAAGTTGACCTATGACGAATTAAGGACGAGCTTATCGGCAGTACAGGCAACAATCAATGATCGTCCGCTTACTGTGATGACGGATGACACCGAAGATCTCATACCGATAACTCCAGCGATGTTTCTTCATCCGTCGAGATTTGCTCATTGGGCGGAAGGAGAGCTATTATGTCAATGTGAACTGGATGCTACTTATAAGAAGATGAAAGACATCCAGAGACAACTTCAGAATAGATTCAGGAGCGAGTACCTGTCACAACTCGTTCAAAGGGGTAAGGAAAAGAAGAGTCCGGTACCCAAAGTTGGAGACATTGTTCTCATCGGATCAGAGAATAGCAAGAGGTTTGAGTGGCCACTGGGTAAGATTGTTGAACTTACACCTGGACGTGATGGTCATTCTCGAGTGGCAAAGGTCCAAACAGCCCATGACTATGAAGTAAAGAAAGGAAAGTCTGGGAAATATCAAGTGACCAAGATTAAGAAAGGTCGAATCTTGACACGACCTTTACAGAGATTATATCCCCTTGAGGTTTCGTCAGCAGAAGAATTGCCAGTCCCTGAGGAAATCAAGGTCAAGAGGATCAAACCTGAAGAAAAGATCAAGGAGTCCATCTGTGAAGATAAGAAGACTCGATTCGGGCGACAAGTGAAGAAACCTTCGAGATATGGACAGTGGGCTCATTTGTGTTAATTAGTTTAATTCTTTTGTTCATGTTTTCACAAAAGAAGGTGGGAGTTGATGTAGAATCTCATGAATTTTATTTTGTATCAATTTTCCCCATGTATTTGAAATGTTTGATTTTGGTTCGGTAGTTTGGTATTGACCAATTGTAAGCTACCGATCTTTCTAGTTTGTTCTAGTTGTTGATTGTTTACGTAGATTTTGGTGTTTTGCGTTGTACTTTCAACGTTTTGAGTGCATTCGAAGTACTGAATCCAGAGAGTAAAGAGCAAGTTTTAGGAATTCCCGAGTTAAGACGGAATTTTCTTTGTTCTTAAATTGTATTGTTCTTTTCATTGTTCTTAGGAAAAGTTCAATTGTTGTAAAGTCATCTACGTGGATATTAAAGTTAAGGTGATAGAAAGAGAACTGTGTTTGCTCTTGTCCGTCATTTGTCTATGTGGATGCATAAAAGCACTAGTGATATCAATAACAGATAAGTTTATAATTTATCCGAGGCGGATCCCAACAGGTTAGTTGGATAAATCGCGGCCTCACAATTTAACAATTATAATCTGGCGGCAGTGCCGTCATTTTATCATCCTGCACTTTAATGTTTAAAGCTAGTATAGTCTGATGACAAAAATGCCGGTGAGAGTTACAAAAAACCATCAACCATCATCTGCCAGAGTATAGCTAACGGGAGGCCCGGCCGTTGATAAAGTTTTTTTTTGAACTTTCACTGGCATTTTATATTTTGACATCTAACTTCCAGGCAGGCAGGCAGTGCAGTGTTTTTAGCAATTATGCCTAGTTTAAACTCAAAAGCAAACAACAGCTATCGTAAATCGTAATTAACACACTGCAGACTAGTGCAGACAGACATGTCACATGTCGGATCCATCAAATAACTATCGTAGTATTCGTAGTAATCGTAGATTCATATGGTAGAGATTTACAAGGCAAATCAAATTACATGCAGAATAATAATATCCAGCACGAACCGTTTCTTCTGAAGCGAGAGAGAAGGACGTAACAGCATATACGTCTATACGTCAATATGCAATAATTTTTGACGATTTTAAAACCGAAACGTCGTGAATCTCGTGAATCTATTTCATACTACATACTACGCGTAACGTGCCGAAGTCCAAATCAGTGGTAGAATGATACAACGAGCTCTTGCGGCCTATGAGTGATTTTTCCAACAAAAACCTCTCATTTTGAGATCCAGGCGCCAGCTGGCCGGTGTCAAAATCGCGGACTATAGTGCCTTTATTAAATTAATTGAAAACTGATGAATAGTCCGGAAAATGTATGATTGACCTAATAGCTGGAGTAATTACAAAAATAGTTAGTAAAATTAAGAACCGACTAACACGAATTGAAATTGAAATACTTGTTTGCGGAAGTAAGTAAAAATTAAAAATTACAGAAGATTTTGAGGACTATGTTACGGGTGTTTATTTTAGTTGACAGAGCGGGAAATTTTAAAGTTCTATTAGGGCATTGCCATTGCTCTATTTTATTTTGATCCGGATGTTTTTCAATTTTACAAGGTGTTCCATTTATTTCGTGTTTTTACGTCAAGTTTTGAACATTTCAAAATATAAACAAGGTGCGGCAAGAGCTTACAGGACAAGACAGCTTCTATATCGAAAGAAATTTGAAAGTTACAAACTATGGCTGACCCGAAGTACGCCAATCTACCTGGAATTGTAAGTATGAAGTACAAAGTTTTTACTACAAAAGTTGAAAGTTTGAAAGTCAAAAAAGTAAACCTAACTAATAAACGAAATACATTGCGTATTGATTGCAGGCCTACGATCAGCCCGATTCCTATGAAACGGCAGATTTACCCGAGAGCGATCAGTACACCGATTTTGGAGAGGTGAAAAAGACGATTAATTAAATAATTATGTAATTATTTAATTAATCGTAAATGGTTAATTTTGATTTGTACAAATCAAAATTAACCATTTATTATTATTGATTTTGGATTTTGATTATTATTGATTATTATATTTGATATTATACATTCAACTCAACAATTGTCATTTTGTCATTCAACATTACATCAATCTTATACATGAATTATTGTGTATATTGTCTATTGATCAAGGTTATTTCGGCATTTAAATTTTCAAATTGCACACTTCACACTGACTGCACTTGCATTTCACATTTGTTTCTTAAACTGATTTAAGGTTGAAGACGATTCAAGAGAAATTGAAAGAATCCATTTGAATCCAGAAGAAGCTAGCGAGCGATTTCGAGGGAAATACTTGGATGGAGCAAAGGTAGATTTTTCAGATCGAATTGCAAGATCCAGAAGGAAAGGCTACGATGCGCTAACACATTGGGAACTTGCACCGACTGGAGAAACGGAAACTGCCTTTCAAAAATTTCTCAGACTGAAGTGTGAAATTCAAGAGCTGATCAACGAAGTCCAGACTAAAGGTATTGGGCCGGATGCTGGTGATCCGAATCTAAATGCCGAAGAAATTATGAAACAAGCTAATGGTATGCAGAAGCAGCTCTTAGACCTTAGACTGGATCAGTCCATATCGCCTGGCTCAGAAGAACAAGCTGCCTTGAAAAAGTTAGAAAATACAAAATTCATCAAAATTGTCTCACAATAATTTTCTCTAGATTTAGTGTCTAAATAAATTAATTTGCTAATGTTTGTAGAAAGTTAGCTGCTAGAATCGGGGAGCTGTCAACAACTCATGGAAAATCCAAAGGAGCTAATTCTTCTACAAAAGGAACCGAATCAATCCAGTATGAACTGTGTTTACAGTCAGGTGCAAATAAAACTGCCCCAGCTCCACGGATCACGGATCTTGAAAATAGGATTCAAATGCTAGAATCCGTTCTGGGATCTGACCAGAAAGACAAATTAGTAAGGAGTATATAATGCTTTCGGTAATTTATTATTGATGAACTTCCAATTACCACTTTTGTTTTGTCACAATAACTTAGGCCACAGTTGCTTTAAATCCAAGGAATCAAAGCGTACTAGGATGTTTGACAATCCTCAGCACCAAACTGAGCCTTCTCGAACCTTCACATGTAGAATTGATAGAAGCAAGATTGTCTTCCGTTCTGCAAAAGGTTACTAAAATATCTGAGAAGAAACTTGATGTCCAGGAATTGGAACGTACCCTGAAGGTGAAATATATTCTTGAATTCGACATTTAAATAGCGTTGGCAATATTAGATTTGTCCCTACAATTTGAAATGAATATCTTTTTCCGTATTTAGCTTTCTGACTTGTACGACCTCATGGAAGAATCTTCCAGCACCATTCAAGCACTTCCCGAACTCGCTACACGACTCAATTCCTTACAGGAACTGCACCGAGATGCTAGTGATGTTGTAAAAGAATTAGCTGAAATCCGAAGCCTTCAGGAAGCAATTGCTGGTGGAACACTGGAGAACGACAAAGTTCTGAAAGAGCTACAAATGGTTCTAACTGATACTTTGAAAGCCAGTGGTGGAAAGCACTAAAAAAGAATTTTGTCAAATGACTCAGTTTATTCAGAATTCTGAGTAAGTCACTTTTTTTAATTTTTTTGCCGTATTTATTAGTATTATTTAAGGTATGACTGTGGTTGATTTAAACTACGAATTGTTTTCGTTTATTGCAACTAATACCTAGCAAATGAATAATGAATGTTAGACTAAAAACCTTTAATAATTTGAAACATTTTATGCAATAAGTTAACCCGTAACTTTTGTTGCTGGTATTACTAAATTACTATATACGATTACAATTTGTTAATATAATGAAAATAAATTGGGAGGGTTTCGAATTGTCAAACCTGTCAAAAAAATGACTTGTTTTAAATCATTTTATCAATTTTAATTTTTGATGAATATATTGTCATTTTTCATTCTGGTTTAAGGTTTAATTTGGCTAATTGGCTATCGATGACATTAAAGCCTCAAAACGATAATGAAAGATATAGATATTTACAAACTGTCATGACCGGTTTAGTGATTATTTTATTTTATCATGTTATCATATAAACGTAATATTAGACTAGTTTACAAAAATATAGGTATTTATAATTTTAAAAATGGAATACTAGAGGAGGAAGGATGTTTTTCATTTCTGGTTATTATGTGCAATGGCGATCTTAACTCTTTGTTGTTGTTGTTTACAAGATACTCTAAGCCTTCTCCAGCGTATGTGACCAGTGGCGAAAGTTCCACCATCGGAATATTACCATTGGTCTCATCGTTGTTGTTATCTTCAATAGCATTATTATTGCAGTCGTATTCTACCTTTGCTAGTCGCACTCCGGCTGCAGAAAGATATCTACTGTGAAGTAAAAAGAGGTCATTACGACACGTTGTTGGCGTGTCTTTGGCTGCACTGTCTGAATTTTTCAAAGGACTGAAGTCTTCTTCTCGAGGGACTTCCCAGACAGCAAAATTATCGGAGAAACGAAAGACGTCAAAAACGAATTTCTCAAGTTTAATTCCATTGGCCTTGTCTGGTCTTACCAACCTACCGGCTTGGTCGATGAACGGGATCTTCTTTGAAGCTATGTGATGTTGAAGCGTGTCTTCCAACCCGGATACAAGTTTCTCTAGGAACTCCAATGTGAAGAAATGGTTGCAGATATTACCGGCATTGAAAGTCAGTCTATCGTCCGTCTGGTTTGTGAGTTCTGCAGTCTTGGAAGTGATTTCGGAATACTCTACAACTTGATATTTCCCGTCCACTTTGCAGAAGACTCCAACTTGTTCTGTTGGATTAGTCTTCTCGACGACCTTGGCCCCACAATCTGCGCCTTTGCTAACGCAGTATCCAATGAAGATAGGATCCGCCATTTTCACCAAAATATTGTCAACGCAGTAAACATGGACGTATTTGATTCCTCTGGACTTCAGATTCGACAAGATTCCCCTGTCCCTGAGGGCACGGTAAAGACCTCCGTTGCCGTCTGGAGCCTTCGACAGTTTGTGCTTTTCTTCAAGGATCATTTTACCATCTAATGAAAACGTTGGCAGCATACCTTGTTCAAAAACGGTAACGTTGCTCTCCTTCAGCCCGAAGTAGTTGTTGTCTTTGAAGAAGTTTACTGTTGGTTCTTTCGTTCCTTCACTTGTCATTATGTACCACGGTATAGAACCGGAAGTACCTGCTTTTAAAGACTGCGATGCCAGACTTTCCAATCGTCTTAGCCTCTCAGCTTGTAACTGGAAAAGGGTTTTTCCAGAAGGAAGGCCAACATCGTACATACCTTTGGGATATGTAACTCCCAACCGGGTGCCTTGTCCGCCAGCTAAAAGGACCGATGCAACTTTTCCTTCCCCGATAAGTTGCAGTCCTTCAGTCTCGTACTGAGCCAATTTGTCGTCATCCGTTCGAAGTTGTGACCCATGATTTTCAGCGGGGATCGGCTCCATCCGGTCATCAAGTTTCTCATGGCATGAGGTGTTGAGAGTGTTTTTGAAAAACTTCGTAACTTCCGGGATGTTGACCTGGCTTATGTCTTGGTACAACTCTTTCTGCTGCTGGGAATCTAGGGAATCCCAAAACTGAAGGAGATGCTCTTGCTGGTATTCAACCAAAAGCGATTGCAAGTTGGCTTTGTCCATTGTAAATCTAACAACTTCGTAAACGGTTATCTGATTTCAAATGGGTTTCAAACTCTGGAATAGATACAATGCTCTCGACTGATGGCTCTAAATTAACTGACTTGAATCATTCATGTCCTTCAACCAATTAAGACTTTCAGGTGTCAGGCGATTGGTATTTATGACAGATAATTGTGAACCAATTTATTTGATCATAATGCAATCATCAAATGATGACGATAGATCGTCGTACAACGTAAATTCCAGTAGTTGTATCTCCATGCTCCGCTCAGAATTCTCGTTCAGATTTTCCTACAAACTTCAATATTTAACTTTTACATGCGTCAAATTTCTAATCAATATTGAACTTAAGTTGTCAATCAGTCTGCATAGTCATTGACGAGTATTGGATAAGGGTGACGAAGACGGAGACTTGATGTCATGCCTCTTGTGTATGTTTAAAAAAGTACATATATTTTGCTATGCATACAAATGATTGTAAACCTAACTTTTATTGTAAATGGATGGATGTAGCTAATTTTGTAAATTTTCCTCAAAACTGAATGGACTGAGTTATGGAATTGTAGTTATTTAGGTATTTCGTATTTACTTAAATACATTTGTCACTCGAACATTATGCATTTCCATCAATAATACCCTGTAATGTTCCATGTGATATTGAGATCGGTGATCCGTCAGAGAATTGATTCTATTCGGCACTCCATCAATTACACAATAGCAAATAGCACAATCTAAAGGTTCACTTCTGCTGATGGTTCAAGTTGAAGGTCCTCTTATGTTACGTTACGTTACGTGTGCCTGTGCTTGATATGACATCATTGTCAATTTATCAATCGTTATGATATGAATTGGATAACAAAGATGCAATTACCATCATATTTATAAATATCAAGCTGCTGTAATCTAAATGCCATAATTTATTCCCGATTTATCAAATGTCACGCTTCTGCAGGAATGTCTCTTCAATTTAAGCGCATTCATATAATTGCCAGTTGTTTTCAGGATTGTGTAAATTGTGTTTATTTTAAGAGGATTGCTTAAATTCCTTAATTACGACGAATGTTTAACTTGAAGTGGAAATGTGCCGTATTTACTCTATTAAGCCCTCGAAGAGTAATGTTTTAAACATCCAAATTCAACAATTTAAAAGGATGGTGGTCTAATTATGCGGGGGGGGGGCGTAATTCAGTAAATACGGTGGAGCCAAGTTGTTCAACTCAACTAATAATCGGACTTCTACTGTTGAATATCCATGTTAAAATCCTTACATGATACATTTTGCGAAAACTCATTACAATATTTAGGCTTCTTCGGAGTTGGATAACTGATGGTGACTATGTCAGATCAGAAATCCCATTGTTTATCAAAATACTATACGACAAATGTTTTTTTCAATTACTGAAATGAAGTTTATATCCTTCTTCAATTAAAGTAAATTGTTCGAATTTTTTGGCAAGTGACAATCCATGTACTAATTTGTGTATGCAAGTTTACATAGTCAATCGTCCCAGTAGTTGCTTCATTTCCAAGCACCGTTACAGTTTTAATTCGACCTTTGTCCGCACTCCCGAACCTTTGCAAGATATGAGTTAAATTAAAATCAGATCTACTTCTCAATCTCAAGTGACAAGCAAACACAATCCAATGAGAAACCTGTCACATTGTCATCATACGCAATATCAATCCCATACATCGATCGATTATAATGAAAAGCATACAGGTCGATAAACGTAAACGATATGTAAAACAAACTTCAACGATTTAATTAAAGAAGCTTCCATCCATCCCTGACAATTTAGGATATCTTACACCCTATACGATATGACTAAATGTTTGTTGAAGCCTTATTGAACAATTAATTATTAATTACCACACTTTTCCCCAAAAAAATGTAACTTTCATGTCTTTAGACTATGTATAGACTATGGAATTTATTTCTTCAAACCCAATCGACCACGGATAACCGCAGTAAAATCCCATTAAATTAAAACCAACTCTGAAACTTTCGAAATGGAAAACATAATCCCAACGATTTCCGCAATGAAACACTTTGAAGCATGCCAACCCACATTCATCACACTTGATCTCAACCATTATAAAGAAGATAAGTCAACCAGGTTATTTCCACTGTCTGAAAGCATTCTCAATTTATCTGAAAGACCGTTCTTTGGTGGACTCAATCTGATTGCGATTAATTCTCTGAAAAAAGGAGAATTCAAGAAACCAAGTCGTAAAATGAAAGGGTTCGGAAACATTTGCACAATCGTTATCTTCCTGATCACCAATTTGGGCGATTTCTACAAAAATTCAGAAGAGACAAATGATTTCCTCTCGACAGAACTAACCCCATTAATAACCCCGATGCTTTATAAAAACATCGACAAGTTCATCATAATCTTGGACGGATATGGAACGGAATTAGATCTCCTGAAAATAAGTGACTTGGCATTCTTCAAAAAATTAAAGTTCAAGCTCTTTTTGTTTAAGATCGATACAAAATCTTCCATGTACCTCGTAAATTCAGCATGTCATCCCAATCAGCTACAGCCTTTAAATACAATCGAAAAAGTCCAACTTTTGTTTCCTGATTTCGAATCCAATTTCTGCTATCGGACGATGAGAGTTTCGACAACTTATCGGATTAAAGCCTATCTCGAACTGGCGAGTGTTAACGGAAGGCTGGAAATAAAACGCGGCTTGTATGGAACGGTTCTGAAACTTTTGTCGGAACAGCTAAACTTTACATACGAACTGTTTCTATCGTCTGGAGACGCTACAACTGGGAAAGTACTTGCAAACGGAAGTTGGGTTGGGACGGCTGCGGATATTTTGCATGGAAAAGCCGATATCGGGCTTCCCGTCGGAGTAACCGTCCCGAGATTCGAAGTTGTCGACCTTTCGTCGATATTGACACACGAAGTCATCACTTTCATTTCCGGTCCACCGAGGCGGATCTACACGTCGGCGAGTTTATTTTGGCCCTTTACGTCAACAGTGTGGATGGGGATGATTCTATCGTTTCTTGTCGCAATTTTGGCGACATTCATCATCGGAAGCTTATCCAATCAACCTTCCGTAGTTCCCTAAATAGATCCCCTGTTGTGGTTGCGTTGTTTCAAACTCGCTAAATGAGTGGGGCTCTATTCCGGGGGTTTTAATTTTTTAAATCATAAAATACGGTTCATCAACAACCTTTCAGTAATTTTTATCAATTCCAATCTTAATTGTCAGTCAAAAAAGAAGCCTGCATCCGCATCCCGCATGTATATCTGTCTGTCTCTAACTTCCGAACGGTTAAATGTTTTAACGATTTTCGGATTTGAAACGTTCGTTTGCTTGGATTTAAGCCAAACAGTGGAATATTCAGTCACACTTCCTGAGACACAAATATTTAAACCAAAAAATTCCTATACCATAGGACTTTATCGTGCCAGTAACGAGGACGGCAATCGTCTATAGATTAAATATTCTAAAAATTTGATTTCACCCCTTTTTACATTCCATTTTTGCAACGGTTTACTTTAATTTTGAGCTGCCGAGATTCATGAAATTGGGGGGATTTATTTAGAGAATTACGGTATAATTGAAGGGTTGGAGAACTTGGGACTCGGCCGCATATTTTGGGACAACATTGTTGGAGCAAAGTTTGCAACTTCCTAAAACACTGCCAACTGGTCTCAGGGTTCATGTTAGTCTGTCTTCATAACTTGAATAAACCGATGTAACGGGTGTAACCAAGTGTTGAAAACGTCACCATAATTAAACCGAATCTTAATGTCCCCCAAAAGCCCGGGTTTTGCACCCTGGTGTCAGTAGGAGTAGTCCTGTGTACGTCAAAGATGTTCTATTACTCATGGAAATCGTTTAAACCCCATACCTCAATTTCCCCAAAAAGCCCGGGTTTCGCACCCTGGTGTCAGTGGGGGTGGTCCCGTATACGTCAAAGATGTTCTATTACTCATGAGAATCGTTTAAACCCCATATCTCAATTTCCCCAAAAAGCCCGGGTTTCGCACTCTGAAATGTAGTTTCAGGTTATTATCATGTATAGATAATAGACATAGAGTGTAATGTAAACTAACTTAGCGGCAGTTTTAAAATGAGTAAGGGCTTTGAACTGATTTAATAATTTTTTTTGGGGGGGGGGGGGTTAATTTATGGGGGACAGGGGGTGTGACCGATTTGACCCAAGTTCGAACTTAGCCTCACTCTTGACCCAAGGAACAAGTGTACAAAGTTTGGTGACCGTAGGTCAAGCCGTTCGCCAGTTATCGCACCGACAGACAGACAGACAGACAGACAGACAGACAGACAGACAGACGGACAGACAGACAGACAGACAGACAGACAGACAGACGGATTGGTCATTCGCATAAAGTGTTTTCAACACTTAATAACAAAACGATGTTATTCAAGGTATGTCAGGAAGGCAAGAGTTTAAAGGGGACTACGATCGTCAAGCAGTCTGCTAGAGACATGATGCTCTCTCTTGAGAACTCTCCCGAGTTACTCGGTGAAGACAAGTTCCGACAGGAAGACAAGTTCCGAGCTGAGGTCGGACCTCAGCTCGGAACTTGACCTCAGCTCGGAACTTGTCTTCCTGTCGGAACTTGTCTTCACCGAGTAACTCGGGAGAGTTCTCAAGAGAGAGCATCATGTCTCTAGCAGACTGCTTGACGATCGTAGTCCCCTTTAAACTCTTGCCTTCCTGCCTGACTAGGTTCATGTCGTATTCTGGCTATTATTCGCCCTGGTTGCATCAACGGCATACAAGTCGAAAATGGTAGGTTTCTTGACAATCCCTCAAGTTGACAGGATCCCAAAGAGTTTTGAAGAACTCGGTGAGGCTGAAGACTACAATTACCAGTACCAGTTCGTGGGTGGAGTTGGATACAATCTCTTGAAGAGTTCTACCGTTCCAGCTTATGTTAACATCTTTGAAAAGATGTCCGTCGAGTACAGGCCCATGAAATGCTTCAAACGAGTTTTGGAGGAAACGAAATTCATTTGCATTACAATGTCAAATGTGATCAATTATGTGACCCATAGGAACTTCAGCAATCGACTTGGTCACCATCCTTTTGTCATTGGACCTACGGATAGCTTCACATTTTCGGCTGGAATTGCTACTGAAATTAGATCATCTTTTGCCTCTAATTTCAGGAGGATTGTTGACCGAGTCGTTGAAACCGGTTTGACAGGTTTTTGGTACCGATATGATTTGCAGACTCTTAAAGATAAAGCGAGCTCAATTCAATATGAACTTTATATTGGCCAAGGGGGTTCCGACGGTCTTAAACTGGCCAATTTTAAAGGGGCTTTTTCCATCGGTTTCTTTGGCGTTTTATTAAGTTTGGTTTCATTTGTGGGAGAAATTGCAGGGAAATTGTTAACGAAGCTGCTGGTGATTTGGAATTTACGAATACAGCCACAAAATATAGAAATCATTTAAAATGCTAGTTTAATTTTAGACACAAAGAAATGCCTACACCCCGTTAATGTTCCTTCGTGAATATATTGTTTAAATTTCAAGCCCTGTAAACGGTAGTAGTAGGGGCGTCCTAGGTGTGTTTCAAATTAGTCAAAAAATTGTTTTTTAATGTCCCACAGTAAAATAAAATCTTTAATTTTTTTATGAAATTGTTTGCTTTCATTTCAGTTGCGTTTGCGTGCCTGAAATCTTACTAGAACTCCAAAATAATTAAAACGAATCAAATCATCATTGCTGAACGTACGTTGTATTGTATCCAACATTCCAAAACTTCGACTATTCCATGGAATACTTCATGATGTCATTTTCATGGAACAGTCATCCTAATTATAAAGCCAGTACAAGCCAGGAAATCGCTGAGGAAAAATATAAAACACCCCCATTTCCAAAAATGCATAGCAATAGCAAATAGAAATATAATTCTTTGAAACGTGTCGTGTTCGTGTATCAATATCAATTCAATCGTATCAATTAAAAAAAATAAATAGAGTGGCTCTTGTCCGTCTACCAGGATCTTTGACGTAAGCGACATTCGTTCTAAATGTTTTCAATGGGATCCTCTTTATATCATTCGCCTTGGAATTCCATAAATGTATGTTTGTGTTTAAAATCTCAAATAGAGTTTTTTTCCGTTCGAATCAAATCCAAGACAGGCCAAGTACACAAATAGTAATAATATTTAACCACGAGAATTTATCATGAATAACAGATAAGAAGAAAGTAGAGATCCTCTGGAATTTTGGACGATGACTTCATCGTTTTGACCTTTTGCTGACATTTCTTTGCATTAAAACATCATGTTCGGGGAATCTTGATTCTTGATACATAACGTGATCGCCAAATGACAGGGCTTCAAGCATAAAACCAAGCGTCTGAATCATTTACTTTCAGATAACATTCTCTTGGATTATTTATGAAACTAATTATCAATCAGATCCGTTATAGAACATTTTGCACTGTCAACCACACAATCCGCCGACAACCGACTTGTCTCCAATACTTGGAACGTGGAAGCCAACTCACTTTAGTACATAAAGGCCTAAGAATAGGAACAGAAGTTACCAGTCGAATTATCATAGTAGACAAAGAGACAGAACTTCTATCTACCAGTCAAATCAAAACGTAAACCACAGAAAGTTAAATCTAATTCCGTCGCAGTATAATATATAAAAGAAGTCAAAGAACTGTAAAACTGCCATTTCTAAAATCGTAGTGAAATAAGTACAGAGTACAATTCTAAACGCCCAAAACCTTACAAAAGTACACCCAATCCTACGATTCTTTACACTTAAAAGTTTGTTTAATATCTAATTAGTCCGAAAAACATATACCATTTTAAAAGTCCAAAAATGAACAAAATCTTTTGCACCGTTTCCTTCGCCATCGTCCTAGTCTGCGTTTTTGGAATGGTTTCGGAAACATCGGCCACACCCTTCTTCTCAGCCTTGAGATCTGCTCTTCCAGGTTCGTTATAGCTTATAGGCACAGATTTTAAGCGTTTTTTTAATTATAAATTATTGAAGTTTTAAAATTAACTTGTGGTTGATTGTTGTTGCTTTTAGTCGAATGTACTGTCCGTGCCCCACCCAGACCATCTCGAGGATTCGTGACCTGTGCGGCGTACTTCCAAGAATTTTTCTACAACGGAGTGACCTGTACCAAACAAGGGTACAGCGGATGCAGTTCCGTTGGAGGGTTCAAAACTGAAGCAGAATGCCAAACATTATGTGCGGATGCTGATATTCAATGGTGAACAGTTAAACCCCTTCGAATTACCAGATTCTCTGATCTACCAGAAGATAAACCCTAACCAAACTTTACAAGCATCTCATTTATCATTGATTTTGTATAAGGATAAAATGTACAAGTAAATATAATATATTTTATCAAGCTGGATGACTTTTACAGATGCATAATTTGTCATAACTAGAACCAAATACATGTTTGCATTACATGTAGATTCCCTGCAGCTAAATATATAAAGATAATGAAAATGCGTCGGATAACTTGATGTTACACTTGAAATTTAGAATCGTATGTTTCGAGTCCGACAAATATACAGTTGGAGCATGGGTTAATCATCAAAGTATTCTTGAGATTGACACCAGTACCAAGTTTAATGCATTAATAGAAATAACGCATATAAAATATATACCCCAATATAGCAATCAATGAAAAAATCTCATAATCGGATGAAAATGCAATAATATTATTGCTTTCTTGATGTTTTCTTACTACAGCCGGCTTTTCGGCTTAATTTAATATCATTAATTTAAGGATTATAATACGCATCTTGTACAAAATTAGAATCAAGAACGTGCAAGAGGACATGTAAATACAGACCGATGTACAGAAACAGGATGACCTATTAACCTTTCACACTTGATTTCAACTGGATCAAGAGGGATTGGTCAATTGGTCGTTGGTCCATTCAACTTCTAGTTTTCTGACGTCTTGTTTATTTGTAAATGCGTTAAGAATTTAAACATATCTGTAATTTTTAATTGGTCGAAAAAGTACACATCTAATAAATACGGAATATTTCCGATTGACACTACTCAGTGAGGATTTCTCTCAACGACGAAGCTAAGCTAACGTCCTTGTTCTTCTGTTAATTTACAAAAGGACTATAAATCAAAATGTCAGTTAGTATCAGATATCCTATCTCACTTGTTGGGATTTGCATTATTTTTGCTTTCTTGGCAACTCCATCGTCGGCGGTACCATATTTCTCGGCATGGAGATCCCATCAACCAGGTAATGTCGATTATATCAATGATACCAGATACCATACGCGAGAACTTTAATAATTCCCATTATTCCTAATTTATTATTATTACAAAAATTAATTAGCCTTCCTATGCTATAACTTACAGTGGAATGTCACGCAAAGCCTGACACACATTTGGTATCGGCTCATCCACCCCGAATTTCCTGTTCAGCTCATTTTACTGAATGGTTTTACAAAGACGGGTCGGGATCCTGTGAAAAGATCGGTTACAGCGGCTGTAGTTCTGCTGGGGGATTCCATTCAAAAGATGTGTGTGAATCAACCTGCCAGGAACACCACTGGTAGTGGATAAGCTCATCGATACGAATTAGTACCCAACTTTGGAATATGAATTTATCATCCATCTCTTATCTTAAAATTAGGCCACTAAATACTAACTTACAGTATAATTATAGATAAGGTGTATTTGAGACTGTCCGTAATAAACTTAGGCGTATTATTTATATGTATCCTAAATAATTGAGTATTGAAATTGATATTTTTGATTTCAAAATAGTCATAGTCATAATCTGCATTGGATACGTGATCTGATAATATGGCAGGTTCCACAATGGTACACACATTTTTTCTTCAGGACAATCTGATTGGTGATAAAGAAAAACAACCTGTAAAACGCAAAAAACATATAACACAATGCTTACAATAAAAGCACAACATAAACCACAAAGATAATCGATTAAGTACTAATGAATGAGTTCAGAAAGCATTTTACAGGGAAACTCAACCGAATAATTTTCTTCCATCTATTTTAAGACGGAGTCAGGTCTGTGATCTATAGAAGAATCACTGAACAGAACAAAGAGGCAGACAGTGAAACACAAAATCGTGAACCCAGGCTTACCCACCTGTTTTTGCACGAAGACACGTATAGCTGCTCGTCTAGAATTGAAAGTACACATAGCAAATTGGTAATTGCAGAAGAAGCAGCTTCAACAGGAGTTCATCTTTTCTTAGCTACATAAAAAACAACAAATAAATTAGAAGTTTACCCATGATTATATTAATGGTTTGTATTAGATACTTTAATTAACCAACACAACATAGACATTAACACCAGACCCATTTAATATTTGTTTATTCATCAGCACCAACCACATGATTCTTCCAATACTGTATTGACTACGCCTCGAAATCATAACAGAGGCACTTGAAATGAAACCGTACTTACGATAATATATTGACTGATTACCATGCTACATGCAGTTAAGACTTTTTACAGATTGATCACAGAGAGAGGACAATTTAGAAGCTAGAAGAAGTCGGCCAAGCTCATTTAATTTTAGTTATTATGCTAAAACGCTTGACGATGATTCATCCAGAACACAAGCAGGAAACTCGGAAGAACGTTAGTTAGGTATTACCGGCAAACCTTTTATCTTTTTATATTCAATACGACTAAACAAAGACTACTTTACCACGACAGTGCTACATTACTACACATTTTTACATCACCAGGATGGTTTTAACGATTTTAATTATGATATCTATTAACGTTTAACGAGCATATGAGTAAGAATGCGCACTTTTTATATTGGTCTTAATTGGTCCCGGTCCCTTCGGTGCGGCTGAAAATATATAATGAAAAGTATGTAAATTATTACAAAATTTTCAATTTGTTAAGCAAGTTATTTTCATGCTTTGAAATTTTGGAGGTTAATTAGCTAACCCTGGGGTGTTGGAGTCGTAGGAGTTGACGTTTGTCTTTGAAGCTGCGGCCCAGGAATCGTTTTAAAAGCCTTCCCAGTAGATAATGCTGTCACAAGATCTTGAGTATCACTGTTTGAGAAAGTCGACGGTATCCCACCCCGTTCAGACGCTTCCCAGTCTTCTCGAGCAGTGTTGATCAGATCGAGTACATGATTGGCCATTTTATTTAATGCTGCGGTTTGTTTCTGCATATAATTTTTTTAATAAAAATTACTGTCATATAAATGAAGTCAATGAAGATCAAATCAAGTATCTATATATTCATCCAAGCTAAACTTTAAGATACTTACAGTAATCGTATCTGGATTTGCCATGTTAGCTCTCAACTCCACAGTACTGTGCTTAGACTCCGCTTCAGGAACGGGTTTTGTTCGGAGATAATCTGGCACAACCTAGATTTTAAAATTCCGGTCATTAAAATATTTAATGTTAAACGTAATTCACACCGAATGAACACCGGAGGAATTAAACTAAAATAGCTTATTTGTAAGGAAGTACGTAGTTCCCACTGTCTCTGGTCGATTATCCATATTAGTACAGTGTAAATCAAGTACCTCGTGATTAAAACAGGGAAGTCTCCCTTCAGTCGAGCCAATCAAGGCCTGGTCCGGTTCCTGGCTCAACGATAACGGTAGTACTGTGAGGGCCTTCAACATAGGGACTTTGTCAGATCTGAGGAGCCGCATCAAAGTGTTCATCTAAGGAAAAAATAAATTGCATGGCATATTATCATTTGTCATTCCTCATTCTGTCTGAGGAGAGGATGGAGTGGATTATTGATTATTAACGACAACCACTTCAACGGACTTCAACCACTGGACAAGCCCAAGAAGTAACGACATCCACAAACTTAATAGCTATTCAAGTTAAATAGATTGAAGTGAGATTATGAGATTAGGATCTAGGTGCTAGGAGGACAGCTAGGAAGTAGATTACCTGTCCAGAAATGACAGAGAAGGCGTCAAGAAAGTCGGGAAATGTGATGTTCTGATGATCATGGTCGAGCCTAAACATCAGAGAGGTAAGAGAGGCCTTCATTTCGTTGACCCGTTGCACCATCACTTCCGTCGCCATCTCCAGTTGCTTCTCTTCGCGGTTCGTCATCTCGAATAATGTTGAATGTGTAATCAAGCCTGTCGAAATGTCAAAAAAATTGAGTGAAAAATAAAAATAAAGTCTATACTCTATAGTCTATACATTGTACATAATGATGTCAGATGTAATGAATGAATGTAACAATCGATAATCGATACCAAATCACAAATACAATGCGAATGTGGAATGTAATACTTCAGAGACTTCAGACCTCAGAAGTTCTGAAATCTGAAATCAGAATTAAATTTGAAATTCTTTTGTCTTTCGTTAGTCGTATGATTGACGTTGACCTACTTTTGACTTTGTACTTGCGGGCTGGTAGATATAGGAATATATGCAATATGAGGTGATGCGGTGAGCAGCTAGAGAGACGGTCTCAAAACACAACAATATTAAATTAATTAAATATCAACAAACAACAAATACAAAATAATCCGGCGACTTCAACTTCCGCTGAGCTTTCAACTGAACTTCATTCAGATTCAGACTTCAGAGAATTCCGCCATGAATCCGTATCGGGGCATACTGAGCGCTGCTGGTAGAAAAAACTGGTTTTTGGTTGGAACAAAACCGAATTTATCCTATTTTTTAGGTAAAAAATCTAAACCAATTTCGGTGCAAATTTTTACAAAAATCTCTCCATCTTTTCGATATCCCAAAATGTTTTCCATCAACTATCAGTTTGCCAAGTTTTTTGAGTAGTGAGCTATATTACATTCATGCTCCAGCTTCTTTCCCATCCCATGGTTAATTTACCGTAAATCTAGATATAAGTCCCCGGGCGGGGGTGATGTTTTTCCATGGGTTATGTTTTATGTCGTTTTCAGTCAAATTCAGGTTCAATTGAAGCCAAGAAGATCTATAATGAATATTAGGAACTTTGCCTGGCTCCAAGGTTTATCAGGTTTATCTTCTGGATTTCCTTGGGTTTATTTTATTCAATCAGTATTTCGAAATCGAAGTCGAGACAATTTTCTGAAGAAGCCCAAGGAACCCAAGAGTATAGGAGCCCGGCTAAAATTGTGAGATAAATTCAAAACTGCATGAATCTATCATAATCGTTTAATATAATTCATGAACTATCTAAACTATCAATCAATCAGTCAAGCACTTTATTTTATTATACGTCTTTGTGCATTGTGATTGTGCTTTTCGTATACATTTAAGTTTAAAATGCTAACAAGGGAAGTACTCGAAACGTAACAACCTGAATCGCTTGGTTATTATTGTTAGTAGTTATTGTTAGTATTATTTGTAGGTTCACGTTCAACACAAAAAAAAATCAAGCGATTCTGGCTGTTACGTTTCGGGTACTTCCCTTGTAAGATAAATGACAATACGTTTATTCAACGTCGATTATGAATTTGATTGACAAAATCCAGAGATAAATCGTGTGAAGACGGGTTTGCTTCAATTACTTCCAGGTTAAGAACAGGGGTCCCCTTCAACTGGCAGCCCATTGGCCTGCCGATCCATGATCCGGAAGAAGTACTCCAGCTCCGAAAAAGCATCTTCAGGAAGATCAGTACAATGAATAGCATTCTGGATCTTGTTTAGCCCGTGCTTGGCACGAACGGTACTTGGCCGCACTTGCCTTGCTAAATCCTACGTTTTTATGGGAATAAATGAGAGTAAATCATGTCTAAGATTAAACCCGACATGAGCCATTAAGATTTAAAGTGACATAATCATGAAATGATTAGCATAGATAATCTCAAGACGTTAAAAATAAATCGTACAGAATCCGAAGGCCCACAAACGGCTCGTAAAGCCTGAGTCGTGTTCTCAAACGAGGATTGAAGTTCAAGAGCTAAACAGGGCCCGACGGCTAGCTCGTCAACCATTGCCTACAATTTTTTGGCAAAATTAGGCTATTTCGTTATGATCCATGACACACGGTAATCAAATTAATATTTTTATTTGATTTAGACGACAGGATGTCCTTGTACCATGAATTCGGCCTCGGCATAAACCCGCTTGTAGATCTCGTAAAACTCCTCTGCCTGTTGCCGGTTGAGCCAAAATACACCGAAAGTTACGATTTGGAAGCCCTGGGCCAGTACATCTCCCAGAACTCTTCCTGCTCGACCTGTTTATAAAGTAATTTAAGTTGAGATTCGTCGACATGGATCTCTAGCTTGTCGATGCATCGACAATATCGACATTGATTGTAAAAATGTGCCTTCTCGCATGATATGGGGTTTAATGACACAGCAAGTGGAACGGTCATCCATGGCAGAATAGCTTGGGAGGTTGGAGGATGGATTGTCCGAAAAGAATCGGGTCGCTAGCTTGATTGTTTCAAAAAACGCCTGTTAAGGTTTTACTTAAGTGCCGTATTTATCGAAATAAGCCCATCCCCTCGGAATAACTCCGCCTTTAAAATTTAAATAACGCATCTCCCATGGGGGTCTTATTTCGATAAATGCGATGCCATTCCATATCATCAATATATCATACCTGGATCACACTTTCCGGGTTAGCAGAATAGGAGAACCCACTGCTTTGTGCATCCTCTCCAAATAAGGCCCGTAGGGACCTGCTGTCCTTCAGAAGTGCTTGCTTGGGGTCAGCATCTTCCCCAACCAAGTTCTTCATTTTTTCCAAAGCATTTTCAGACATGACTAGAAAGGCCGCTATGTTTTGACCATCAAGTGACCCCAAGGCTTGTCTATAATTAATGTTGTTAAAGCATAATGAAGCCAGCAGGTCTGTGAGATTAAAAATTTCAAACCTGGACTGAAATTCATGAACTTTCATGAAGAAATTACTTTAAATTGTCATCCTCTCCCATTTCCCGTGGTAAAGTCCCAACTTTTCCTCGAATGATCCGGAAGCATTCCTCTAATCGCTGAATGATAGCCGGGAGATGAGACATCGCCTCGGGTCGAACCATTAGAAAAGCCCTGTTGTAATTAGGTCAATTTTAGACTAAAAATCACTCCCGAAATACAACCCCATTCTATTGCAGAGTTAAAAACAATCATCATTGTCATATTAGTCATATACCTTTCAGTTTTAGGACGACAATATTCTCTTGTCAAACCGTCGCCATAAGCCAAAATGACCATTTGTCGGGAAAGGACCAAGAGCTTGTTTCCTACAAACAACTCAGCAAGTGTGACGGAGTCAAGCCTCATTCGTTTCAAAAAGGGCTTTTGCTTGTCCAAATCTTTCTGAAGAATTTAAAGTATCGATTAATTAATTAAGTTTTTAAATAGGATTTAATTTTAATAAAACTGATCTTGCGAATATTATTGCATACCAATTCAATCGTTCCATCAAAGTCAAAATACGAGAGAAGGAATTTCTTCTCCAGTTCCAATTTTTCGATATACCATTGGACGACAAAGGTTAGCTTGTAAGGGACTTCCTAGCATGAGTTTGTGAGTTTGCAACAAAAAATGACATCATAGATTATCAATCAGCCAAACTAACTTAATCGAATAAAGTTTAAATTAACCTAGTCCAGAAACTTTGAAAGTTACCTCATACTCGGGTATTCTGATTCTAATCAGATTTAATGAGACATTTATAACTTACTTTCCGAAATGGAGCTTTGTAACCGATGCCATCGCAAGGAATGCAAACGGGTCGATTATCACAATCGTCCCCATTGCCATGATTTATGGAGCACATCGTGATGTAAATTCAAGGTTAGTTAGGCGTTTTTATAATTGAATTAATATTGATTCTTAGAACCCGTAAACAATATAATGAGTTTCAAGTGCAGGGATAATTTATTTTGCATCGATTTCATGAAGTTTATTTCAAGAGATTTTTCAAAATTAAAACTTGAACAGCTATATTACTATAGTTTCAAATTCGATTATTACCTGTCTATGGATTCTAATGACGAAATGACGCTGTTGGCTTTGCCAATAGTTGTGGAAAAACTATATGATGCTTTGACCGGACTCAACGGAAAGGTCACCGGAAGTGTCGAAGCTTCATAAGTTTATGACCAACTTTTGATGTGCATGTCCTATGTATGGGTGCTGATTTTAATTATATATTGCATAGATGCCTGGTTTTTACACTCTACAGGGTTTCATACCTTATTTTTCAGACATAAATATTATTCATGATAATTTATTTACAAAATCGCACACCTAAAAATAAAGAATCATGGACAGATGCATTATCTTCATTTACATTTGATAAGGAAACACAGTAATTTCATTTAGCCCTACACTCCCCCTCTTTGACAACCACCTTCGGAAACTTTCCCCAAGAAACGCTAAAAAGCTGCAAAATTCCCCAATCAAAATGACCCAAAACGGTCCTTTCAAATTGGCAAGTTCAAGTTCCGTAGTCTCCTTCTTTAGATATTCCTCATCTCGATTCGATAGATTATTCTCCCGTTCCCAACGAATCCTCTTCTCCTGAAGTCCTTTCATATCCTCTTGATACCAAAACAGGGTAAAGCCAGTCTCAACGACGCTGTCCACAATTCGCTTAAAGTTAGTGGCAAAGGGTGCCCTTACTTCCGTTGCAATTCCAGCCGAGAAAGTGAACCCATCCGACGGTCCAACTACAAACGGATGTCGACCAAAGGAGTTGCTAAAGTTCCGATGAGCAAAGTAACTCAACTCGTTCCGGATAACGATGCAAATCTCCTTCCCGTCTTCCAGTACTTTCTTAAAGCATTTTATGGGGTCCATTTCCACGGACATTTTCTTAACTATTTTCACATAGGTGGGAATAGTGGAGCTTCGGATAAGCGGATATGCAGCCCCCGTAAACTGGAACGTGATTCCGAAATCGGAATCCGCAAGTTCTTCAAATGTCGAAGGGACCCATTCAATCACCGGAAAGGACATGAACCCGACCAACCTGGACTTGTAAGCCGTTGATCCGACCAGAACGAATAGGAACCAGAATCCTAAATGGAGTCTCAAGTAAGGTGGCAGTTTCTCCAGTTGCACCCCTTGTTCCATTAAGCTTTTCAAGAAACATCCCGCTGACTTCTTAAGACCCCAAGTATGATCTCGAGACGATGGTGTTCTTTGGCATAATTTCGACAGATTTGTAACGAGTAAGGAACCCAGAATTGCTACTATAATTGATAAACTCATTCCTAACCACACTTCCGGGGAAAATGGCCAGAAGAGGCTAAAAGCAGAATGTGCTTTCATCGGGGGTCCGGAAATGAATGTGATCTGTTCGTGACTTATAATTGACGAGAAGTCGACAACTTTGTATCTCGAGGCTGTCAATCCGACGGGTAATCCGATGTCGGCGTTACCGTACAAAACATCCCCAACCGTTCCTATCCACGATCCATTAGCTAAGATCTTGCCCGTGTGTGCATCGCCGGAGGAGTTGAACAACTCAAATGTAAAGTTCAGTTTACTCGCTAAAAGGTTCAGGATTGTTCCATAGATCCCCCGAGTTATGACCAACTTTCCCCTTACATTTGCATATTCTATGTAAGCTCCGATCCGATGAGTCGTTGAGACCTGCATGACCCTTTGGCAGAAATTGGACTCGAAATCTTGGGAAATGTCAATGAAACTGTCCAAATTTTTTACGTTTATGGTCAGCTGCTGCAAAGGTTTTGATCTACATGCCGAATTTACGGAGTAAATTTCAAGGTCTGATTTCATGGGAACTTTGATGAAGAGTTTATACTTTAATTTACTGCAAAATTGCAACTGGCTTAATTCCAAAATGTCGTTCGGACCAAATTCTCCTGAACTTTCTCTTAAAATAAAAACAAACTTGTCCTTGTTCCTATAAAGCATGGGGGTTTCCGACGACGTCAATTCCTCTGTCAGGTATGAATTCGAATCCGGGTTTGTAAGGAAGTTCTGTAGATTGGAAATTAGCAAGATTATGACATTGCAGAGATTTCCTAAATTTCTTGCTTTCCGTTTGAGCTTCTTGATTGGTTTGGACAGATCGGTTATGCTAATCAGGGAAAGTCCTGTTGCGAATTCAGTTTCGGATAATACTTGAGGGAGAGTCTGTGATAATGAAGTCGAATGGCTTTCCTGACTTACGTCAAAATCAATGACAATTGGATGACACCTTTCGAGATTGTTAGAGAGAAAAATGTCGGTAACTACGATTTCCATGTTTCTTAAATTTTTAAAATTAGTTTGGTCAGCAGATATTGTTTGGTAGCTTAGACAGATGGCTTGGAATTTATTGAAAATTCGAAATTTAAATCTGATCCAAGTAAATTAAACTACTAAAACGGGTCTTCTTATGACGCTAACAAGACTAAACTAGAATCTAGAATGTTGTCTCAAGGGTACTTATTCCAAAGAACGGTTGTGGCAAGCTAAGCTATTTTTCGTTGTATATTCGATGTTTGACCTTCAAAAACTAGGGTATCTCTAGTAGATGTGTATCAGGGTTTTGAAATACGCACAGATCTATCAAATACCTTGTCAACACATACGGGTGACCAAAATCTAATACGAACTAATATTGTTTGTATTATCTAGATAATTATTAGTTGCCCATGCTTCAGATTAAAATCGCTACAAAACTATCGAGGAAGTTGTTCAGTCTTTTAGGAACCCATTTATTTGTAAATCTATTTATAGATTTTTAATCATACACATCGGTCAAAAACTAGTGAGCCAGTGATACCAAACAGTACTTTTGGGTTTTCATTTTCAAGACATCTTTATTCTATCGTTTTAGTGATCTTAAATTGTAGGAGCAAGTTTTTACGGTTATTTCTCTGAGAAACTACCGTAAAAACGTATTTTACTCCGTCATAATTTTTTTTAAACCCCGAAATAAGAACAGTTTAGAACAAGGATATATAAGATGAGCTATACTAGGGGCTAATTTCAGTGTTTGAACTCCTGACTGGGGAACTTTGCTTTTAAAACCATATATTTTCTGTTTAGCACCTATCCATGAAGCAAAACTGCTTATTATAACACCCCGAGTGCTCAGGAAACATATAATTAATCCCAATCAGATATGTTTTAACAGTAACCATTCGTTGTTATTCTTTTGCACATATCCATCTTATTGGAAAAATAATGTTTCCTAGTTCAGGTCAAAGTACGCTTAAAAGCCGAGGGCTGAGAGATATCAAAGAACAATCAATAATTCTCAGTATACTTCCTGACAAAATACAAAATACAACTAGACTTTTAAACACAGTCAAAGTGCTATGGGCAATTATCTCAATTAATAAGGATCCTTCTCCGTCACTCACTCCGTGTTTAAGAAACCTTATAAAAACTTCCTGGTAGTAACTCTTCAAGCCCAATTTTTACCAATAATTTGAAATTTGATACTTTTTATCCGCTTTTGCTAGAATTCTTTAGAGAAGCATAAACTACCTAGTTTAGTTTACTAAAACTTTGCTATAATTATTTTTGGATTAATTTTAATCAGCCTCTTTTTTGATTGAAATCAGCCTCTTATTTTAATTGAAACAGCTTTGATTGACTTTAGCCTGCACCTTATTTGAAATAGCCTCTTTGATTTTAATTGACTTAGCCTCATAAAATATGAATTAGCCTCTTCGTATTTTTTTGCTATTAAAACCACAATTTATAAAGTAAGTCACTTTATTTCCAGTAAAAACGAATGAAACAAAAATTAAAAACAATATTATTCAACAATCAAAGCTTTTTTATCGCTTGTAAAATCTTCTTCTGCCTCTCCATACGTTAAGGCAATACCATAGAAGTATATAGAAGAGTAGAAGTGCGTGCAGGGCCAAGCAACGTCCGGATTAATTTTTTGCTGCGCCATCTGCCCATTACAATGCATTTGAGGTTTGAGCCTGATTGCCTGATGAAGATTTCGTATCTCCTGGTTTTAATTTTTAGCTAAGGGCAGCTTTTTGGTTCTCTTGAGGGCTGGAGGTGGCCTGGCTCAGGCCACTTTGAAGCTACATATCCGTGCGGGTAAAATAACCGAGCAGTATGCAACGATTGACATCTACTACTTTTATATACATCTATGGGCAATACCGATAGGGTGGAATTTTCTATCTTTATCCGACGTGCCTATAACAATGACGGGATACCCTTCCCAAACCAGCTTATATGTCGCGTCCGCGTGCAACGTTGGGCTTTTTGTTGCAAAGGAAAGGAGTCGTTTTGTGGAAGCCATGATTCGGAACTGCTTTGTATTAAAATTAAAATCGGTCCCGATAATGTAAGGCTTATCCTCGTTAGCGTTACGTTAGCAAGATTTGTGCAAGCAGCTAACATTTGGTTTAAAGATAAACACGGTGGGGCTTCCTTTTCACGTTGATAGAACATAAAATTTACCACTTGGTCAATCTTAGGGTCATGTCCGTTTTTGCATAATTCTGCAAGGATGACTTTTGGCGGTTTAACCTTCATTTCAGACGTGCTTATAATGGCTTTGACTTCAGCCGATAATCCGTGTGTTTTAACCACACACAGTGTGCTTTTTATTAGTAACAAAGATTTCGACTTCTTCTGAATCATCTACAGAATAAAATTAACGGATATAGTAACATATATGCTTGTGAAAATTCCAACGAACAAAATTCATTTAAACTGTTACCATTTAGATGCAGATACAGTTTTGCTAAACACGATTTGGCATGCTTGCAATCGTAGTAGATCTTATCAACTGTAGAATTTATGGATTAAGGAATACCATTCTATACTATTCTACCTTTTTAAGCAATTTGTTATGAAGAGGCTAATTTATATTTTATGAGGCTAAGTCAATTAAAAATTTCGAGGCTATTTCAAATCAGTGCAGGCTAAAGTCAATCAAAGCTGTTTCAATTAAAATAAGAGGCTAATTTCAATTAAAAAAGAGGCCGGTTAATTCTAAGCCATTATTTTTTTCTTATTTAGTGCGAATAAATTTCTTTTAGCCGGGAGGGGGATTAATCCGAAGGGGGTGGTAAATGAGGATTTAGAAATGCTTTGGAAATTGGATTGAAACTAATTGCAAGTATTAAATTCTGTTACTTAAAATCGGTTACTTATGAGTTATTTCTTCGTAATTAACCATATATATTTTTGGTATGCACAATTTGAAATAAAGACCCGCGTAAAGTTGGCACCCAAAAAAAAGAGGGCCTGAAGGAAATAAAAAAGAGGGCCTGAACGATTAAAAAAGTGGGCTGGAAAAAGTTGGCACCCAAAAAAAGGAGGGCCTGAACGAAAAAAAAGTGGGCTGGAAAAAGTTGGCACCCAAAAAAAGAGGGCCTGAAGGAAATAAAAAAGTGGGCTGGAATGAAATGAAAAAGAGGGCCTGAACGATTAAAAAAGTGGGCTGGAATGAAATGAAAAAGAGGGCCTGAACGAAATAAAAAAGTGGGCTGGAATGAAATGAAAAAGAGGGCCTGAACGAAATAAAAAAGTGGGCTAGAATGAAATGAAAAAGAGGGCCTGAACGAAATAAAAAAGTGGGCTGGAATGAAACGAAAAAGAGGGCCTGAACGAAATAAAAAAGTGGGCTGGAATGAAATGAAAAAGAGGGCCTGAACGAAACGACAGACGAACGGACAGACAGACTGGTCATTAGCATAAAGTGTTTTCAACACTTAATAAACCGATGTAACGGGTGTAACCAAGTGTGGAAAACATCAGGTTTTGCACCCTGGTGTCAGTGGACGTGATCCCGAATATGTAAGTGTTGATTTATTAAGTATCATTTATTAAGTATCGGAGATACTTTATGTTTTCGTTGATGGTGTCCGTCCGTCCGTCCGTCCGTCAGTCATCGCGATAACTCGAGAACGATTTAACTTTTTCAAATTTTTCTTTCGGACATCTATATAGGACATCAGCGGAGGTCAAGTTCGTTTAGGGGCCCTGAAGGTCAAAGGTCAAGGGGGGAAAGGTCAAAGGTCAACATTTTTTCAAATAGCAACATGTGATACATCGATGGAAAGCGATTGTCAAGGGCTATTCAATGGTGTATATGATTTGGGGGTGGGTCACCCCCAAATCATATACACCATTGAATAGCCCTTGACAATCGCTTTCCATCGATGTATCACATGTTGCTATTTGAAAAAATGTTGACCTTTGACCTTTCCCCCCTTGACCTTTGACCTTCAGGGCCCCTAAACGAACTTGACCTCCGCTGATGTCCTATATAGATGTCCGAAAGAAAAATTTGAAAAAGTTAAATCGTTCTCGAGTTATCGCGATGACTGACGGACGGACGGACGGACGGACACCATCAACGAAAACATAAAGTATCTCCGATACTTAATAAATCAACACTTACATATTCGGGATCACGTCCACTGACACCAGGGTGCAAAACCTAATGTTTTCCACACTTGGTTACACCCGTTACATCGGTTTATTAAGTGTTGAAAACACTTTATGCTAATGACCAGTCTGTCTGTCCGTTCGTCTGTCATTTCGTTCAGGCCCTCTTTTTCATTTCATTCCAGCCCACTTTTTTATTTCGTTCAGGCCCTCTTTTTCGTTTCATTCCAGCCCACTTTTTTATTTCGTTCAGGCCCTCTTTTTCATTTCATTCCAGCCCACTTTTTTAATCGTTCAGGCCCTCTTTTTCATTTCATTCCAGCCCACTTTTTTAATCGTTCAGGCCCTCTTTTTCATTTCATTCCAGCCCACTTTTTTATTTCCTTCAGGCCATCTTTTTTTTGGGTGCCAACTTTTTCCAGCCCACTTTTTTTTCGTTCAGGCCCTCCTTTTTTTGGGTGCCAACTTTTTCCAGCCCACTTTTTTAATCGTTCAGGCCCTCTTTTTTATTTCCTTCAGGCCCTCTTTTTTTTGGGTGCCAACTTTACGCGGGTGAAATAAAGTCACTAGCCACTAAATATGATTTTTGTTATAGTCGACAGTTTGACAATTCAAGCCCTAAGCCAGATTAATATTTTTTTTTCATTTTTACATACATACATATATTATATCTTACATTTGTTTGAATAACCTTGCACTAGGCATATAATTCTAGTGAGTCAGCTCATCTTAACACTAACTAAATGACGCATTCAATAAAACCTCTTAAACATGCATTGTAACATTGCTGGAGATTACCGACCTCAAACCGAATTACTAAAATAAAACCTCAAAACGTACGTCTTCACAGACCTGTCACGGGCCACCAGATCATAGAAAACCACTCTCACTAAATATCTTCGAATTTAACAGAAGAAACAACAGAAACGGAGCCGTAAACTTCAGCTCCTTCTAAGCAAACAATCTCATGAATATAAGTTGGACATTTTTAAGACCACACCTTTACAGGCAAGAAACAACTTTGAACCTGAACCCAAGCGTGATTCTAACATTTGATTATTTGACAAATTACAGCAGATTGGGATATATGTAGTAACTTTCAAGAGCCCGGAGTGCTTGAAGAAACTGATGGGAGAGTTAATCGAAATTCGACAGATAATCATCCTTAACCTTTAGAATATAACTCACGACTTATTTGATACGTCAGACAGTCTTAATACGTCAGTCTTGGAACATGGAATGTAAGCACTCTTTTCCAACAAAAACCAAGCGCGTTCCGTTCGATCGACATCAGTCAAGAATTGAACGGAAGAGAAAGCTAATGTTGATACCCTGTCCAAGATTAACTAATCTGCAAATTTTGGTTTATTTCTTAATAATGACCCTTATGTTTTGTATGCTCACTTGAAATTAAGGCACTAAACATGTATTTATTTTAAATAGTTTATTATGCTCTATGTATATTTTTGACAATTTAAAACCTAAACTAGATATTTTTCTGCCACTATAAACCAACCGAGAGAAAGCAAATCCTATTTAAAAAATTATCTGCCCAGTGGACTTAATTAAACTTTTAGATTTCACAAATGTAATGGAATAAGGCAAGGGAATCGGTTTTAATTTTAAACTTAATACGGACCAACATATATCAAACCTATCTTTCAAAACTCTCAACCACCTCCGGAAATTTTCCCCAAGAAACAGTAAAACGCTGAAAAATTCCCCAATCACAATGATCCAAAATGGTCCTATCAAATTGACAAGTTCAAGAACAGAAGTCTCCTTGATATGTTTACCATCTCGATCCGGATCCGGTTCATCCCGTTCGGGGGGAATCCTCCTGGCTTGAAGCTCCTTCAAATCCTCTTCATACCAAAACTGAATTAAACCAGCCTCAATTACACGATCCACAGTTCTCTGAAAATCAGTTGCAAAAGGAGCCTGTTTTTCAGTAGCTATTCCAGCCCAAAACGTGAACCCATCGGATGGTCCCTTCACAAACGGATTCTTGGAAAAGGACCTCAAAAACCGATGAGCGAAGTAATTAAAATCACTCCGAATACCAATGCAAATCTCCTTCCTGTCTTTCAAGACCTTCTGCAAGCATTTTATGGGGTCCATTTCCGTAGACATTTTCCTTACAATCTTTACGAACGTTGGAACGGTAGAACTTTTCAACAAATTGTCCGAAACTCCTGAGAATTGGAACGTAATTCCAAGATCAGAATTCGCAAGTTCTTCAAAACTGGAAGCCGGAGCGTTTTCAAACACCGGAAAGGACATGAAGCCCACCAACTTGGACTTGTAAGCCGTTGATCCGACCAGAAGGAAAAGGAACCAGAATCCTAACTGAAGCCTCAAATACGTTGGTAACTTTTGTAGTTGAACGCTTTGTTCGATTGAAGCCTTAAAGAAAACCCCGACTGATTTCATAAGTCCCCATGACGGTTCATTTGACGATGCTCGGATTAATTTCGATAAACTCATGATCAATAATGAACCTAGGATTGCTACTACAAATGACAGACTCATTCCTATCCAAACTTCTAGAGAAAATGGCCAGAAGAGGCTGAGAGCAGAGTGTATTTTCATTGGGGGTCCGGAAATGAATGTGATCTGTTCGTGACTGATTATAGATGAGAAGTCCACAACTTTGTATCTTGAAGCGGTCAATCCGACAGGCAATCCGATGTCGGCTTCGCCGTATAAAATATCTCCAACCGTTCCTATCCACGATCCATTAGGAAAGATCTTGCCCGTTTGTGCACCACCGGAGGAGTAGAATAACTCAAATGTAAAGTTCAGTTTATTTGCCAAGACCTTCAGAATTGTGCCGTAAATCCCACGAGCTATGACCAACTTTCCGTTGACTTCCATCAGTTCAATATAAGCTTGTATCCGATGAGTTGTTGAGACTTTCAGAATTTTCTGGCAGAAATTGGGCTCAAATGACTGAAAAATATCGATTGCGTTATTGTTGTTGGCTAATTTTTTCAAAGCACCTGAATTACACGCCGAATTTATCGTGTAAAAGTCTAGGTCCGAATTCATCTTGCAATTAATGAACATCTTAAACTTTAACTTCCCAAAAAAATTCAAGTCATTTAGGTTTAGGATATTATTATGACTAACCTCTTCTTTTTCACTAATAATGACAATGAACTTGTCCAGATTCTTAGAAATCATTGGACTTTCGAATGAAGTTAATTCCTCGGTTAGGAATGAATTCGTATTCGGATTTATAAGGAAGTTATGTAGATTGGAAATTATTAAAACGACGATGTTACAGAGACTTCCTAGAGCTCTTGTTTTCCGTTTTAGCTTCGTGATTGGTTTGTACAGATCGTTTATGCTAATAAGGGAAAGTCCTGTTGTAGAATCACCCGCAGATAATATTTGTCCTAGTGTTTGCGACAAATAAATTGAATTGCTTTGGTGGCCGACATTAAAGTCAATGAGAATTGGATGACACTGTTCGAAAAGTCTGGAGAAAACGGTATTGGAATCTGCAAATTCCATGTTTTTTTCAGGAACTTACTGTGGTGATTTGATTAGATAAGATTGAAGATGGATTTTTCTTGATTGGCCCTTGACTGAAGACTTCAAATTTTTTGCTATTTATTCGGTTTTTGGATTATTTTTCAGCTCGTTGAAGAATATTACTTAACTACTACATGAAATTATTTTGATAACGAATATGACTGTCGAAAGTAGAGACATGAATGAGTGACATGAATTTGGAATAACCATAAATGCCGTATTATATTCTCTCAGTTTCAGACGAAAAATTATTTGAAATGAGGATTTGGGGATGGAGTCCACAATAGATTTATCCAACTAGGAAAGCCTTGTCAAGTAACAACTACTATTGTTAGAAAAAATAACGTGATTAAACAATTATACACCTGGTTTAAAAAGCTTTGAATAAGGATTTACTAAAATAAAATGAGGGCCTTGAATTAAGAGTTATTAGAATAAAAAGCCTTGAATGAAAAGTTGAAAGGATAAAATGAAAACATTAAAAGGGTTGGTAAAATGAGATAATCGTTGTAGCTGTTGAATAGGAGCTTTCTGAGCTCCAAAATAGTTAACTATAAATGTTACAAAGTAAAATTTCTTCGAGGATTCGGATCCAAACCTAATGCTGAATCCAGCACCTATAATCAACGATTTTAAAACAACTAATCATGTAACTGAAGACTTACGGCTTGGCAGGGGGACCACGATAATCATAGACAAGACCGTGGCCTACGTATTATGCCGGGCCACTTTGCTAGAGTTAGGAACATTCGTCATTGGGAACATTTGTGGTCAATGTCAAAGAACAAACGTCGTAGGGACTAATCTCTTGATTTTTTTTTGTTTCGTAAAAATAGAAAGACCAAAGTATTCATTTAACAATTGTTTACATACGTTCGCTTTGATGAAACTAAAAATAATGTACATGATAGACATTATCCACATTATCTGTTCATTAAGTCAATTTAAATTCATGCCATGCCATATATAGACTAACATCATACCGATCCGACGTTTTGGTAGCGAACAATTTTTTAAGAGGACGTATTCCAAGATCCATAGATTGGAAACTTTAGTAATATTATTGTTTAAACAACGTTAACCTCATTTTCAATTTTGCATGTTTTTAAAGGAACTGGCGACTGAGTTTCGTCTGTAAATCGAATGCTTGTTTTTTTCGTCTATGTTTAGCTATTTCTTTAGTGTTGTTTTTGTAGAAAAGATTGCAGCCTTTTAAACTGAAATACACAGAGCTTTTCTTAGAAAAGCAAAGGGCAATTATTGATGATCTGTCAAAGTTGATCTATTGGAAAAGTCTGTACTGTTTGAACACATGTGTCTAATCTCTCTGAATTTGTTTGACCTTGCCAAAAGATTATGCAGCAGTTTGGCAGATGCAGTTTCTGAAAAAATATTTGCTTTAACCGTATGTTGTATCAATTCAAAAGAATGCTGGTTTTACAGCAGATTAATCCTTAGGTTCTTATGTAAACATAAAAGGTGGATGTTTTGACTTTGACAATCCTAAACTCTCAAACCATTTAAGATGTTGACAATAACAAGTGATGTCAACCGTTATTTCTGTTTGAAATCGAAGGAATTTGGATGCAAAAACGAGTTCAAAGTTTCTAAGAGAAAAGGAATCCCATTTCTGGTCATGACTCACATGTAAATTCTGTATCAAAGTCAAGGGGAATTCCGCCCTGTTCCATGTTCCATTGGCCGTTTGCCAATTTTCTAAAATTAGCAAAATGTCT
The DNA here is from genome assembly GCA_906901685.1 of Desoria tigrina. Classification (NCBI taxonomy): domain Eukaryota; kingdom Metazoa; phylum Arthropoda; class Collembola; order Entomobryomorpha; family Isotomidae; genus Desoria; species Desoria tigrina. The sequence continues at coordinate 918,728 of CAJQTU010000065.1, forward strand.
GCATACCTTGAGTGCGTGGCGAAATGGACCGTGGGTTTGGGATTGCCATTCTCACGGTGTAAATAGTAATATTATGTCCGGAACTGCAAACCGTGAAATTATTCGGCGACACATGTGTACAGAATCAAAGTTTGCAGATTTACTACTCTTCGATCTAAACTTTTAGACTTGAAAACATGGTCAAAGTCATGAACCCAATTAATCCTAGTAGACAACAATCTAAGGAATGCGGGCAGTGCCATTTGATCTAAATAATTGACCTGGATCCTTTGTTTTGACTTTTTGTGGACGGATTCGGTTCATTGGCTCACACCCACTTTTTGCGGAAGTGCCAAGCTTTTTCATCAAGATGATCTCATGAGTTGGAAATGGAGAGTATGAACGCATGTATATTTTAATGTATGTTAATAAGTGACTAATGATGGTGAAAAAATGAGGATCAGGAGGCTTTGTTATGTTCCCTGTCAATTTGAAGACAGTTTCATAGATTTATTTTGACAAAATACTGTTGTGACAAAAATGAACGATTCGGTTTGAAAATATCAGTTTGGTTTCAGTTTCAGCTGATTTAAATCAGTAAAGGATTCGTTTAGGTTTGGAGTTGTGGAGATTTACTTTCCCAGCAGGATCTTGCGTCCAGCTCCCATGTTCTGACCCGCTTGGGTCGCTCCCTTGTTACTTCCGGCTTGAAGGCCAATGACAGTCTTACCGGCTTGGATGACTTCGTCACTGAACTCACGCTTGTTTTCTTCGGATGGTCGGGGTCCTAACCATGGGCCAGCCCATTCTGGGTGAAGATATGTCTGCAAAATTACATTTAATCAGATTTAATTATTTAGTTAATTATCTAATTAAGAGAGATAATTAGGTATGGACTTACGGTTCGGCCCAAGGCACAGATGCATGTGGTCACTGCGGCAATGTCCTTCTTCTCGTAGAGGTCAATGGTTGGGAAGAGGTCCGTTCTTGGGACTCCGTAGGCTTCGATGGCTTTGAGGAAGCTGGAACCACAAATAAAAAATATAGTGTTAAAAATTTAGTTAAATTATTAATTTTTCGTAGATTTGAGTTAATGCATAGTTAAAAAGCGGTAGTGCACTTACTTGTTAATATTCTCCATCATCTTGAACTGTCCTCCCGTCGAGTTGATCTTGGCAATGGATCCAGGCTTGATTTTGTTCATAACTTTGCAGAGGATCTGTCCATCTCGGATGGCGTCTTCGTAGGCCATTCCAGCGGGGAACTTCTCACCGACGATTTCCTCAATCCATTCCTGGGCACCCTTCTCCTGTTCAAAATCTCGTTTGCTGAGGGTCTGTTGAAAAATAATTTAAAATGCGTAATCTTAACATGTGAAAAATAAAATCTCCTATTTCAAAAACTGAATAATTTAAGGAAGTTTGAATTACCTTAGCGAGGATTTGTCGTTGCAGAGCCATTGTAGTAGAACTGTGTTTTTAGTTTCCGAGAAACTTTGAACTTTTTGAAAAACTTGTAAAAAGTAGAAGCTTGATGCTTTGTCAGAAGAGACTTGTTCGGAAATGTGCCCTACTGTCCCAAAGCTTGTATCTTTTATAGGACCTGAACGGGGATGATGAGATGTCCGATTTCGGGAGTTTGTTATCCGAAATCGGATTCAGAACCTACACCCACACGCTATATCCTCCACCCGGGCTAGGAGTTACATGCACTATCGCTTATCGCCTCCGCATTTGAAACCAACATCATCTAAAGACATGTGTACCTCTACAAGCCTACGGTCTATTAAGATACGTTTAAGATCTCCTACCGATAATATTTGCATAGACAGGATAGATACATTTGCAAAATCTGGAACATTCCCTGCAAACCTTTACCTTAGATTTTAGATTTTAAACTACAAATCCACCCACGTCCTACTTGTAGCTTCTTTACAGTCGTCTAAAATTATCTTATTCGAGGCTTATTTCACTTTTCGGTTTAAGTGATGATGCATCCTCTTCTGGGTTTTTAATAGGAAAGTGTCTTTACTGCCTTCATTTTAATAGGATACTTAAAGATGTTAGCATAAGAGACAGGAGTAGGAAACCTTCTCAAGAAATATTGGCAACTTAACATTGCCCTTGTTGGGAATGGGGAACTGGAACTGAAGCATGTGGCAGGATTTTTCGGTGGAAGTATGATGTAATCTCGTGGTAACTTCTTTCTCTAATTGTAATCCAGTGGGAACTTCGTGGAGGTGTCTGTAAAAATACTTAATTGCAGGTTTCGTAATTGATTTAGTTAGTTAAATTGACTTTAATACGTTGCTAAATGATGCTGATGCTGAATCTGATTAAAGATTTGTAAAGCAACAAACACGGAATCCAGATTCAAATTTCAAGAGATTGTAGACGGCCGTTGAAGGTTCTCATCTGAAACCTTGAAAACTCTCACGATCCAAGCTCTTTAACCTCTTCGATTATTTAAGTTTTTGAAAATACTTGTGATTTTTATCATGTTCAGACTGTTCAGAGCTGTATTTTTAATAGTGCTATATAGAGATAATAATGTACATGTACGTGTCACAATAATTTTCGGTGACACTTGATTGATATTAGCTTTGACAAATGCGATATTTTTGTGATTTTTATGTAAGCATTGATAAATTGGTTATATGTAATACGTTACATTATTCTGCATTTGCTATGAATTGGTTTGATGAGCACGAATATTAATGCGCTTTGTGCATGTTAAGATTCCTCTGCATGTATTGTATATTTGGATGTCGGGGTTTCGATTTTTTAAACACTTTCAAAAACGTAACATATTTCTTATCCAACCCGAAAGAATTCAAGAAATCTCGGAGGTATAGGCCGACTTAAGGAGTATGCCTAAATAACTTTATCGTGATGATTAATATCTGCCAAGCAGTAACCTCTTTAAATTGTAAAGTTTTGACAGCCCCTTCCTTGTTACAGATTAACTGCCCTTGAACTGATTTTCCGGATTCCTTTGCAAACATGAATGTCCTCTTATATTATTATTTCACTCTCACCATTCATGGCTGTAAGGAACGAGAACTTGATCTTAGTCGGAGCATTGCCAAGTTTTTTTTTTGCATCTGAAAAAATTAAGATGAAATAAATCTAAACTTTCAGATGTAACAGCTTCAAATCTGGGATGATACCCGGACGTTTAAACATTCGAATCTTGATGTGCAATATTTGTATTATTTTTAATGATCCTGATTACATTCTAATAATCAGGTTAAGGAAGCATTATTCATTTGTTCCATCATGCGTAATTTGAAATAATAATTATAATCATCCGGGGTATCTGCCGATGTAAAGATGTAATGATGAATGTAACCAAGCCAAATTAGCTTAGCTCGTACCGGGAAAAAGTAAATGATCAGTGTTTCCTTGTGGTCACTTCATTTTTGTTGTTTTGAGGGTCAATCGGATGTGGTTAAAACTTAAAAAAAATCCTGATAAAACATAAAAATAAATATTATTTTGTATTAAAGGGACTCATTTGTCGGGTTTTTCTTGGCAGGGTAGTAGGGTGTGGCATGAAATTGATCTTCAAAAGCTTATCACGCCTCCAACACTTCCAAAAAAGAATTCATAAGCATATACAGTTAGTGTTATATGTTCAGGAGTTACTCTAACTATGATAATGTCATCCATCCCGTTCTTGTAGTGAAAAAACGATAAGCAAGAATGAAGTCAGAAACTATAGCGTTGATCATTTCGTTATTATTACCACCAATTATCGTAAGTATAAGTCTTAAAGTCTTCATCTACCTAAAATCTTAAAAAACCTCCACTCTTTCAAATGGTTTCAATAAATATGTCACTTTAAAATACATCAGTAAAAATTCTTGATAATTATGGAGGGCCGGAAATGTTATAGGGCCAAAAATATCTAGGTCTGCCGAAAAATGTAGTACCGAAATTAGAGAAATGCGACTTTTTAACCTAGTTGGTTTTAAAACGTAAAAAATCCAATTGAGTGATATTCCAAAATATTTCTAAGGTTGGAATGGAAAATACTCTATTCAAAAGAGACAAGAACCATGGGGCCCGTGTCGGTCTATATAACACTAATGGCTACTCCTTGGAAGACGTGGAGGAAACCTTAGAAGTAGTGATGAACCGGTTTCAGAAAATAACAACATGGGGCCCATCACCTTCCGATTGTCCGAGTAAAAGAAACTCTTATAATATTTGAGTGAATTCATCTCTCGTTTACGAAAGAAACTAATATTTTCAAGCATTTCGGAGGTTTCAAATTAATTCTATGTTATTACTATTACTATGCAATTACAGCCAACGGTTCTTGTTCGATTAACTACAAAAGCGCTCTAAAGTTTACTGCAATTGCAGCTGCAAACCTAAATCGGAGACAAGGCATTCATGGCATCCAATTGGAGATCGGCGTTGGGTGGCACACGGTCAGAAATTACCAAGTCGTAAGGGAACGAGTAAAATACACCTTCAAACTGGCTGCGGAAGCCAACAATGTCTATTACGGGACAGTCACCGGAGTAATCCTGACCAATCATTTTGGAGCATATCCATTGAATGAACTGCTGGAAGCCATCAATGACAATAAAAATCTCTCCAAAACCTTATCCTTAAACTTAGGAATTTTTTCTTTAGACTGCAATATCCTAAGTTTAAAGGCATTACAACCAAGAAGTTATCCAGATATTGTGGAGGTCATTCAAAGCCTTGACTTCATAATTTGTCTACTCCATCCTGCCGGAAATAAAAGTGGTAGAACCATGTCCGATATTGTGGGAGCTATGGGGAAACTGCTGTTGACAATTAAAGGCCGATTCCAGGAAGTCAACCCTTTAATCCGGATATCTGGCGAGACTGTTTGGCCGAGTCAAGAAGTGAGTCTCAACGGAGCCATTGGGTCCACTCAGAATATGAGGAGTTTCTGGTTGGAAATGACGAAGTGGTCACAAACTAATGACTTCCGAGTTGATCCTCACGCATTTGACATTGGATGGACCTTTAACCTTAAACGTCCCGTTCAGCACTATGAAGGGTGGTGGGCTCGGGTTAGGAATGACTCCAATGGACATGATGCTTTCGTCGAAAAGATTACGACAATTCCGCGTATTGCCATTTTATTTTTTATTGAAATTATCTAATATGTCTGATACATCCTCCCGAGATAGGTCCCCACGCCTTTAGTGGTTTGAAAAGATGCCTGCCACACGAAATACATGTATAGACGTTCCTCGCAAGTGTCCACTCACAAGGGAACATTTTCAGATGTAAAATCCCGATATTATTGTCTTTCGAATGGGAGGTGTTCTCATTATGAGACACTGCTGACACAGCCAAAAGTGCACTAGTTCGGAACTGGTATATGCTATGTGTAGGGCCAGTGATAAAAACAGCTTAAAAATGACCTAACGCTTCTCCAAATATATCTAACTTGTCCAGTATCATATTAGGGGGCCCATTTCCCTGACCCCTGCAGTAATAGAACAACAGAAATTTGATTTGATTTGATTTGATTTGTCTTTATTGAATTGTCAAAAACCGAGTCAGCATAGCGATATAAATACGATATTTAAAACGGATTTAAATCTTATCGTAACTCTGTCTATGTCGCATATAGATGAAGAATCTAAACTTCCACTCGACCACAACGAAGCGATTATATGGGGACTCCTCGGAGCCATAATTACAGTACTTATAATTGGAGTTGCAGTGCAACGCATACGACTAAAAACTATCCAAGTTAAACAATACCTTGCTAAATAACAATAGTATTGGCAGTCTTAGAATTAGTTTCTTAATTCAAAAAATCATTAAAGCCCTAACAAAATTCTTGATTATGCAGTCCCAAACCCAATTATTGACGGATATGGAGGTGGAGGAATTTTTAAACGGGAAAGAACAAGATGGTGATGAATCGGTTGAAGGGGCGTTAATACGTCCTTATGACCGCAGTTACGAGATTCCGAAAACTAGTTTTTTTTCAGGTAAATAATATATTAAAATACTTGTCGAGTAACATATAGTTAGACCATATAGAGCTAACATAAGAATGACGAGCCTTCGCTGTAATTTCAGACCGAACTAAGGCTTTGGGAAGTGGTGCCTTTGGAACAGTTTACAGAGGGAAGTTGGAAGGTCGCGAAGATGACGTCGCTTTTAAAATGACGAGAGGAAGCTGTTCAGTGAATGATTTAAAAAGCCTTCTTTCGGAAATTAAGATAATGATTCACGTTGGGAATCACTGGAACGTTGTGTCGATCATTGGAGCATACACTGGTGAAATAAAACAAGGTATTTCGGATAAAACATCCCTTGCAGATGAAATTACATTAATTCTCTAGTGCTGAAGTACCGCGCCGCGTGAAGAAGCATGAAATACGCGACCATGAGGTTAATTTGTTAACAACCTCCGGAGAATAGTTTTGGATAAACATTTTTCATATACTTTTAGGAGTCATCATTATTGCCTTAGAGTTGTGCTGCCAAGGATCGCTGGAAAAATATCTTAGAACGAATAAAAATTTCTTTACAACGATTAGAGATCCGAATGACCCCATCCTCAACAGTCCGAATCAATCTCCGTCTGAAGACACGTATTTAAGTTTTTGAATTTTAATATAAATTCATATTTTCACTGTCTTTTCACTTAACTAATCCGTTCATGTTGTAGCAACAATCGAATCGACGTAAAGGACTTGATGAAGTACTCTTATCAAATTGCGTGTGGAATGGAGCACATCGCTTCGAAAAATGTATAAAAATTAATTCAACTTGCCCCGTTCTATTCTAGGTAATTTCACCCCGACCCATCCATATATATGAGCGATTCACTAGTATATGACCCCGACCGTCTTACCCAGCCCTGCAAGTTTCATTCCGGGTCATCTTACCCCCATGCCCCATCTTGTTAATCACGCTATATCGTCCTTATGGAGATGCGGATATCTCCAAGGTCAAATCTCTAATCGTACAAGTCAGATGTAAGAATGAACGGGGAATAAGCCGTTGCAAACGCACGTACGAAAGGGGTGAAACCACGTGACAAATTTTCAATTAATAATGCTGAACTTTTCAGGTAAAATTGCCCAAGTATAGACATATTCGCCCGGTCAGGAGTGTTCTTCGGCATTAGTAAGGTGTTCAGCGTTGAAATCTCAGATTTCTTTTATATAGCGTGGGCACATTCCCCGGTGTCAGTGGGTGTGGTTCCTTATGTATGTAAGAGTGGAATTAGGCAGTATATATACGTCCTAGATATTGGTCATATGCATGTAATTTGAGTTTCAAATTTTTTGCAGCAAGGGGGTGTGCCCGATCAGTTTCACATTATAACTGAAGGGGCGTCAAGACCCATTGAATAAGTAGCCGAACAAAGAATTTTAGAATCTTTAGCAGTATGCCTTTATAGAGTTAAAATTTGTAGCGTTTAATATGTAATGAATGCATTGGAAAGGTAATTCACGCGGATCTCGCAATTAGAAATTTCCTCTTGACGAGACAAGGGATAATCAAGATCACTGACTTTGGCCTGTCCCGTCGTTTATACGAATACTCGACTTATATCAAGACGGGTCAAGAACAGCTGCCTTGGCGATCGATGGCCATCGAGTCCCTTCAACATATGCAGTTTTCGACAAAATCGGACGTTTGGGCTTATGGGATTAGCTTATGGGAAATCTTCTCCCTTGGGAATACACCTTATCCGGGATTAAATTGGACACCGGACTTTAGTGATCAAATTAAAAAAGGGCTTCGAATGTCCGCACCACAACATGCAAGTCCAGAAATGTAAGCGAATGGTCATACAAAAATCAGGGTTACCAATTTATTACACCGGGCCAAAAACAGGTCAAAGGTCAGGGGTCAAATTCCAATAGATATTCGGGGTCTGTAACATTTGAAAAAATACCAAAATTTAACCTTTGTCGCATTGTTACAGATATGGAAAATACATAAGTGTCCAGCGATTTAAGGGATCTAATATATAATGTATGCAAATAGTGTGGCTTGCCGGAAATGATTACGATATTTTTTATTTTAAGTCTGTAAATTGGCATCTTATATTATGCCGAAAGTCCGAAAGTCTCCAAGATCGTTGGACGCCAAAGTGATGATTGAGAATTCCTGGGGGTTTATTTAGGAAGATTTGTATAAATACGACATTTGAAAGGCTCACTAAATAAGTCTCCGTGGGAAATGATTTTTCTAATCCCCGAGACATAGCATTACTAATTTGTGTTATGGATCTACTCCCTTACTGATCTATTATTAAATCAGCCTATTTAAAATTGTAGATACGATCAAATGGTTGAATGTTGGAACGAAGATCCCGAAAGACGGCCATCGTTTACAGCTTTGAAGCAGTTTTTCAAAATGACTCTGATTGGCTACTCAAAGGTGACAAGGGCAGTTTAATGAAAGTTATTCCATTCGAGCCATAAGTATTGGGTGTTTGATTCATATTCGAGAACCACTAACTTTTTTTATCTTTAGGAATATCAAAACTTACGAAATACTCTCGATACTGACATTGCTAACCACAAGGGAACGCAGGCCGTTTCTAGCTACGTGTCTGTTGTTGGCGACGACATTGTCAATCTACCACCATGAATCTCCTTTTTCAATAGAATTTTGACATTATTTGACCAATATTTTAAAATTATTACGAACTAAACAGATAAGTCTGAGGTTCTGAACAAACAGAGATTATAAAGGTCTTAAACTTAAAAAGTTCATATATTAAAACTCATCACAATTATACAAGGTGTCCCACAATTATCGACTAATGACACATTGACAGATATAAATATACTATCGCATGTCAAATTACTAACCTCTAACAAATTATCTGTGGTCAAATCTGGTTATGAGAAAATACTGGTGCTTTTGTGTAAAATGTTGAGACAGGAGACTACTGATTCTCTAATTAAATACACATTTATTTAAAAGACTAATCAGTTTACGAAGATTGAACTCGAGGTCAACTTTCTCACCCCTTCTCTACAGCAGCACACGGAAACGACGCGACTGCCTTTCAAAAAATTTATTTCTCTTCTGAGACACACCGACTCTTACATACATTCAAAAATGCCTCAACATACCTTCGATACAATACAACACAAGAGGGCTTACACAACATTTAACAATCACATATTCCAAATTATAAACAAAGTAATTATAAATATGCATCATTAAAATTACATACTACATTATCAATTAAAATCATACACATTCATCCGATTCATCAGTATAGATGATGAAGTTGATCGTGATTATCATAATGATAAGCCTACAACACCGCGGAAATTTAATGGAAAAGACTTGCGAAGAGAAAAGATCGTAGAGATTCTTGATTGAATTCTATTAAAATGACAAGACCAAAACTTTGTTGCAATCCTTTACAACGGCCAAGTCATCGAGGAATTTTTGTCAAAAAGGCGTCCGCACTGCAGATACAAAATATTAAAGCTGTAAACGCGAACTTTGTTTCCAGTGGCATAGTATATTTATGCATCCAATGCCAAAAAGTTATAAAACAAAAAAAACACCAGTTCTGAAATTAAATAGAAGAACAATATTGTCCGCTATCGTTCAAGGTATCCGTTGGAGATCTCCCAATACCTCGCGTGAAGCTAGAAAAGAACTTGAGAGGTCTGAAAATCAAAGCTTCAGGCACAAATCTAGCGAAAGAATACACAATGTAAATATACTACTGTAGTTAATGAGAGCATTATGTACATTTTTGTTTTTCATGATTAATCACAGAAATAATGTTGACATAGTATATAATAATATTGATAATGAACAATAAAAATAAAAATAAGTATTTTGAGTTGCAGGTCGACGTACCACTTAAGATGTATAAATATACTTTTTATGATGACCATGACATTGACAGTCACAATTCTTTGGAAAGATACAATTATCGTTGTTTTATTCCTTAAGATTATTTAAAAATCAAATTATTTATGAAGTCTTATGTCTTATGTCTTGTGAAAATAATACGTATGGACGAATTGACTTTGGAATAGTGAGAGGCTGGAGTTTTACGATTGATAAGTTGAAGGACAAGGCAAAATAGCCTACTGCATTATTGATCTGAGAAGGGAGTTTGGGATTTTGTATACAACTTTGAATTGAATTCGTGATGCTATATTTCTCAAGCATTCATCACGGCATTCTAAAATATCCGATTTTAATGTATTTAAAACTATCCTATTATAATTTAAAATGTTTTTATGGAATGGAACAATCATATATAAAACATCGGAGGGAATTAATACCTCTGCTATGGTAGTTGGCAAGCTGTACATAGAGAGAATCTGAGGATAGTTGAAACGAAGATGAGAAATAGTTGGGGTTATTATCTGTTCAAGAACTTTTTATACATGCAATCTAGTTCTGATTTCCTAGTTTCTTCTTCTGAACATGTTCGAATAATTCTTAATGCACATGAATATGGCAGAGATTTAAGTATATGATGGGGATGATTTCAATGGAAATGAAAATATTCGTGCTTGGATATAGGCTTTTTTGTACAGGGATGTTATTATTTCATTTGAATCATTTAAAGAAATTTGGTCATCATAAAAAGTATATTTATACATCTTAAATGATTTGTGCCTGAAGAAGATGATATTCATCAAAACCGGTCGCGCCAAAATAAATAATTTGTGAAGGAAGAGTTGACGGTGTTTCATCAACAAACTTATTTACATTTTTAATAAACCGATGTAACGGGTGTAACCAAGTGTTGAAAATATAACGATAAACAAACTAAATCTCAATTTTCTCCAAAAGCCCGGGTACTGCACCCTAGTGTCAGTGGGAGTGGTCCCGTATCCGTCAAAGATGTTCTATTACTCATGGGAATCGTTCAAACCCCAAATCTCAATTTCCCCAAAAAGCCCGGGTTTTGCACCCTGGTGTCAGTGGGAGTGGTCCCGTATGCGGAAAAGATGTTCTATTACTCATGGGAATCGTTCAAACCCCATATCTCAATTTCCCCAAAAATCCGGGTACTGCACCCTAGTGTCAGTGGAAGTGGTCCCCTATACGTCAAAGATGTTCTATTACTCATGGGAATCGTTTAAACCCCGTATCTCAGTTTCCCCCAAAAGCCCGGGCTTTGCACCCTGGTGTCAGTAGGAGTGGTCCCGTATTCGTCAAAGATGTTCTATAACTCTTGAGAATCGTTTAAACCCCGTATCTCAATTTCCCCAAAAATCCGGGTACTGCACCCTGGTGTCAGTGGAAGTGGTCCCCTATACGTCAAAGATGTTCTATTACTCATGGGAATCGTTTAAACCCCATATCTCAATTTCCCCAAAAAGCCCGGGTACTGCACCCTGGTGTCAGTGGGAGTGGTCCCGTATCCGTCAAAGATGTTCTATTACTCATGGGAATCGTTCAAACCCAGTATCTCAATTTCCCCAAAAAGCCCGGGTTTTGCACCCTGGTGTCAGTGGGAGTGGTCCCGTATGCGGAAAAGATGTTCTATTACTCATGGGAATCGTTTAAACCCCATATCTCAATTTCCCCAAAAAGCCGAGGTTTTGCACTCTGAAATGTAGTTTCAGGGTATTATCATGTATAGATGATAGACATAGAGTGTAATGTAAACTACCTAAGCGGCAGTTTTAAAATGAGTAAGAGCTCTATCCTGGCGGTGGACTCCTACCTATCACTATTCTGTGTGATTTAATGGTTTGTTTTTGGGGTTTAATTGATGGGGGACAGGGGGTGTGACCGATTTGACCCAAGTTCGAACTTAGCCTCACTCTTGAACCAAGGAACAAGTGTACAAAATTTGGTGACCGTAGGTCAAGCCGTTCTCCAGTTATCGCTCGGACAGACGGACAGACGGACGGACGGACGGACTGGTCATTCGCATAAAGTGTTTTCAACACTTAATAAATGTGATAACGCAGTTTTGCATTCATTTTAATTGCAAACAATTTATCTAAACCAGTCCTATTCACATCTAAAGCAGCTGAAAAAACTCAAATAGATATTTCCAATATCAAAGTTCCAACAATTGCGGTAGAAGATGAGTTAACTATCAATCGGTCAACTGATGTAGGATCTGAAACTTCCAAGGACACAAGAAACAATTTGTATCCTGGAATTGAGTGTATAGAAAATATTTTGGTCGATCGGGATGATGTTTCAAGTATGGTGGCGGCGCCAACAATTACTTCAATCGCATCAAGCAAGGATGAATTAGCATAGGTAATTACAAGTATTTATGATCTAACTACTCCACACGAGATCGTTGACGCTTCGTTGGCTGCGATAGGTTCTACCCCGTTCAAGAAGGAAAAGGCAAGATCACGAACTTATATAAAAGATAAATCGCTTGGAGCACAGAAGAATTTGGTCAAACAAGGTTGACATCACTCCAAGGACTTTAATTAGTCAAGAATGTAAACATTGTAATAAATTGGTAGAAGGTTTGGTTCGTATTTGTCGAAAAGTGGTTTCTAATTTGGTTTAGCTGGTTAATCGACAAAAGGTTAGTCTGAGACGTCCCATCTCATGCGTTTCAGTCAGACAGAAGTCATACCAGAAATTCCAGTAAGTCTGATAGAAAGATGGAGAGAAAAGGGTAAAAACGGGTAGCATAAAGCACGTCCTCAGTGCATAACTTGCAATCACACTCTCACACAATACACAACCCTTCTCTCTCACTCTCTCTATCTTCATATTCTATGTATAAACAACTCATTTTGAAGCTGCACCCTCTTTTTAGCCCGACTTCTAGGGCATATAGAATCGCGGCAGTGTCCTGTCTGTGAAAAAGCACGAAAACTATCGAACAGAGTGACATTACGTCACCAAATTTGGTACACGCCACTTTTTTGTAAAATTAAGAGTTAAGTTCGAAGATGGGCAACATCGGTACATTTGTTGACCGGTACGGGTCATTTTGTGGAAGTATGTATTTGTATATATTTTAAACCTAGACAAAAGGGGTAGAAAAATAATGGCTTATGTTTCTATAGAAAATATATCCATATCATAAAAACGTGGAAGCACCAAAATACTAACCGAAAATAATCATCACCCTACACCAAGGTTCATATACTCTTGGTTTCCTGGGTGTCTTTTCCTCAGGAGGTTGTGCCCCAATTTCGATTTCGAAATTCCATTTTTGGTCTACGGGAAAACAAACTATTTTACTCGTTTCTACGGGGATTTTGAGCCAAAAAGTTCGAGCTTTCCGAAAAATTCATATGAGAGTTGGCTTGCTCCAGCTCTCAAGTCATTTCCAGTTCAATGAAAAATAAATGATACTGCTACGATTTGATGAATTAGAAGACAGAAGGATATTGCATGCACTAATGTAGATTGTCCCCACTCACGTACTCTTGTAACTTTCATTAAACTTTAACTTCAATAAATTTTGAAGAAGTGAGATGAACAGACACCTCCGTTCCGTAGCTCATCGTATTACATTCCTTTGATGGAATGCCGGATACTCAATTTTTCAAATTACAATATCCTCAGGAAATATATGAATTTTCATCGTCGGTGATCGAATGCACTTATTGCCATTGTACTGTATAGTATGGAAAATATAATTAGCACATTTATTGGTTTCATAGAGAAAGTAGGGACAATTTACAAGTGCATGCAATATCCTTGTAACTCATCAAATCCTATCATTTATTTTTCATATTGGAAACTGGATATGACTGTTTTGAGAGCTAGCCAACTAAAGCCATGCATTTTTCAGAAATCTCGACATTTTTGGCTCAAAATCCCCGTAGAAACGAGTAAAATAGTTTGTTTTCCCGTAGACCAAAATGGAATTTCGAAATCGAAATTGGGGCACAACCTCCTGAGGAAAAGACACCCAGGAAACCAAGAGTATATGACCCTTGCCCTACACTCTGAAGATTGGTCAAGATGTGGCTATTAATGACCCGACTGGGTGACCCATACGGGTATTTTCAAAATAGACATACAAAATTTTTTTTATTATTTAAAATTTAAAATGCCCTAAAGAGTCGGGCTAAATAAATAGAGTTGTACCGATAAGTTTTTAGCCCGAGTCAGGGCTTATGGAATCATGCTGTCCGTCCGTCCGTCCGTCCGTCCGTCCGTCCGTCCGTGACACGCTAGCGGCCAAACGGCTGAACCGATCGACTTGAAATTTGGGACACTTGTGTATTTTGCAAATGCGAAGGCTAAGTTCGAAGGTGGGGAAAATCGGTCGATCGGTTGACCCGTGTGGGCCATGCAAAGTAGTGTTGCTAAGGGGTTTAAAATACTGACAAATAGAAGCGTGTATTTTAAACCTATATGCTCATTTACAACCATATAGTATATATGGAAGTGCAGTCCAATAGACCTTATGGATTTCTATTCCTACCGTACAGCATAAGTACATCTACCCTATAGACCCTAGTGGATGACCCATGCGAGTTTTCTAAAATCTGGCCTAGAACGCTGAAATTTTGTATACCGTCACAATATGATATTGCGAAACCAAATGTGACCACGAGGACACACGATTGCCTGACTCGGGCTTTTATACACTGCACACTGTAGGTTTTTAGAAATCGAAATATCTCCACGAAAAAAATGCCATTTTGTAGCATTTTTCCTCCGTCCAAAAATACAGTTTGCAGAAAAAGCTGGCCACAGGCACATCGTTTTTTCGGCAATTAAAGATAACATGCGTTTTTATCAAAATTTTAAAAATTCCGTAAAAGTAAAAGTTGGAGTCGTCATTTACCTCCCTTGTGAGGGATAAGGGCCAGCGTGAAGATGGGAGCAAGGATGACTTTCTGTGACCCTTGCTTCTCTGCTATAGCTAGAACTGACCCTACTCTTGCAAAGGAAAGGAAAGGTGCAGGTGGGGGCAGGCAGGGCGAAAGTCTCCCTTGCATTTTAGGCTGCGCGCTCCTATTTTCCCAATTTTTTTCGCACACTTAATATTAATTTGGGCCGATAATTTTTTCATTTTAACTGTTCATATAGCATTAAGATTCATAACAAACAAAATCAAGCGATTCTGGAATTCAACTCCACGGGCACTTCCCTAGTTAGTCGGAGCATTGCCAACTTTTTTTGCATCTAAAAAAATTAAGATGAAATAAATCTAAACCTTCAGATGTAACAGCTTCAAATCTGGGATGATACCCGGATATTTAAACATTCGAATCTTGATATGCAATATTTGTATTATTTTTAAAGATCCTGATTTCATACTAATAATCAGGTTAAGGAAGCTTTATTCATTTGTTCCATCATGTGTAATTTGAAATAATAATTATAATCACCCGGGGTATCTGCCGATGTAATGATGAATGTAACAAAGCCAAATTATCTTACAAGGGAGGTAACTCAGAGTGGAACCTCCGATTGACTTGAATTTTTTTGTGATGAAGCTACAACTCATACAAACGTAAACGACGAAAAAATTAGCGGCCCAATTTTATGTGTGATATGTTTAAAAAATTGACAAAATATTATGATTTTCTTTTTCCTAATTTTTTTCTTGATTTTTTGGTATATTTTATTTGTCATTTTCGCTATATTTTTTTCAGTGTCCAATGTTTGGCAATTTTTTAAACATATCACACATAAAATTGGGCCGCTAATTTTTTCGTCGTTTACGTTTGTATGAGTTGTAGCTTCATCACAAAAAAATTCAAGTCAATCGGAGGTTCCACTCTGAGTTTCCTCCCTTGTTAGCTCATATCGGGAAAAAGTAAATGATCAGTGTTTCCTTGTGGTCACTTCATTTCTAGTGTTTTGAGGGTCAGTCGGATGTGGTTAAAACTTAAAAAAAATCAGGATAAAGCATAAAAATAAATATTATTTTGTATTAAAGGGCGCCGTCCTCATTTGTCGGGTTTTGCTTCGTATGGTAGTAGGGGTGTGGCATGAAATTGATCTTCAAAAGCTTATCATGCCTCCAACACTTACTAACAGGATTCATAAGCATATACAGTTAGTGTTATCTGTTCAGGAGTTACTCTAACTATGGTAATGTCATCTATCCCGTTATTGTGGTGAAAAGACAAGAAGCAAGAATGAAGTCAGAAACTATAACGTTGATCATTTCGTTATTATTACCACCACCAATTATCGTAAGTTTTTAGGTAGGTGTACACTTGAAGAATTGAAGGCTTACTTCAATTCTTCAAGTGTACACCTACCTAAAATCTGAAAAAACCTCAACTTTTTCTAATGGTTTTGAATAAATAATACATCACTTGCAAATACATGAGTAAAAATTCCTGTTAATTATGGAGGGCCGGAAAGTTATACGGTCAAAAATATCAAGCTCAGAAATTGTCTCCCGAAAAATGTAGTGCCGAAATTGGAGAAATACGACTTTTTAACCTAATTGGTTCTAAAAAATAAAAAATCCAATTGAGTGATATTCCAAAATATTCCTAAGGTTGGAATGGAAAATATTCTATTCAAAAGAGACAAGAACCATGGGGCCCGTTTCGGTCTATATAACACTAATGGCTACTCCTTAGAAGACGTGGAGGAAACCTTAGAAGTAGTGATGGACCGGTTTCAGAAAATAACAACATGGGGCCCATCAACTTCCGATTGTCCGAGTAAAAGAAATTCTTATAATATTTGAATTCATCTCTCGTTTATGAAAGAAACTAATATTTTAAAGCATTTCGGAGGTTACAAATTAATTCTATGTTATTAATATTACTATACAACTACAGCCAACGGTTCTTGTTCGATTAACCACAAAAGCGCTCTAAAGTTTACTGCAATTGCAGCTGCAAACCTAAATCGGAGACAGGGCATTCATGGCATCCAATTGGAGATCGGCGTTGGGTGGCACACGGTCAGAAATTACCAAGTCGTAAGGGAACGAGTAAAATACACCTTCAAACTGGCTGCTGAAGCCAACAATGTCTATTACGGCACAGTCACAGGAGTAATCCTGACCAATCATTTTGGAGCATATCCATTGAATGAACTGCTGGAAGCCATCAATGACAATAAAAATCTCTCCAAAACCTTATCCTTAAACTTAGGAATTTTTTCTTCAGACTGCAATATCCTAAGTTTAAAGGCATTGCGACCAAGTAGTTATCCAGAGATTGTCGAGATCATTCAGAGCCTTGACTTTATAACTTGTCTACTCTACCCTGCCGGAAATAAAAGTGGTAGAACCATGTCCGATATTGTGGGAGCTATGGGGAAACTGCTGTTGACAATTAAAGGCCGATTCCAGGAAGTCAACCCTTCAATCCGGATATCTGGCGAGACTGTTTGGCCGAGTCAAGGAGTGAGCCTTAACGGAGCCGTTGGGTCCATCCAGAATATGAGGAGTTTCTGGTTGGAAATGACAAAGTGGTCAAAAACTAATGACTTCCGAGTTGATCCTGAGGCATTTGACATTGCATGGACCTTTAACCTCAACCATCCCACTCAGCACTATGAAGGGTGGTGGGCTCGGGTTAGGAATGACTCCAATGGACATGAAGCCTTCGTCGAAAAGATTACGACAATTCCGCGTATTGCCATTTTATTTTTTATTGAAATTATCTAATTACATACTCCCGAGATAGGTCCCCACGCTTTTAGCCGGTTTGAAAAGATGCCTGCCACACGAAATACATGTATAGACGTTCCTCTCGACTGTCCACTCACAAGGGAACATTTTCAGATATAAAATTTTAAATTTTTTACTCACTCTCATTGAAAGAGGAAGTACACCCTACTATAATCTCCACCTTTCGCCTTTTCAATACTGGATTATACTAATCGATTCTGTCGCAAATTTTACGTAAATTTTAAATCCTATTCCATAAAACCGTAGAAATGTATTATGTATCATGCATGTCATGTTACATTCATCCATACCTTTCTGAATATGTTGATCGGTTGACATAAAAAAACTGAGATAGCCAACAGTTCCCAACAACTTTCATAACTGGTGTAGGCTATGTGTAGGGCCAGTGATAGAAAAAGCTTTAAACTGACCCAACGCTTCTCCAAATATTCCTAACTTGCCCAGTCTCCTATTAAGGGGTCCATTTCCCTGACCCCAGCAGTAATAGAACAACAAAAATACGATATTTAAAACGGATTTAAATCTTATCTTAACCCTGTCTATGTCGTATATAGATGAAGGATCTAAACTTCCACTCGACCACAGCGAAGCGATTATATGGGGACTCGTCGGAGCCATAATTACAGTACTTATAATTGGAGTTGCAGTGCAACGCATACGACTAAAAACTATCCAAGTTAAACAAAACCTTGCTAAATAACAATTGTATTGGCAGTCTTATTACAATTAGTTTTTTAATTCAAAAAACATTAAAGTCCTAACAAAAACCTTGATTATGCAGTCCCAAACCCAATTATTGACGGATATGGAGGTGGAGGAATTCTTAAACGGGAAAGAACACGATGGTGATGAATCGGTTGAAGGGGCGTTAATACGTCCTTATGACCGCAGTTACGAGATTCCGAAAACAACCTTTTTTTCAGGTAAATAGATTTAAATGCAAATGACAAAAGTTGTCGATTAACATATAGTTAGACCATATAGAGCTAACATAAGAATGACGAGCCTTCACTGTAATTTCAGACCGAACTAAGGTTTTGGGAAGTGGTTCCTTTGGAACAGTTTACAGGGGGAAGTTGGAAGGTCGCGAAGATGACGTCGCTTTTAAAATGACGAGAGGAAGCTGTTCAGTGAATGATTTAAAAAGCCTTCTATCGGAAATTAAGATAATGATTCACGTTGGGAATCACTGGAACGTTGTGTCGATTATTGGAGCATACACTGGTGAAATAAAACAAGGTATTTCTGACAAAGCATCCCATACAGATGAAATTACATTAATTCTCTAGTGCTGATGTACCGCGCCGCGTGGTGAAGCATGAAATACGTGACCATGAGGTTAATTTGTTAACAACCTCAAGAGAATAGTCTTGGATTCATGAACGATTTTTCATATACTTTTAGGAGTCATCATTATTGCCTTAGAGTTGTGCTGCCAAGGATCGCTGGAAAAATATCTTAGAACGAATAAAAATTTCTTTACAACGATTAGAGACCCTTATGACCCCATCCTCAACAGTCCGAATCAATCTCCCTCTGAAGACACGTACTTAAGTTTTTGAATTTTTATTTAAATTTAGTCTTGTCTTGTAACTAGTCATTTCATTTTGTAGCAACAATCGAATCGACGTAAAGGACTTGATGAAGTACTCGTATCAAATTGCGTGTGGAATGGAGCACATCGCTTCGAAAAATGTATAAAAATCAATTCAACTTGCCCTGTTCTATTCTAGGTAATTTCACCCCGACCTTCTTACCCCCGCAAGTTTCACTCCGGCCCATCTTACCCCCATGCCCCGACTTATCTCGTCCTTTTAGAGGCTAGAGGTACGGATATCTTGAAGGTTAAGTCGCTAATGGTGCAAGTCAGAGGTAAGAATGAACTGGGCTAAGATTCATGGGGAATAAACCAGCGGGGTAAGAAGGTCGAGGTGAAATCGCCGCACACTTTGCTTTTAAATTTCAACGTTTTGACGTCATAATATGTCTGTCCTTTATATATATGTCCTATTATTGCTTCAACATTTGTAATTAGCAGTATGCAAGTATGCCTTCACGGCCAGAAGAGTTATGTAGCGATTAATTGATATGAATGCATTGGAAATTTGGAAAGGTAATTCACGCCGACCTCGCAATTAGAAATGTCCTCCTAACGAGACAAGGGATAATCAAGATCACTGACTTTGGCCTGTCCCGTCGTTTATACGAATACTCGACTTATATCAAGACGGGTCAAGAACAGCTGCCTTGGCGATCGATGGCCATCGAGTCCCTTCAACATATGCAGTTTTCGACGAAATCGGACGTTTGGGCTTATGGGATTAGCTTATGGGAAATCTTCTCCCTTGGGAATACACCTTATCCGGGATTAAATTGGACACCGGACTTTAGTGATCAACTTAAAAAAGGGCTTCGAATGTCCGCACCAGAACATGCAAGTCCAAAAATGTAAGAAAGTGCTGGGTACAAAAGTGTAAAATCAGGGTTAGCAATTTATTAAACCAGGCCAAAAACAGGTCAAAGGTCAGGGGTCAAATTCCGATATAAATACGGGGTCTGTAACATTTGAAAAAATACCAAAATTTAACCTTTGTCGCATTGTTACAGATATGGAAAATACATAAGTGTCCAGCGATTTAAGGGATCTAATATATAATGTATGCAAATAGTGTGGCTTGATGGAAATGATTAAGAAATTTTTTATTTTAAGTCTGTAAATTGGCATCATATATTGTGCCGAAAGTTTGATAAACATGCGTGGCATTGTTATAATATGTGATATGGATCTACTGACTTCACTTACTGATATATTGTTAAATCATATTATTAAAAATTGTAGATACGATCAAATGGCTGAATGTTGGAACGAAGATCCCGAAAGACGGCCATCGTTTACAGCTTTGAAGCAGTTTTTCGAAATGACCCTGATTGGCTTCTCAGAGGTGACAGGGGTAGTTTAATGAAAGTTATTCCAATCGATTCGAGCCATAAGTATTGGGTGTTTGATTCATATTCGAGAACCACTAACTTTTTTATCTCTCTAGGAATATCAAGACTTACGAAATACTGACATTGCTAACCAGAAGGGAACGCAGGCTGTTTCTAGCTACGTGTCTGTTGTTGGCGACGACATCGTTAATCTACCACCATGAATCTCCGTTTTCAATAGAATTTTGACATTATTTGACCAATATTTTAAAATTATTACGAACTAAACAGATAAGTCTGAGGTTCTGAACAAACAGAGATTATAAATGTCTTAAACTTAAAAAGTTCATATATTAAAACTCATCACAATTATACAAGGTGTCCCACAGTTATCGGCTAATGACACATTGACAGATATATGTTACCGCATAAATCTTTCTTTTCTTTGTTTGTGGTGACATAATTGTGGAACACCCTGTATATAGTATAATATGCATGTTATTTAGCCGATAATTTATGTACCATGGAACGCTAGAAAAGCTGGTTAAAAGAATATGCCCCTATTTGGGTGACCTTTTAGTTAAAAGATGCAAACGAATCTTCATTTGGATAATCCCTATTTGGTTCCTAATCGAACTAATTCAATCATTTCAAACCCAGTTTTTAGCGAGATGACAAAGCACAAGGTATCGATGATAAAGTTGATCGTGATTATCATAATGATAAGCCCAAAACACCATGGAAATTTAATATCTCCTACCCCGCATCTATAATTTACAAACCGATAAATTCACCATGTCAGTTCTCGTCTATCCTAAACTTTACAAAACATTCTAAACTCCTCGACCCTTCACCAAATGCCAAGAAATGTCCAAGACCAAATCTTATCTTCATTTTTGTCCAATCGCGTTAGTAATAATATTCCCACTTGCATTATTCCTGTCGTAAGTCATGAGCTCGGAATTTTCAACTATTTTAATTGATGAATTACTACTACTGTTTATCTATTTAATTATTAAAAAGAACGAAATTTACTTTAGATATTTTGTAGCTATATCATTCGATCATATTGTACCGATATTCAGCTACATCTCTGACGCGGGTACCCTCCCTCCGGAAATGAACATCTTTGCTCAACTTCTTAATATCGGATGTCTATTTTGTAAGGCTCTACATAATAATCACAAATCCCGAAATAAGTCGCCCTCTGCAATAACAACCCCACTCGTATCCGTGAATGTTAAGCTACAGTGATTTTTGAGGGCTTGAGGCTATCATGGGGACTTATTCCGGGGTTTACGCGGTACCTTAAAGTAGCATTAAATAATTACGTATTACTATATAACGGGCAAAAATCCGTCTCTATCTCCATATGTACCACTACCATATAGATCTGGCTGTGGTTTACATCAGGTTCAAGCAAGTGGAACTATACTACAAACTGGTGTACAAAGACGAGAGATGTGTTACGAATATAATTGCCCTGATTATCGGGATATGTGCCGTGCTGGGGATAAGCATCGTGGGAAATTTTCAAGAAAAATCCGTCTTGCCAGCACATTTATTTGGAGCTTTCTTGGCCTTTGTCGGTGGTGGAGTTTGGCTCTGTTTCCAGGTCATTAAACGCTTGTACAATTACTATTAATGACCTGTTCTGCTAATGCATAATATTTGTTTTTAAAACGATTGAATTTTTACAGGGTTATTTCTCATTTAAGCTACTCCCACATTTTGGAACGAAATGCCTGGCTTATCAGCGACTGAGCCTTGCTGTCGTTGGAGTTATGATGTACATCACCTGCCAGGCTACAGCTATTATCTCATTGTCTCAGTTTAAAGGTAAATATATATTCTCTAAACCCTAAATTATCACTAAAGTGTTGTATTTTCAATTCGTCTGAGGAAAGGTGGGGACTTATTCCGGGGGAGTTAAACGACACCCCGAAAAATGACAATTTTTACTCGTAATTTGTTTTGAGAAGCAACACAGCTCAAGAAAAGAAAGACAATCTAGTTTTTATCAAAAAATTATTTTTTTCCCAGTATTTTAACGAGCAAAAGTAAATCTTGAAATCAACATTATTTCAAAAGTTTTCAAACATTCATGATTTCCCTTTACTTTGATTACACGTCGTAGGGGATGTTATTCCGGGGGTCTTAACTCTCCGGGGTTATTTTGGGAGTCATATTGTCTAGTCCCATTATGGGTCAAATTAAAAAATCGTAAACATTTTTGAAATTCCAGGAGGGGACAGGCTTAAATGGGGCAGTGAAGATGGGGGATGGATATTCCGAGGCATCTCCGTTGTCCTCGAATGGCTCATGGTATTCTTTTTCGAAATATACATTCTAACGTTCATCGGGGAATTTAAGAAAATCTCAATGTCGGGACCTTCCTTCACCTTCATCGGGATGACCTTTGACCCGGAAACCGTAAATAACGGAGGTCAAGCTGGTGGTGATCTCAACGCTAATAATCCCCCTCGTCTCAACTCCGCACCCAAACTGACTTGTGTCTATACGCAACTGAAGGAGGAAGTTGGAAAGGAGTATTCCAATAAAAAGATCGGCTCCATTGACATCGTCATTGTTTAACTAACCGGTAATCATGTTGTATTATTGCCTAACAATCAGAATAAACTATAAAACCTCCGGCACGTGAGACTTTAGTGATGAGGTGAAATATCTTTATTTTACGATCATCATTCCATTACATTCTACACCGTCACCAGGCTTATTTTATCCTAAATAGAGATCATAAATTCAGACTCAAACAGCAATAAGTCAGGGATTAGGGTAACATCCTTTGGTAAATCCATAAAATTACAAAATAGAGTGTGTATAACAACGGTTCTGTCGGTCTGATGAATTACTCATCAAATGACGAAACGAATAAAAAACAGTATACAAATAAGGTTAATCAGCCGCCTTTAATTACATTTAATCCTTCAAAAAGAGACTAATTTAGTCATCTATTGGGTGCTCATGAATGAATGACGTAAATACATCATCCGAAATGCCGTTGCTCTTTCTCGTCACATACAACATTGGCCGGAAAGTCGCAAACGGCGACATCGGGGTCGGGGTTGAAGAGTAGTCCCTCGGGGCAGAGGTAGTGGGTACTGTCCCCAAGGACACATCGATAGAACCCGGCACAGTTGTTGGGGTCCGTGTAGTAAGCGTCGTTCAGATCGGGGCATGTGAAGTCGGGGCGATCGGGTCGGGTCCGATTTCCACAGTCCGTCTCGACAGCGATTTTGCATCCGAAATATTCAGTGTCGAAGAGCTGTTCCTGACGCTTGCCTTCTTCTACCCCAGTCGGGGGACATTTCAGAAGCGTTGACACTTCATCCCAGCAATCGAAGTAGAGGTCGCAGTACTTGGGATGTGGAAATGCCCCGTTTTCCTTGCATTCGTAGGAGTCGTCTGGCGGAGGACTTGTCGGTTTTCTTGTGGTTGTGACCGTAGTTGTTTTTAGCGTCGACGTCGATGTTGACGTGGGGACGGTTGTTGCTGGGGGTTGTTTCGTCCCTGAAACGTTTTCAGGTCGGATTCTGTCCCAACAATGGACATCCCAAGCATAATTGCAGCCCTTTTTTTCCACGTCGAACAGCGTGTCATGCTTGCATTCAAAGATGACCGATGTCCCGTTTGGATAGCACTTATAGAAGGCTTCACAACGTGTTTCATGCGGGTAGTCGTCCGATCCAATTACTTCACCGCTTGGGCAATCGTAGTCGGCTGGTCCAATGAGGTCGATGGGAACTATGGGAAGTATGCCGTTTAGGGAGGCTGAGGTGACAACTGATGGAACGAAAATATTTAATTGTGAAATAGGACCGTTTAACTTTCCAAAGAATCAAGGGGCGTGGTTATTTCAGTATTTACGGTGGTCCTTATGGTAGTAAGTAGCAAATAAAGGAAATTGTGGAAACCATGAAAGGCTGGGTGCTTATTTAGAAAAATGTGAGATTCGAAAGCATAGTTGAGATTTTCGAATTTGAAAAAATATGGCAGGGATTTATCCGAATTGTGAACATTCAACTATTAATTTTGCAGTTTTTATAAAGCTTGAATGAAATCTGGGATGTTTTTCAAAAATTAATAAATGTGAGACTGATTTGACTAGTCGAAATGTCATAATGTCGTGAATGGTAGTTCGGGATTAATTTGACTCTTATTCGAAGGGCTAGAAAATTTACAAATTTTGCTTAGAAAATTTCAAGAGGAAATAATACCTTGTAGTTGAAAAATCGAGCTGATAAGGACGATCCAAATCAGGACATCCTTGTTAAAATGAGCCATTCTCTTCGAATTTATCTAGAACACTTATCAACGAAAATGCAGAATCCGCCTATTCTTGACAAGTAGACTCTCGACAATGATTCCGGAGTTTCTAATCGTCGAGCTTTTATTCCTGATCCGAGACCATAAAAAATTGATACGCACGGAAATTAGTGTTTTATTTATCGCTTGCTCTTATCAATTGTGCATTTCTCGACTCAAATCTATTCGAGTCGAGTGTAATATTGGAATAGACAGGAATGCAAGTATTAACTCTACGTGTAATCAGGAGTTGCACTTCGTTTTGCAATGTCAAATGATATAGGTGTTCAAATAAATAAATATAATACCGTATTAGTGCAAAATTAAACATTTGTTTATTTTTATAATCCAGCAACTCAACTGATAAATCCTGGATGGATTTCCTTGACGTGTGTCACACTCAATAATTCATACATGATCGTTCGTTTCAGATGATGTAAATTAATTGGTATTTCTCTTCATAAGGGATTCTTACGCCTTCATTGCTCATGATCTCATTTCGGAGGTTTGAGATCGTGTTATGAGTCGTATAGTAAATCCATCCAAAACGCAAGTCCTTGCGTTTTGGACTCAAGTTCCTGAACTTCCATTCTCGAATGTCGACGCTAAATATGATTGCATGGTTTTTCCATTCCGAGAGATTATACCCGATTTTGTAGATAATATCCGGTTAAGAACCGCATTTAGGGGGTTCCATGTTTAAAGTGCTATATACTTCCTTAAATTATACATGAATTTGTCTGTAAATTTATACAGGAAGTCGAAATCATTATAACCTGTTTCATCCGTTCGATTTTTATGTTGAACTAATGATAATGATGTAGGAAGTGAGCGAGCTTATGAAATATTTTTATTTTTGTAAATGTGTTCATTGAAATTAGTTGTAGACTACTATGTCGTAAATACTATTAAAAATACCTGATCGATGATAATATTTCGTATCGTTGTAACAGGTTTGCTTTATATTAATAAAATTCATGTTTAAACTAAAAAAAGTTTGTTAAATCTTTGTTTATTTTAGTAACGTACGCCCGTGTCCGTATAAAATAAAATAAATAAATAAAGTTTGCTAAAATAAGAAAATCTTTTGCAGCCCTCAGATTCTCAAGCATAAAGCATATAGTCCCAAAGGTTACTTTAATGGATGGGATTAAAATTATAAATGATCAGCGAATACGTAAACACAAACACGTACTTATTTATGAACGCCATAGGTTTTAAATATAAATTCGGTTAACAAAAGGAGCATAAAAAAGTATAATCTGGGGATTAGCTGACTGACGCACCATGACCAATTAATATAAAATATTGTAGTAGAACTTATGGAGTTTGACAGGATTTATCTCATCATGTGAATAATCCTTGATGTCTACAAATCATACTCGCTCGCTGGATTCATACGATTTCATGTATCAGGGATGGAACCAGAATGTAATAATTTTAAATCTATTTGACACATAAATAAAGTTTAAAAAATCAAATCCAATTAACTGCTGCATACGTCATCCGCTAGATTGAAATTTTTCAGCAATTAAGCAGATTTGTCGAAGTGTGAATCAATTTGGCGTGATGTGAATTGCAGCTTGTGGATCATGGTAAAAATTTGTCTCAAATGAAATTTTTTCAATAGACACCGTTTTGTTTTTTATTCATCTATTCTAAAGACATAATATTCAAAATATTATAAATCTTTTGTGATGAACTAAAAATAATCACAAAACTACATCAAAACGTTAAATAAACGGAATCATCGTTTCGACCTTTTTTGCCAATTCTCAGTGGAATTTTTAATACTGGATGTGTTAGGTTCATAATTAGAGCATGGAAGCTGCATGAAGACAATGAACTTTGTTAGTCTTACGAGGTTCAAGGGATAAAATCATACGATATTTTGACTTTACAAGTTTACAAGTTGTCAATGCAGTTCAAGTATGTTTTGATTCATAATAACATAATACGAGTGCATTCCAAACAGTCTGAATTTATGAGAATTCAATGAAATCATGAATCAAAATTATATTTCAAATTATCGAATGATCAAACAATATCGAATGATCCATTGATGAAGTGATCGAATGATCCCGTTAGTGGGGGTGGTCGACTACATGATATTATGGCATATAGAACATACCTATATGTGATCTCTTAAACTATATATGGGCTCTGCAATAACTATGCAAGGAATGCTTTGATTTCCGAAAAATTTAGTTTTGATTGACATTATCTCACAACTCAGCTTGAAGTATCTGAATCAAACCGTATAATTATTGTCTGTAAATTCTGTTACGCATGTGAAGGATGCAATGTTTACCAAATTCGCTTAATTAACTTTAGATAATAATTGCTAAATAAACGACAACATTCAAGTTTTTCATTTTCGCACAAAACAGAAAATACAACATCAAGTTTCATATTCGAATAATCCAGAGCAACAGAACATTTCAATTCGTCCAGAACATGACTAGTTTTTTTAAACAAATTCTTTGGACAATCATCATCGGCACTGCTTTTCAACTCGAAAATTAAAAAAAAAATTGTTTTTTTTGATAAGTAAACCGAACTAAATAAGTAATAGTATTAGAAACCTTTTGTCGCCTGATAGTTTTGTCGCTGACTACTTTGTCCTGAGCATTCTGACACTATTGTTGTTCCACCATTGGCATTAGGAGCGTTTGAAAATACGATAATAAATGAGGAACGAGTTGACCATTTATGCTATGCTATTACCTTTGCCTTCCTGAATTGAATCACAGATACCCGTATTTAAAATCCAAATACAACCTGTTTTTATTTCAAAAATCCATGAAAATCTTGCGAAACTTTTCGAAATATTTACAGAATATAAATTATTCAATGTAGACAAGTTTGTCATCCTTTCCCTTGGGTCCAACTACTTTGGTGACGGAAACATTTCCTTGCAAGTCCTTATAGACTCGAGCGTGGAAGATCATTTTGGCAATCCGTAATTTAAAGAAATAGTTCGTTCCAGAGACGAGTTGAGTCTTGTAGCTTAAAATTTCGATCTCTGATTTATTGAAATCATCTTTCTTGTCCGAGGATCCATCCGATCCGGCCAAAGTTGCAAAGGCTTGGGCCTTCAGTTCCGAGGCCACCTTCTTGACAATTGCCTTTTCAGCGTCTTTGGGGACCTTTTGAGTGTCATCCATCTCTCCCAAAGCCTATTTCACATTGGAATTGTTCAAAAAATTCAGAAATAATTGCAACGATTATACGCTTTGTACACGATAATTTTGTTGTACGAGTACAAACCATGGATGGCATGATTACAGCCGAGAGGACGAAAAACAGGAGAATAATACACAACTTCATGATTGGACAATGCCGATATATTGCAAACTAGTGGTTGGATTCTTAGATAATGACAAGTGAAACTTGCTGTAAGAGAAACTGGAACCTTAAAAATTTTGAACTGTTATTTAAGCGATGTTAATATCAATTCTATTGTTAATGAGTTTGAAGGATAATTGCGTATTAGATGATGTATGCATATGGGATTTTAATTATAAACGTAATTACTTAATTACAAATATTATTATTATTGTTGTTGTGCTGATTATGGGAATAATAGGAGAAACGTAATAATAGGGTTTGAATATTAATCCATAATGGGGGTACTTTACTTAACGAGAGGGGTTATGGCGTGAGACACGTTAGCGTCTGGAATATCTTATTATTTCCAAAATTAGTAGGTTAAAATTATCAATGTATTCGTTTTTGTAAATTTATGGCAAACATTGCATACATTCCAATAATTCATGGCGTTCATGTGATATGTTTACCTGAGTTCGATTTGCAAACCTAGTCTAGGAATTCAAAAACGAAATTGTTCAGAAATCTCTGAAAGTAACTAAAGTTAGGTTACTTTCAAGATGCAAAAATAATATCCGAAAATGACTTAATTCGAAAAATAAATCTTCTGTATCTCATCCAAAGTCTTCCCTTTCGTCTCAGGGACAAAGAATACAGCAAATAGAAGTCCTAGGAGGCAAAGAGCACTGAACATGAAATAACAGCCATGGATTTCTAACAGATAAATAAGACTTTCGAATGATTTTGTCACAACAAAGCCCAAAGCCCAGTTGAAAGATGCTGATAAACCGCATCCAAATCCTGCCATAAATAATTAACAACAGATTCACCTTATTGTTAGGTTAAGCAATTTCAGATAAATTAATAAAATTAACACTATAGTTGGGATCGAAAACCTTTAATTGGAGGCGGAAGGACTTCACCCATCATCAACCACGGTAGAGGACCAGCCCCAACGTTGTACAAAATCATGAACGAAACCAGAGACAAAAGGGGCAGGAAGGATAGCCCATCCGGGGTGATGCCCCCATTGACCTTCTTTAAGTAGAAAAATGACCCGAGGGTGGAAAGGGCAAGTGCCATGCCCAACTCGGAGGTTATCATAAGCGCCCTCCGCCCAACCCGGTCTACAAGAGCACCGTTCAAGAAGACGGAGAAGAGTATTACAATCCCGATTATAATTGAAGATAGATTTGGGTCGATGTTTGTCCCTGCTGATTCAAATATTGACAGGGTGTAGAAGAGTACGGCATTCACCTAGGAGGATATATAAATAACTTGTGCAATTTCGGTATATTCCGATTTTTAGCTATCGGAAAGAGGGTGTTATTTTGGACGATTTATATGATCATGTAATTTAGACGATTGTAAAAATAACTGGACATTTCCCGTTACGCGGCTTGTGCAGCCCAAAGTTTCCATTTAATCCCCATGGACAAATTCCTGATATTTTGCTTAAAACTGCTTGGGGGTGTTGAATTTATTTTAATTATCAATTAAATAAGCAGTTACCCCAGAAAGTTGTTGGCACATCATAAGAGTCAAACTCAGTCCCAAAGCTTTGAGAGAATTCTTCTTAAATACGGCTAGTATCAGCCCATTTTGATTGTCAGAATTTTCCTTCCCAGCTTCTTCTAACTGCAATTGTAGCTAAAATATCAAGGTTACAAGGGGATTAAAATTAGTTAGAGGTGCTAATTATCTTATAATTAGGAACCTGATTAAGTTCCAATTGAATTTGGTCGAAACTATCAGCTCCTCTTAGCCAAATCAAGGCCTTCCCTGCTTCTTTTTTCCTCCCTCGGTTCATCAAGTGTATCGGTGATTCGGGGACTAAAAGCATGACGATAAATAAGAATATGGGGAACAGGACGTTGGTCACACTGAGGATAAACCAGGAGGCAAATGATCCCAAAATGTATCTGTAAAATAAGATGATAAACTAGAGTTAGTTTAGAATTTAAATTTATTTCGAAATCCCAAGTTGGCCTTACATATAGAGGATACCAAGACTACAGGCAACGTACGTGATGGACATAAGGAAGCCCCGTACTTTCTCTTGTGAAATTTCACTCACGTAAACCGTTACTGCGAGGCTGTTTCCACCTGCTGCGAATCCTGTAAAAATGTAATTTTATCGGTTTTATAATAACTTTTATAGTGTCAGGACTCATGAGTTAAATAATCAATTTTTTCTGGACATGACACTCTGTATTCTTTAGGAATACCAATATTTTGAAGTGGAAATCTATAAACTGAATTAATTATTTAGGAATGGATCAGATTTGAGAATTCGGCATTACATTATTGAATTCCCTAAAACTGACCTATAAGGAATCGCCCGATGCACATTACCGAAACGCTTAAACCCGACGAAACCAAAGCCCATCCCAATGTCATTGGAAAAGTAAAGATCAGAATACTCATTCGTCTCCCGAATCTGTCCACCATATAACCCGAAAATGGACCACAACAGACTGCGCCAAGCTGTAATAATTAATGTATTTCATTTTAGTCGCAATTTCAATATTATGTTAACGATTGTTCAATTTTTTTAAATCTAATCAAACAAATCAATTGCCGTAAATACTGAAATAAAATATGCGTAGTTTAACATCTATGCGATATCTATGATAATCTGAATAGGAAAGGGATTTAGCCGGGGGAATTTATTTTAGTTTTACGGTAATTTTGGATATGCTGGGTATACAAATCATTTAATTATTAAAATTTAACGATTCCTAATTATTTACCGTAATTCCAAGCTTATATAATTAGTAGCACATTAATCTTGTTAATGTGCTTACCGTGAGCAAGGAGGCTATCCATGATTTGTCGTTCATACTCATCTGCCCCAAAACACCTTTCCGTTCCAAATCTGGAATACTGGGGGACGTCCAAACCAAGGCCGATCCCAAGGAAAATGATGCTATCGAAGCTATTCAAATTATTTCTAATCAAAGCTTATTACGGGGTAAGACACTCTTTAAATGTCAATTAAATTGGCATATATTGCAACGAACCAATTA
Source organism: Desoria tigrina (assembly GCA_906901685.1). Classification (NCBI taxonomy): domain Eukaryota; kingdom Metazoa; phylum Arthropoda; class Collembola; order Entomobryomorpha; family Isotomidae; genus Desoria; species Desoria tigrina. The sequence goes on from CAJQTU010000065.1 coordinate 949,894, forward strand.
TAGTGGCAAGAATTTGGGGTGCTTTTTTGGAGATAAAAACCTCCCCGACATCCATCGTTAAGATTTTTGACATTTCGAGATGTTTGATTCCTAATTACGCAAATGAAGACTATGTTCGTACTTTTTTAAGTTCTACGAATTAAATTAAGTATTAACTTATATCCGTTTTACTATAACTTTTAAACGTTCTTCAAAGTCCAGAATTTAAAATTACAATTTAAGTGATACAAATGACTTAAACGAAGGCACCTGAGTTTCTAAATTGATGTAAAAATTGGAAGAACCGTAATGGACAGGTTCATTATATTCTAGAGACAGGAATTAGAGGCCCAGTCGTGTTCGATAAGACGAACATAAATTTGTCTCGAAGAGAATTTTCAATAATTAATACAATATCAATATAAATTGCATCATATCCGACAATCCAGTTGTCCAGATTATATATAAACCAAGTATTATAAATGTTGTAACGAAGTTGTAGATCGAATTATCTCATTCTCATTAGTTCAGTTTTGTGTGTCTGCATATTCGTCACTTTTCTTATATTATATAGAATGTATTGAAACAAAAACCCTCGAAATAAGTCCCCATCCGAAAAAGCGATAAAAGTAAGTATGTTGAATAACTTGCCACTCCGAAATAAACTCCACACATTTTGTAAAGATTAAAACATAAACCCCTGAGACCTTATCATAATGGATAGGGTATGTATGCTATATCGTGTAATTTGTTACAACTTATCCGAATTACAGATGTCAATCTAATTTAATACTGTCAACAGTCCACAAGAACGTGTCACTCCAAGGTTACAAACGTACAGTACAGGGATAGATAAATTGCTAATCTCTTCTATCAAGATGTTATTCACACTAAAGTGTTCACATTTTACAGGTTTCATATCTTAATATTAGGGTTTCAAACTATAATTACATTCATCTTGCCAAACGAACTGTGGTTGTTTCCATTCTCAAACCTTGAGACATCTAAAAAAAAGTAAACTTCTTGATTGTGGTTTAGTACTTCCGAATACCAATCAAATGAAAATAATTATAAAACTTGCCAATCTCTTACATCCTAGTCACTAGTTGACTATATTATTTTTCCCAGGAATTTTAACTGTCTTAAACAATTACTCGATTAAAATATGAGCCACCCTACCCCAAGAATCAGACTATTATTATTAGACGTTATAAATAACTCTCCCGAAATAAATCTCTTCCCTAAATAACATGTAAGCAAACTTTAATAATATGAAGACGTATAGATCTAAAAATTAAACTGTTTTAGCTTCAGAACGTAACAGAAATATAATTGTGGTTTTCCGTATATAATGCATAATACCGACATTCTGGTGTGTCTATCTCAAAAAAATCCTAAAAATCATACTGGAAAACAATAAACCTCCCGAAATAATTCCTCTCCCCCAAATAAATAGCCCCATTATTCTAGTCCACTTGAAAAAATATCCTCCTGTTTCTCTAATTTCAAGACTGTAATTGCAATTGTTCCAAAGAAAAAGTGTTTTATCCGACGACATGGCTTATTTTTCCGGTTTCAATTTACTTGACAAATTCATGATTGGTTCCGTAACCTTATACATCGATCATACACATTGCGTGTGTCGACAACATCCAGCAATTCAACGTTATTTATCTTCTTCGCGTGCTATCAAAAACCTTATCGGATCTTTAAAATATTCATATCTACTCAAACAGACAAGTTGGGGGGGGGGGGCGTTAAATTGAATGCGTGAATTCCAACTGTTATCCATCATTCATATCATTTGTCATATATTATATTCGAATGTTGAAATCGATATGTGTGTAACCTACACATGGTGCTATGAACAGTATTATTGGAAATTGGAACCAATATTTCTAGTCGAAAAAACGAAATTAGACCCAAACTGACACAGTTACAATTAAGTAAAGCCCACTTGAATTTTTGAATGATAAAAGCCCTCAGTCAATCATTGCTTCAAGTTTTAAAATGACTGTCCGAAATGACATTAAAAATGAAGTACCTTGTTAGACTTCATATGAATAATTTTTAGCCAGTCAGGGCTTTTGGAATCATGTAATGACCGTCTGTCCGTGACACGAAAGAATCGACAACGGATGAACAGGATTGACTATTTTGGTACATTTGACTATGAGTATATAAATATAAGTTCGAGAATGAGTCAAATCGGTCTATAGGGGTTATCCTAGTGAGAAAACTGTCATTTCACATTTGCTTGCATTTTTAACCGAGGTATTTATATACACTAGCTTTAAATGGGAGCATCTATGCGATGTAATATTTTATTTTTATTTGGCTATTTTTTCAGCATTTATTTGTCCGAAAAGTTCATCGCATTTCATGTTTCATGTCCAGCTCAAAAGTGCCAAAACCACAAACGCCACAACAACCCAACTTGGGTTTATAAAGACTGTGCAGAGAAATTGAATTTAAATCGTGGATAATAGACTGTCGATGACCTCAGTCAATCTCAAATTAGACTAGCATTATAAATTATAATTATAAAATGAAATTATAACTTTGGGGTTGGGTTGGATGTCAAAATTCTTGTAAGTCCAAGACATTTTTTCGATTTTTACGAATCTAAAGCATAAATAATTAATATTATCTTGTTGCTTGTTGTGGTAAAGTGAGATGTCCCTTTCCCCTCGAAACACTCCATGCCAAAATAAAAACAAAAATTGTACATATATAGAACAAGAAGAGTATATTTTATAGGACACAGGGACAGGAGGGATATTAGACCTTGCAAGCCCGATTTTACCCGGATTCTATTCTATGCGGTTTAATTAATTCGTTCCCCCTTTTAAAAAATCGGAATTCGGTTATTTCCGCCCGAATTCCCTGTCCTTTAAGTTAAGCTACAAATCACAAAAATCAGTTATCCTTTTTTTTACCGTCATTCATCATTCGTCGACCGACATTTGACATTCTTAGTTGGTAAATCGTAATATTCGTAATTGAATATATCAATCTAAAATCTACCACTTTCATCTTTGTACTTTATGTTTAAGTTTTAATTCAAAATTAACAGCTCTTTTGCTTTGTTTGGGATTTCAGATCACAGCAGAGATTCGATTCCGATGGATGATGGATTGATAAGAACAAAGAAGGTCAAGGTGATAGAATTTAAGGAATTGGTTCCTCAAAATAAACACAGAATGGAGGCTACAGAACAGAATCGACCCTAGGTTCAAGATTTGGATGGATCATGGAAACAAGTTGTACGAGTCAATTCACAATCACAAGCAACAAGCGAAGTGGTCATTGATCAAAAGCAGAGGTAGGTCAATATTTTAAAAAGGATTTTTCAGTTTTTTCTATAAAAAACATTCAATGCATAATGTGTAATGTACAAAAACAAAAAGACATTATTATTATATACCCTTTTCTAGATTCATTAAAGGCTCAATCTCAATTCCAGGTCGAATTTATAGAATTTATGCCTATGCCTATGTGGAACAACCTTTGTAGATCGGATTTTAGTTCAACATAATTAACAACATGGAGTAGCAATTCGCAATTGGAACTTTGGAAAAAGGTGGAACAATTATGAACATGTTTTTAAGCCGAAGCCGGAGGATGTGGCTAAGAGGGTTGCTTCACCGTGAAAAAACAAAGATAACATGGAGTCTGTTCATATTAATCTTCCTGGTTTTCTTCATCGACAGTTTTGGATTCGTTAAGGTTTACTTTGAAAAGGACTTTGAAACGGAGTTCTCGTATCCCTTGGACGTGGAGGACTTCCCGGGTCTTGTTAATCGATTTCGGTGAGTTGAACAAATATATATTTTAGAATGGTAAATGCCTATAACAAATTTTGAAAAAATACCTGCTTTTTAAACCAAGCTAGTAAGCAAGTACTAAAAGATTATCATTCCGTGACTTTCTCTAATGTTTCCCAATTACAATACATGGTTAAATAAATGATATTGATTATTGGTATGCAGGAACGGAGAACACGTAGAGAAGGAGCCAATCAATTTAAATTACTCAAATGGAATCCAATTTAACAAGTTAGCGAATAGCGATTGTGGAATGCCTTTTGGCCTTATTATTTTGGTTAAGTCAGCTCCCAACTATTTTGACAAGCGGGCAGCGATCCGAGCCACATGGGGAAATCAGCAGTATCTACTCAACATTTCGAATTCCATCTCCCAATCTTCTTCACTAATTTCATGTTTTCGAGATCAATTGGACAAAAGCCTTCTCAATCTCAGCCACTCGAATCTCAAGAAAAAAGCTGACTCAAACTCTTCTCAATTTCCAATTAAATTGGTCTTCCTTTTAGGTCACATGCCAAATGAAAATCGGCCTACCACCACCAGCAGCACTAGTAAAAGGAGTACTACGTCGGTCGTTGCAGAACCCGCATTTGTTACCGTAGATAATAATAATTTGCAAAGGGAATTTACAGCAAAACAACTGTATAACAAAGGCATATTTAATAGTTTTACCCGTAATCAATTGAACAAAGACAAGGATGGTAGAACTCGAAAACCGAAGCATAAGCGACGAAAACGTGATGTAACCGCCGAAGTGGAAGAGAATTTGAAAGCCGAAATGCTCAAATATAATGATATTGTTCGAGGAGACTTCGTCGATTGTTATGAGAACAATACCTTCAAGACTATGATGGGGCTTCGGTGGGCTACAAAAATCTGCCCTGACTTCCAGTACGCATTTTTAGTCGATGACGACATGTATATTTCGGTGAAAAATTTGATACGGTTCATGGAGAACCCTAAGGCCTACCCCGAACATGGAGAACCCCATGTGGTTGATAAATTGTATGCAGGAAAGGCTATCGTAACTCGTCCTGTACGAAATAAGCTAGGTATGCGATCTCATATCTTATTTTATTTCACACTCACACATATTACTTTTGAATTTATTCGATCTTGTGGACTTTAGGTTCCAAGTGGTACCTGTCCTTGGATGAATATGCATTCAACTACTTCCCTCCGTATATGCCCGCAGCTGCTGTTCTGATGTCCAAACCTGTGGTTCAAGACTTTTATTACGCTTCGTACTTCACTCAGCATTTTCGATTCGATGACATCTTCTTAGCTATTCTGGCTCACAAAATGAAGATTGTCCCATTAAGTTCAACTTACTTCCACGTATGTCACACCAAAGATGGAAAATGTCCTGATAATGATCTCGATTCGGGCGTTCAAAATTCCAAGCCAGTCTCTGACCCGATGGAGCATGTTATTGCCCGACATGGTCTAAGTGGGCCGAAGGAACTGATACAACTTTGGAATCAGCGAAAGGCTGTAGGAAGGTTACTTGTGTAGTAGCAGTCCTAATTTTGTAATGTCTTTTGACATACTATTAATTGTGATATTATACCTGGTTCCGTTTGTCTGGATTGAAAGACAGCTTGAACACTACTAGTTTGCTAGTCTACTGTTATGAATCTTAGGATAGGTTTTACTAATAAGATACAATAACGAATTCAGTCGAATACTACCATACTACGAACAACTATTCTTGGTTAAAACTTTTAAACGTGATGTCAAATGTGTCAAAACGTTACAGTAATATAATTTACAGTGATTAATTTAGTTAAGGTCTATGTTGTATCCCGTATCGTCTCGTAAGAAAGTCTTACGTCTCGTGAAACTAATTGCAAGCCCTAAAGCCAACACATACTCAAACGTACAAGTGTAATAAATTTGTAGGTTGAATCTATTTTAACTCTTGCCTCGAGCCTACAATATTATTGTAACAAAATAATTTTATAGATTTGTATTCTTATGACATAACCATATTTTATTATAATTCCCACGATTAGTTATTAATTCGTTAAACTGATTTTTTAAATATTATTGCTCTTGATAACTATGTAAATCTGTAGGAAGAAATCCTATGCACATCGATCTGGCTTCTGTACTGTTCTGAATTAGTTCAATTGTGGAATTATAAATCATTGAAAATTAAATGCAATTTTTGAATTAAAAATGCTACAATAATTACACACTATTGACGATTACTCTAGGAATACATTTATTTAAAAAAACTTCTTTCTGTAAATTCGAAATAACTTTCATTGGATTACCATCTAGAAGTTCGTATTTCGAAAAATTGCTGCATTTTGGATCGAGAGTTTTGAGGCTCGATTTTGAATGAATTTGAAATATCTGATATACTTAATAGCGAGCTTATAATTCTGTCTCGTCCGAATCCTTGTTTCATGATTAATCAGTAAGTAATTATTATTATTTCCAGAAAAATATTTATCTGAAATTCACACAAATAATTCAGCCATTGCATTGCTCCCTTCTGCAACAACCAGTTAACTTACTCCAAAAATTACCCGTTACCGTATTAATAGTGCATTACAATTTACAAATACAGACATTTTTAATAACTTCTTGGTTATTGCTTATAGTATATATTATAGTTATTATACTCTAGTTATTGTGATAAATGTTTATTTGTTTGTAACTCTCTGGCTATAAATAATTTACGTTCAATTTCGTTGTTAATTAGTACATGCCTCTATTACAAATCGATATAACAGCTAAAAATAAAAATATATTGAATCCAGACTGATCAGGATTTTGTCAAGAAGCCTAGGAATTTGAATCAGCAATACCAACCCCTATGTATTCTCGAGATAACCCTCAAAAACCGGGTAAAAATAGGATTTTAAGAATTTTAACCGTAACAACAATTTTTGAATGTGACATAATTGGCTTGAAACAATAAATCAACAATACGTCAAATCTCAAATGTTGGGAATTTTACCCTGGGTTCAAATCTACAATAATAAAAAGGACAATGAGAATCTGATTTTTTTAGACCACCCCCAAGCCAAGCGTTTATATTTGTCTGATTTTTTAGTTCATAGCCTCATAAGAGTCAACTTTATCTCAAGTGTCGTTAAGCATGTTTTGGTTTAGGGATTTCGGGAGGTACTGCATGGTGGACTTCTAAAATCAATATTAAACCCTAGCATCCACATTATTCTAGCAAATCCATCCAAGCGGTTGAGTTATTTATAATTTCATTCTATGAATCAATTGTGTTTATTATTTAGAAGAAAGAGATGTGCAAGGACTGGTTAATTATTTACAACTCCCAGAGTGATACCACCATGCAAAAGTTTAAAAACAATGATAAGTGGATCGACAGATGCGGCATATCTGTGTAAATCTCTCGTGTACTGTACTCCTATTCTATATATAGAAGTAGCTGGTTGGAGTAAGGCTGATACCGGAGATGTGGGAGAGCATGCGGGAGGGCATGCGGGAGAGCGTGCGGGAGGGCATGTGGGAGGGCATGCGGGAGAGCGTGCGGGAGGGCATGTGGGAGGGCATGCGGGAGAGCATTCGGGAGGGCATGTGGGAGAGCATTAGTAGAAGGGATGCGGGAGAGCATGCGGGAGGGCATGCGGGAGAGCATGCGGGAGGGCATGCGGGAGAGCACGCATGGAAAATACTTTAAAAACTCAATTTGATAATGATTAAACCACATACCTAACCCAACCAAACCACATATTGAAATATATCCATCAATACTTCTAAATGTGTTGATCCAATCAACAGATTTATATTGAAAACATTTTTTGTGTTTAACACTAATGATAATCATGTGGTATCATTATAATACCTTCCGATGCTTCATTTTAATTAGCAGATTTAAAATATAATTTCATGCTAAAGATGAAAAAACAGCAGCTTACATGCTCACTGTTGTTTTTGCCAAAAGCGCAATACACTAAATGATCGCTTCAGAATTTTTTAAAGTATTTTCCATACATGCTCTCCCGCATGCCCTCCTCCCGCATGCTCTCCCGCATGCCCTCCCGAATGCTCTCCCGCATGCTCTCCCACATGCCCTCCCGCATGCTCTCCCACATGCCCTCCCGCATGCTCTCCCACATGCCCTCCCGCATGCTCTCCAGCATGCCCTCTACTAATGCTCTCCCACATGCCCTCCCGCATGCTCTCCAACATCTCCGGTATCAGCCTTACTCCAACCGAAGTAGCTAGCAAGAATTCTCATAATATTAGTTCATCAAATTTTGCTTTCAAGTAATTTATTCCAGGATTATAATTATTCTGATGTAAGAAAATGCGGATGCCCCTGTCAAACCCCTTATTAATGACAACCTGGGAATAGGAATCAATATTCATTCATTATTGAGCGTAAAGCAAAAATTAATATAGGAACTCTGGGATCATTGCATGGGGTATTTCAAGGATAGTCGATATCCATACCTTCAATTATAGCATATCTGCGAAAACAGGGTTCTGTTACTTCCTACACCGCAACATCCATATATTTTAAAATGATTGAAGTCATTTCTCGCTTAAATACCATCTAATTATGCTGTTTGATGTTAATGGGCTTTCCAGTTAAGTAATTGTTTTAATTACTTAATGAGATTATTATCCTGTTCAAATGGTTTAAACCAAGCCGTATTTTTCTAAATGGGTGTGTTATGAAACTCTCTAAATATAACGGGATGATTTCGGTGGAATAACGACATAGACAGCAGAATCATTTGTTTTTTATCCAGGATTTACTTAACATTTTGCAACGGGAACTAAATACCTCGGTTTCGAAACCCTGTCTGCCAACACCGCTAAAAATTGTCGTCTCTGTAAATATCTATTTCTGTTGTATGATTGTTCTTCTCATGCTAGTCCGGCTATTGCAGTTATGTTATGAAGTCAGATAAACAGTTTAGTTGGGCGTATCGTACTTGTTGAATATTTATTGAAAATATTGGAATATATATGGAAATCATATACGGTTGAACGAAGGAATATGGTTCGATAACTAATGGATGAGCAAATCCCCTCGGTCCTCTTTATTTTCCAACTGTGGATGCCCATCATTTATGAATCTTACTCAATAACTCATTAAATTTTATGAGACTATGACAGTCACAGGCCCGCAAGGGTGCTACGATAACGTATCCGATAAACGATTGAAATAGTTAAACAAAGAACTAAATATTCACTGCCATCCGTACGATAATTTCGAACAAATTTAATTTCAACCGTTTGAAGGTCATAGGTCTAAATTTTGAAATTCTGAAATGGTCGAAGAGTTTCTCAGTGAAAGTAGATGGCAATTAGTTTATCACTCAATAATTTAAAATATGACCTTCATGGTGGTTTGAGGGTCAGAATTAAGGTCAGCCATCAAGATTTATACATACCACGATTGCCAGTACATTTCTTGCAGGTCGGACGTGTGGATGGGTATGCCACATGACCATTTTACTTAAAAAATACTTTAGGTCACACCAGCACAGGTCGTAAAAATAGGTCATGGAATTTTGAAAGGTCCAGGCCTTGTTTGTTTTTTAAGAATTTTTATGGCTTTATTGCTTTTTTAGTGGTCACCGTCCAGTCAAAAACATATACTGACACAAAAAAAAATCCGTTAAAAACAACAAACCCAGATACAAATTTTATAAATTGGTTACATAGATGCAAAAAGGTTTGGAACAGGATTTGGGATATACCTTTCTGCACTTCCAGTTTCATCTATTTTTCAAAACTGTCGTGTTGATAAGTTAATAAAGGTTTTGAGTTGCAGAGGGATATGGACTTTAATCCATAGCAGCTCCAAGTATAAGCTGCCAGTTCAAAATATACAAAAGAAACATCATAAACCAGAACTACTTCCGTCCTCTACGTATCGTTCTTGAACGGTGATTAGGAACCGATTAGCAGAGCAAAATGCAATCTTTTGGTAATTACAGATTCAGTGTCAGTAAATCTAATTGTAATGGCCTCTGAATATCAAAGTTCTTGGAATGGCGATGATAGGGCATGACTGGGCTGATTACTCAATTGTTTATTAGTATGCGGTCAGCATTTCGAGTCGAGTTCATTCATTCTGCATTTGTCGGGAGCCGGTGCTCGTAGATAAGAAAGTTAATGAATTCGGGGTTCTGTGACATTTGTTTAGTTTAAAATATTTTGTTCGGTTTCGAATGAAAGAGATAGCTGAAAGTTGATAGGAATTGGTCTGGAAATTGAATCGGTTTTGGCGTTCGGGGTAATTCAGGGCCATCAGGATGGGTTATTTAATACCACTGTCAACATCCTCGTCAACATCTCCGACTTCTTTGTCGAAAAAGTCTGAAGGTTAGACAGAATTGTTTGTCTAAATAGTGTAACCTGATATTTCAGAATAATTGCAATTAAGTAAATGTGGATTATATTATGTTGTATATTATGATAAGCTTAAATTGGCTATTTTTATGACCCTGCATCTTTCAGAGGTTTTAACTTAAAATTTAAGAGGCCAGAAAAGTACACCGTAGTGCTGAAATAAGTCCCCTAGGGAATGTATTTTTCAAACCCTAAAATAGAAAGCTATTGTTTGTGCCTTAAGGTTTAATGGCCTTTTTAATTAGTGAAATTACAGCTCAATTTTTCTTGCTACAATTTTACGTATCTTGAGAAGCATAAATTGTCGTTATTAAAATGAATTTAAAAAAAAAACAATTTCACTAGTTCTAAAACCCAATTCTATTTTTGCATTCTAGCTTTCAACAAAGCCTATCAGTACATAGCCATCGGGAGGAAACTGGAATCTCGGAGGTTCAGTAAATGCAGACTTTTATGCGGCGTGATTATCGGCACATTCTTAATCTTAACGTTACAAGAGGAGCTGACAAAATTCGTCATCCATCTACAAGAAATGGACATCAAAACGGAGTTCAACTATCCTCTTAGCTTAGACAACTTTACTACAATTGTTAATCGCTTCAGGTATAGATCGATATAAAAATATGCTTTCAATTTTATTCGAAAATTAAGCTGATTTTTCCTGAATTTCTCACAGATTAGGGATACTCGACGAAGAAAACATGAAACAAATCAAAACGAGATACTCCGAAGTAGGTTTCCTCAACAGTGCCATCCGCCCTGACGACTGGAACAAGCCAGTAGGCCTTATAATCATCGTTAAGTCCGCGACGAGAAATTACATGAAACGTGATTCTATACGGAAGTCCTGGGGGGATCTCGAATATTTGAAGAAGAATCCCTTGGCACCCAACCTGCCAACAAAACTCGTCTTCATTTGTGGAATCCCCGACGACTTCGTCAAGGGAGAAGCCCTCTTCCCTGCCGAAGAGCACTTTAATGACATCGTCTTGGCCGATTTCAATGACAATTACTCGAACAATACTTACAAGTCCATCCTTGCCCTAAAATGGGCCACCACGGAGTTCCCATCCGATTATCAGTTCCTCTTCCTTGTCGACGATGACATGTACGTTAATTTGAAGAATATGATCTCGTTTGTGAGGACCCTGGGCCATCGGAAAGTTTACAAAAGCTTTGAAACGGATTCCTCGATACCGTATCTAACTTTGACCCCGGAGGTGGAGGACTTGACCACTGCAGTATCTGTCCCAGCTCTAGCGGATGGACTGTACATGGGGACTGTCTATGGGTCCTCTTATCCCGTCAGGACTTCGAATTTATTGAACTACTTTCAATATGGTGAGTTTTTTTTTTATTTTTTTTATTAACAATCAAAATTCTTAGAGCTTCTTGTTACCATTCTCATTATCTTAGACCGTATGTAAAAGCCTAATTTTCTGAATGAATCGTTTAACCCCCCGGTATAACTCCCCCCCCCCCCCCTTTCACAAGAGTAAAGAGCCGACAAAATATTTCGTTTTTCTTAAAAATGTAAGAACTGCCCCCCCCCCCCCCTCCGGAAGTTTTTTATATTAAGCAATAAAACTCCAAATTCTGACTATGTACTTTTAATACTCGGTGACTCACAATCTATACTCTTGCAAAAAAATCAGGTTGAATATTTTTTAATCTTTGGAGTAAAACTCAATAACTTTGTAATTTATATTTCTAAAAAATAAAAACAGGTAAAAAATGGTTCGTAACCCTCGCCGAATACCCCTTCAACCTCTACCCCCCGTACGTGCCAGGGGCCGCAATCTTCATGGCCAAAAAAACAGCCTCCGATTTCTATTATGCCTCTCACTTCGTGGAACATTTCTGGATTGACGATGTGTACCTCGGGATTTTGGCGTACAGGATGAAGATCCTGGCCTTACACAACCCCAATTTTAATTCAAAAATCAAAGGGTTTCGACAACTGGAGAAGAAGGACTTTGCCGACCTCATCACCTTACATGGCTTCTCATGTCCATCTCTGATGTATGACCTCTGGCACACCCGAGATTTGGTCAAGGTCCAGGGCCAGTACTGCTGAAGCGGGTCCAATCTGCCTCAAGAATCAGCTATTTTTATTTTTATTGCGGTTATAGATTCGCGAAAGGAATGTTTATTTTTCTATGTGACAGAATGTGAGTAAATCAGTTTTAGTTGTAGTTGACGCATGAATGATATACAATAGTTTAGTTTAGATAAGAGTTAGACTGATATAATGAGGACGAGGCTAGAGCCAGAAGAACTACAATAAACACGCTATTATACAAACTGATAAGTTGTCCTAACAAAGCGATAAAGATTTATAACCCGAATGTATATAATAAAGCAGATCCAGGCAGACTTGTCCCATATCGTGGGGTATTAAATTAGTTGTAATATTTGCAAGCATTCGCTTGGGTGCTATTCTAGTCTGCAGATTACGGAAGACTATTATATCTGCTTTGCTAATAAGTGTATTCCACACATACATGGAAGTGGATACCATCGGTGTCGAATCTCGAATGTAAGGTATTTAACCGAGTACGGAGTACAGTAACACGACAACGTTGATGGTTGTTCCAATATTATTAGATGATAAGGGCTTAACTATTAAAGATACAGTTTTTTAGCGATTGAGCAAAACCAACTGCCATAGATTCTCGATCTCATTTCCATACATCGTGTCACGGTCGGCTCAGCTCTGAGAGCCATATATCATCATCCGTAGAATAACAGTCAAGGTGTTAGATTTTTTGTACATAATAAGGAAGTCGATTTTTTAACTCGGATTTTAAGGGGGAGTCTTAGCAACACCTAGTAACACTCAAAAAACCCCCACGGGTCACCCAGAAGTCCACAAAAAAATACGCTGTGTAAACTGCATTTATATACATTTTAAGACCACCATCCTATTTTTCTGTGGTGGCTATCGGGAGAAATTTTTAAAATGAATTTTTAATTTGTCAAGGAGATCCATTAGCGTTTATATAGCAGCAAAGCAAGGTAGCTGAAAGAATTCTTATTGCTATAGAGAGGTAGCGACACATGGAGGGGTTTCGAAAAATAAATACTTTTTTTTCGCTCGGAGACGCGTCTCCCAGAACGTAAAAATCGTAGTAAAATTTTCGATTCATTCATAAAAATTTCGATTTTCATGACTGAAACCAAAGCTTGCTTCTGTTGCTATGTACTTATAACCTAATAGTAACTTAGATGGGATTTTAATTCAATAGGAATTTCCATGATTGTCAAAATGAAAGTGGCATTTCTTTTGAAGATCCCCATGGAGAGTTAAATTTCTTCAAAAATGAACTTTTTTATGAAAAGCCTCCATGTGTCGTTACCTCTCTATATCAATTCAATTCACCTACCTTGGCAGCAAAGTACGTATTTTTGCGCGGTAATTTTTAATTCGACAGTTCGAAACAAAACAATAGGCGATTGTTGAATTGACCTCAGATTGAGCTAACAATCAAGCCATTGTCTAAAATACGGCATTGACTTAACCCCAGTGCCAGTGTCATGAGTAAGAATGATCCGAGGATCAAAAATCTGGGTCAGTGATCCGTGAGGCTGAGTCAAGTAACATGACAAGGAAAATGATGGGAAATCGGATCATGTCGTTGTTAAAGTTAGGGATGAGAAGCAGTTACCGGTTCATGGCACCCATTATAACAGGAGCGATTAGGAAATTCCAGAGATCTGATCCAAAACTGAAACTGCTCCTATCCTGTCTTGTCATTTTGCTCTCATTTCCGGCTGCCTTCTTTGCCATGGACGAAGTGGACCGGGTTGTAGTGGAATATCGACAAGAAGATGTCAAAAGCTCGGGGTTAAACTATCCCATGAATCTCAGGAACTTCCGAGATGTCGTTCATCGGTTTAGGTGAGAGATTTGTCGATTCAAAATATTCAAACCGGAGAAGAGAGTATGTAACTAAATTAGTTGCATTTGTATTTTTAGTGTTCCTAATTCCTATAATTATAATTGAATAGACTATAATATAGGGCACGGGGCACGGCATGCCAAAAATGTTGGTTTGAATTTGAACTGACAGACAAGGGAAGTCCCCAGAGTGTCATATACGATTTGTGTTACTCTTAAAGATTCCCAAATTCATAATAACCAAGTTAAAGAAACCGAAAAGAAGTTAACCGAGTTAAAATCAATGGAATCGGATATCGAGGTGGGAATTTATGGAGAGATTCGGTATGGGGACGTGAAACAGTTAATAATTGTGTTTGTGTGTTTATATAAAAAATATAGAAGCAAGTGATTCTGGATATGACACTTGGGGTACTTCCCTTGTGAACTTATTCCAGCTATTCAGCACAGCACTTCTATTCCTATTTATTTGTCGATTTTATTTACATTTGACATTATCCAGGGAGTTATTCTTATTCTTACTCATATTCCTGAGGGCTAGTCTATCAAAATTTAAATGGATTAATTAATAATTAATTACTGCAATTATCTTTAGATTCCCTGAAAATCAAATCATAAGATCGTACATTTCATTTTTACTTCTATGTTCCATTTCCTCTGAAACGTATAAATCAGCTTCTCACCTTAATCGAAGAAAACCAACAGGCCAAGGTCATTTATTTTGTATTTGATCGCTACTTTAAAACAATTGTAACTCTCATAATTATACAACTCAATATTATTTTTCCAATGGTCACCATACACCATACACCATATAAGTGACAGACGCTATCATACCGTCTGACCTGACATGTTAAAGTTAACCAATGTAGCTCTCAGCTTTGGGGTTTAACAAGTGTAGCATATTTCGTAATTTCTGATTCTGCTGGAGGCTGGAGTTATATATTATGATGACTTATTCCTGGCTTAGTGGTTAGTGCTAGTATGATGCTTTATCAGGGTGATTAATTGCAATAAACACTACGCGTCAATCTATACACCTTACACATCGACATCTTTAAGTATAATTACAATTAAGATTTAACATTTAACCAGGACGGAAAGGCTCAACATTAGCTCCGTACCGGGGATCAACATCAATGGCCGATACTCCAACATAACATTTCTAAAAAGCGGAATTGAAGGAGACGACTTGAACGTTTCGATAGAGCTGCTAATTGTAGTCAAGTCCGCAACCAGGAACTACCGGAAACGAGAAGCGATTCGAAAATCCTGGGGAGAAACCGAGTATTTACAGCAGGTTTCTTTATCCACAAAATTAGTTTTTATTTGTGGAATCCCTCGAGACTTTGTCGCCGGAGATACCCTATTCCCAGAGGAAGAAGGATTCAATGACATCATTTTAGCCGAATTCGACGACAATTACTTCAACAATACATACAAATCCGTCCTAGCTCTTAGATGGGGTGCTACAGTCTTTCCCTCCGATTATCAGTACTTATTACTATGTGACGACGACATGTACATCAACTTAGAGAATTTAAGTCTAACCCTGAGCACCCTGAAGGACCGAAAGATCTTAAAGAATCCCAACCCCAAATCATCAATGCCGTTTTTAACGTTTGGTACTCAACTGAATCACTCAATCCCGGGGGCTGGAGCTGAAATACTCGGTACGTCTTTGTACATGGGCTACGTTTACGGGGCCGCTATGCCAATTAGGTCGAAGCGGAAGTTTTTTCGAGGAAGCATAGGTAAGTCAAGATATTAATCCCCCGAGACTTAAATAATTATTTGTCGGTTATTATTTTGTAATTTAATTTCTGTTGTGCAGATTGGAAATGGGCAGTTTCGTTAGAGGACTACCCCTTCAACTGGTACCCACCATATATCCCAGGATCGGCGATGCTTTTTTCCAAAGTAACCGTCTCGGACTTATACTATGCCTCATTCTTCGTGAAACATTTGTGGATTGACGACATCTTCGTGGGGATCCTGGCCTACAAAATGGGAGTGATGCCGCTACATAATCCTAATTTCATTTCAGATTACGACGGACTGAAAAACGTCCGTGCGTCAAAGTTTAAGAATGCAATTTCCCTGCATGGATTTCATTGTCCGGATCAAATGATGGACCTCGTACACACGGGAAATTTGACTGCTGCACAGAATTACCCGAAATTGTGTGAAAAACTTGTCCCTGTGAAATAACCCGTTGTATTCGCATAACACCGTGTGTTTGTGACCTGTGCCTTGACAGTAAGAAATCCGAAACAGATACTGTTGTGATTAAAATTGCTCGAACCAGCAGGCCAGATCTAACCTGATTTTATTTTAAAATTTTCCATCACCCGGAATAAAAAATCCGTAATTTTTTGAAATATTTACAAACTAAATTATTCAATGTAAGCAAGTTCGTCATCCTTTCCCTTGGGTCCAACGACTTTGGAGACGGACACATTGCCATCCAAGTCCTTGTAGACTCGAGCGTGGAAGATCATGTCGGCAATTTGGAGCTTGAAGAAGTAGTTCTTTCCGGCCACAACTTGGGTCTTGTAGCCCAGAATCTGGATCTCCGATTTATTGAAGTCCTCCTTCTTGTCTGTTCCATCCGAACCGGCGAGGGTGGCCAAAGCTTGGCTCTTCAGTTCCGATGCTACCTTGTCGACAATCGCCTTTTCCGCGTCTCCGGGCACCTTCTCAGTGTCTCCGATTCCTCCAACTTTAGTAGCCTGTAGAATTAGAATTCTAACGATAAAAAAATCGAAAAAATCCGACCAATTTAAAATATCTAAAAGTTTAATACAAACGAACCATGGAGGACATGATAGCGACCGAGAGGACGGTGAACAAGACAATAAACAGCTTCATGATGACGGAACAATGTCGATTAAGTGTAACTTATTTTGTGGTGAGATGATGACAAGCGAAACCTGCAAGAAGAACTGGAGCTTTAAAAAATTTCCAACTGATATTTAAACAATATTAATCTATGTATTTGTATGATTCAGGATAATATCATGTATTGTTAATGAGTTTAAAGGATAATATATTATGTATTCAAATGTGGTTTTAATTATAAACACAATTACGAATATTATTCTTGTACCTGATGATGATGGGAAGAAGGGAGATGGTTAAATGGTGTTTGTTGAATCCAGAATGGGCTGTATCTGCTTAACGATCGGGGTTATGGTATGGGACAGCTTCCAGGAAAATTTGTTTAATAAAAATTAGATGTTCTTTGTATGAAAAACACGACGAGATTATTATAATTTAGAATGATATAGGATAACCCTTTACAAATGTAGATTTCTATAGCCACGTCGGACGAGAAGAGTCTAAAAATTCAGTTGTGAAGGCAGGATTTTTTAATCCCAAGGTATTTTCATCTGTTTGGCTAGATTGCCATATCGTCATGTACTTAAATTTACCTGTCTCAACAACTACAACTTGTAAGCATTTTAACATAGTTATTCCTGGTTGGTATTATAATAACATTTGTAAATGCTAAAAGAGGATCCCAAATGCAATTTGTAGTGTAAAAAATAGCAACAGTGCAGCATTGAGAATAGCTAGAGTGGAGGATATCATGTCAATTATACCTGGTTTACTTAAACTTAACTTTGTGTAGTTGAACCTGTTTTTCTACTTAATTCATTCAGAGACGATCTTTTAGAAGAGCAAAGGACGAGTTTGGTTTTAATTTTTGCACTTGCGAATTGCATGATTCTTCCAAATCTGAACTGATCTATCTTACTTTCAATGGATTTGCAGAGGTTGTTCATCCTCTTTCTATTGTTTTGTCATTCAAGTTGTGAAGACAGTCTACCTCCTTGTAATGAAATAAAAAACGTTAATGTCAAATGTGGAAATGGAGTACTAACTAGCTGAGGATCATGTAGTTCCCCCGAATAAACTCCCGGAATAAGTTCCCCCAAATACGATTCCATACATGTTGTATTTAGTGAACTCATAAAGCTCCCCTAAATAGGCCCCACAATAACTCCTCATCTTAATAACATGTTTTAATTTTAGAGTCGCGAATGGGATTAAGAAACTCTGGGTACACCTATATTATAGCTAAAGTGATTTTTACCTTACAATATACTCAAGTACATTGAACAATATGTATTCAAATGACAAGGCTAGCGTGCTTCCTGATTTCTTACGTTTTGACACCAATTGTTGCAAAGGTTTGTAAAGGTAAACACATTATGCATGTCCATTGTGATCTTTTATTTGACTGCCAAATATACTTAATACTTATTATGCAAAGTCGAATGGAAACCAAAAAAGATAATAATGGAAGTGAAGCACGCTAGCCTTGTCATTTGAATACATATTGTTCAATCTTCAATGTACTTGAGTACATTGTGCATCGTCACAAAATCAGGTTTGCTGGAAGTGGAAAAATATATGGATTCCGTGTACAGTTTGCAAATTACTTGACAGGGAACGATAACATGTAAATCTGTCCAGAAAAGTAAAATGATTTATATTATTCTAGAATTGTTTTGGTTTGGACGTTGGCCGATGATGCAGGATTTGAAGGATGAACAGTTTTGCCAAAGACACGTCAACAACGACGCAAGTTCCTCTGCAAAATATTATTTATGGAATTTCGAAGCTTCTGAAATGTTTATTCCCATCGAGTCCTCCTGCAATTAATTTAGTATTAATATCGTTGATTGCTGCACACTTGCGACATTTAAGCATAATCAACTCATGCTAATGACGTGATAGGAAATGAGACGAATGACAGTAAAAAAAAACCTTGTGTCGTGGTACATGCCATATATCTCGTTATCGGCTTATGGATCTGTAATCAAAAATTAACAAAAAACGATCTGTTAAGTCATAAATAATGTACTATGTTACGCGGAATTAAGTCAAGCGTGTCATTGCGTAAAATAGGAATTGGCATCAGAAGTTGGACATGTTTACCAAAGTTAACAATTCCAGAGCCTGTAAAAAATTAAGTGAGTTATTTTTGACCTCGACGATCTTCGCTAAGCATAACAAAATATGTGTTCTTTGTCCAAAGAATATGAATGAATGAATGAGTTGTTTGTAAGGCTCTGTTCTTGGAAGAAATTAACTTTCCATGAATATTAGTCAATGAGTCATACACTGATTATATTGAGACTCAAAAAATCATTTGATTTAAAAAGTCAGGATTAAACCGTTCAAATCTGGGTTTATTACGCACATATTTACAACACATATTGGAACATTGGAAGAGTATGTTACAATCAATTATCCTTAAATAGAACTATGATTAATATCAATCTTAATTATAATATTTAGTTATTAAAGTCGATTATTTTGTACTTGGAAGTTTGCTCGGACATTTCCGACTAAATTATCTACAATTAGTTTAATGAGCAAGATTTAATGATAAACTCAGTTGATTATCCCGTTTGCTGGTTTTAGGCAGGAAACAATACCATAGTTTGTAGCTGATGTATCATTAAGAGCTAAATGAACAGGATGAAAGACGAAGGTCACAATGCTCTATTCGTGTCGGTTGTAATTGGACACCCAGGAATTAGTGTCCCGATTCCTGAACCCATCTATCTGGGACTTCTAAATTTCGCGAGGATTCGAAGATATTTGATAACACTCTTGATTCATAGTTATCTCGAATTTTTGTATATTTTGAATCGTTTAAGAGTCGAAGCAATCGGTCAGAACGCAAACATAGTCCCCTCCGGTTCCGGAACAGTTGTATCGAGTATTGAGTCCATTAAATCTACATCTCTCGTCTGCAAAAGAACAGTCAGAAAAATTTGTAAAAATTGTCACACGGGGTTTTAAAAAAACAGAAAAATTGACTTTTGAAATGACATCATTTTTAAATTACTTGCAAGAAATTCTTCTTCTTCAGGAGACAGAGTTGCCGTCAGAGGAAGTGGCACAGAATACGCCGATAAGATTAAAGTCAGAGAAAGTAGAGCACAGATCAGGACGCACCTTGTCCAATCCATTTTTCACAGTTAATCGGTTTTACAATTCAATTTCGGTAGTATTCTGCAACTGTTGAATTTACTATTTTTTGGGCTATTTCCGGTTTCGTTAATATATCTTTCAATTCAACGGGTTCAATGCTTGGTTTTAGTATGCTTTAGAAAAATAATCGAGTTTATTGTCAGTAGTGTATCAGAGGCGAGACGAAATCAAACTGATCTTCTTGGAGGTTTTAAACTTGAGGACACGAGACGTTCAAGTTATCAGAATCAGTTATTGAGCACTTTTTTGAGGATTAAGTATTTTTTGTTGACAGATCGGGAGATGAATTACACAATATTTTGAGGATTTTAAAGGATTTTGGGATACAGAGGCTTGGGGCTTGGGTAGGTCCATTTAACCTCTGAACTTACCATACAGTCTTGTAAAGTATTTCATTTTATGTTGTGTCAATGTGTGGGATGATTGAGCTATCGATAATTGTCGTTGTTGGATTATATATACTTTGGACTTCATATCAACTATGGTCAATGAAAATGCGAAAAAAAATAATTCAGATAGATTTACATTCGCCGTACTTCTCGAAATAAATCCCTTGGGGTTCTATTCTGGATGGGCTTGTATTTTGACTTATAAATCCCAGAGGGTTGTATTTTGACCTAGTCTCAAGCTCTAGCCCTTATTCTTTAAAGATGAATCGGGATTCCGTGTCAGTTCGTCTACCTCATGGCCATCCCGTGACTTGTTTATGACCATCAGATTTTTGCAAATCATAACATTTCGTCGTCGTGTGGTTGGGTTCTTTTGATCTTGAGTTGATTTGGACATTAACTTCTTCCATGACAAAAATACAGTAATGGAAAATTTTGGGTTTTTTGAGATATTGCTTCTACTGGCTCTGATTGGTCGGGGTCCTTGTTGGAAGTTAACTTGTCAGCAAGTAATCGGGATATATTTATGAGTTGAAGGTTTTTGATGTCTCGAGTTAGCAACAATATTATGTCATTTCTTCAACAACCGCCTGGTAGAAGTTTTTAGTTACTGCATGTCGTACCACATATTTTGAAGGGTATTATAAAAATGTCACTTTTACTGGACCCGAATTGGTATTGGTGTGTTTGTAATTACCGTAAATTTTCATGTAAAACCCCACTGGAATTAATACCGATCGTCTCTGCTTCAATTTGTTTTCGATTTTAACGTTTAAAAAGTACCTCCCCCGAAGGAATCACACAAAAATGTATGAATTTTCAAAGGAAGCCAGTAGTAAGTACTAATGAGGTGCATAGTCTCACCCCAGATAAGACACAAGGCATATTGGCTAAAAACTTACTTGCAGGATGAATTAAAATCATACTTCTGACGGGTTCCGAAACAACCAAATTTAAATTAGCTCGACCAACATACTTAGATGTTGTTCATTAGGAATGTTATCATACTTCGATTCAAGTTTGACTTTGATATGAATTGGATTAAAAATAAATCTTACAAAAGTGGTTAATTATGAATATTATATTTTTGTCAGCTTTACTTCCTGGCCATAATTTCTTCAATCCTTTAGGCGTCATATTGTACTAGACAAGAGCTATATATACCCTTGAATTTTCGGACCTGCAATGCAAACCCCACATATTATGGAGCTAATTGTGTTGACCTCTTTTCCATTATTCTTCTATTTCAACCATTTCAACCACACATTTTTACAAAGGTTATAAACGGTTTGGTTGGTCGAATAATCGCCTGTCGGAATATTTCTGGTAATTTACAATCGGTATTAAAGGAATGATCTCATGGCGAGCATGGTTAAGTTAAAATTGCAATTTTCCAGTGTTCAATGAAAAATATACGTTTTGAGGTTTTGAAATGCAATGAACTCTATTGGAAGTACAAAAATATTTTGGTGGGTGGGGTCTTATTTCGGGGACCTTCTGAACGAGGTTAATAATAAGTCCTTCGTTAAACATGGATTTATGGTAATTCCTCTACATCACTTCTTGACGTCAAGCTTTTCATGACATAAAAGTAACTTTGCATGATATTGTACAGATTTATCGAATCAACACCTCGTTTTTTACAAATTGAGAGATATCATCAATGATTACAACAGCCAAACTCCAATACAATCAATAAGATAGTCCAAACTGTTAATTTTAGCTTTATCATTATTTTGATTTGTGATAGCAGTCTGCCAAAACCGAAGCACAGGCACAATTACAAACGCCGTCAGTTTTCTGTATATTACTTTCACAAGCCAGGCTCATCAACCTCACCTGGTGAAATATATCTACTCTGACGTTTCAACGTTGTATGCAAGTAAATGTATAGAAATTAAACATGAGAATATAAAGCAATGACGTAAGTCCAGATCTCTATTGCCTGTTGGCTATACATATACTTCTCCAATGAATTGAGTGACTCATCATAATCGACTTTAGGATTTAATTAACATCGGGGGACATTACCAAAACCATCACATTCACAATAACGCAATTACAAGAGGTGAACATTTACATTGTTTAAATTCATCGAATTTTAATTTGGAAAATTAAATATTACTAAAACCCTAGTCAGAAAAACGACGCAAGTATCATGTCAGTTGAATTTAAAGTTTTTGAATACAATCCGACCTCGACCGATGATTTTGAGAATCAAAAAGCTGTAGACGACAAAACAGTTCCGTAATCAAATATAATCTTTCATCCATTTTAACCGAAATATTTTCTAACGACCAAGGCAAAGGTCTTTAAAGTTCCAATACAATTTTGTTTTTTGTATTGAAAAGCGTTAATGAACCTGATTTAGTACTAATTAATGAACCTCTTGAAAGAAGTTTCTGACAAATTTCTGAAAATCTTCTAGGATGTCATCTTGATCGTCTGCTGTATCGGAGCCCTGTTCCTAACTGCGGTCTGTGTATACATCGTCTTCAAAGAATCAATCCATCACATGTATCGTAGGATCAGATATAAAGATACGAGTGTCATCCTCATTTCCAATGTTCATTCAGCGTCAACAAGAACGCTGGATCTGAGCGGATTCGTATTTCGACACCCGGAGCCTGAAGAAGTTCTAGGAATTGATATGCGTAAGTCAGTTAAAGTTAAAGTGGCAGTTAAAAATTCAGAACCCCCGTTCATTGTTTAGTGCGTAAAAGCGTTTATTTCCATATTTTTGACAGCTCCAACGTATGACGAGGTGGAGAATGGGGTTTATACCATTGATATTAGAGATCATGTATCAGGAACAAACGGTAAATTGAAGATACATTTTGAGTCTACATATACCATATTTTTTAGACGATATATTTCTTTAGCTATGATTTTAACTTTGGATTTTTTTTAAACCCAAACAGTTAGCATGCATGAATATGAAGCGGAAGCAGATCAGAACCTTCCTCCAGACTACTGGACAACCTGCGACCAGCTTCCCGAATATCCCGGAGTTAGATGACTAAGAATTAAAATGTTTATTGTTAGTAGTGGACATCCGGTTCACTATCTTTTTGTATCAAGTTTTGGAAATTTTGTTTTTGAAAATACTCATCTTTTTGAACGGTTCATTAATAAATACAGTATTAGAATTAAAGATGTTGTTCTAATTCAACCTGTTTATTCCCTTGTGAGTGCATAACTTCAAATATTACGGTCGAAGCCAATTTTATTTTGTGATAAATAAGCGTTAGTTTACGTACGTAAGAATTTCAAAAGGGAAATAGTTTGCATAACATATATACCATCCTGTATACAAAGTAAATTAAAATACCCTACTGGGTTACCCGTAGGTTTAATGTACATCCAAATTTCATAAAATTAAATATGAGTAGAGACTCCAGGATTTTAGATTTCGATTTAGGAAGTGCCTGATTTTGTTAAGAATTGAACCAATGGTAAATGCATGGCATATCGATCCCGATTTTCTGATTGCATTCTCTTAATCCAATTTCAAAACATCACAGATGGTTTTTCTCTCCCAATTCAATGAGACTAGTATTATTTTATCAAATGATCATGTTCGCATTACACACAAAAATTAATATTTGGCAGGTATATTAGTAAGAATTGAAAGAACAGAGTAAGTTTTGATAAACTTTTTTAATATAAAATTAAGCGGTATGCGGAGAAAAGCGGCCCATCAAAAGCGTCCCACCATAAGCGTCCCATTATAAGCGTCCATATCATTTGCGTCGATTTTCAAAAAGCGTCCCTTACAAAAAGCGTCCCCTGAAAAAAATGTAAATATTTTTCTGGATGAAGTTAAATAATATCGGGTTTCGGGATTATTGTCTCGATCGTTTCCAAACCCTGTTAATTAAAAGGTACTCCACTAATCAGCTAATTATTGACCACTAGGCTTCTCGTTCAAAAAATTACTTACTGTATTAGAACTGACTCACTTTTAACAATAACTCAAAATAAGATTAAAATGAAACTTACATATTTGACGAAAACATTGACCTGATATGAATAAGTACGCGTTAAAAAAATTTAAAAAAATCATGTGTTTTTGTATCTAAAACACTTGAAAATTATATTAATTAACTATTATATCTTGTGGTTAATTTTCCTGTGACGATTTATTTGTGTCGTGGGGCTTCATCCACAAAAACATCTAAGAACTAGAGTTAAGTTATTGTTAGCGGCATGGTTCAGTATCTTTGCAGCTCATATAATTTTAAACGACGAATAATATAGGGGGACGCTTTTTTCCAAGGGACGCTTTATGTTAAGGACGCTTTTTGTAAGAGACGCTTTTTGTTGGGGACGCTTTTTGCAAGGAACGCAAATGATATGGACGTTTATAATGGGACGCTTTTTGATTTTAATCCGACGCTTTTTCCGCAAATCAATTAAGCCTAAGATTATGTTGTCTTGGGTGGCTTCAGCTCTAGTGGGGGTACCTTGGCTATCTCGGTTTTGGACAGCTTAACAAAGAATCATCAACAAAAATCCCAATTTGCAATTTACATAAGGTTCATGGTGACAAAACAAAGGCATTATCTTGTGAATTTTCAGGTCTGTCCAGTATAAAAATCCATGATTCTGGGAAACAATCACAAATAACAATTCAACCACCAATTAGAAAGAAGGGTTGGTTATTAGATGAGATAAGTTATGCTTTGGACATTTGTCCTTTCCCAAAACTGTGGATGTTATCTACTCGTATCAGGAGTTACTCTGCTAATCTATACGTTTATGAAATGAATTTTTTTAACTAACCGTCCTGAAGTGTAGTGTTATTCGTTAATCAAGATTGAAATTTAACCCTGTCATAATATGTAGTGGAAAGTAAAGTACACATACAATTGACGCGAGGACTGGAATTTACCAATTTTATGCATCTCACAATATTGTCAGTATTCTCAGTAATACTTGAGTAGTTTTAATTCATAAATTGTTGACAACTTGTAGGGCCTGTTGCTGTATTGACGTACAGAAACAGAACCCAGGTACTTGATAAACCAGAGATCATATTGTATATTTTAATTAAATAAAAATGAAGGAAAGTGTTTTTAATCATTGCTAATTAACAATATTGATTTGCCCCGTCACCTGCCCCTGTACACACAACAAGTCCTATTTTATTCAGCGATATGACAAACTTGAAGAGCAATCAACATACCTGTAAAAACAATTTGTTGTTAATGTCAAGTTCACGGCTGTTGATTGGGCTTATCACGATGTAAGCTTAAAATCATTCCGAATTCCAACTCATTCAAATAATTTGGATGCTCATTGAAGCCTTGATAACCTTGACGGAATGCTGATCAAATGATTGATCCCGTTGATGCTGTAAAAATATAATAATTTTTAGGTGAAAAAGAAAAAAAAATCATAAGTTTTGGGATCATGTCGATAATTACTACTACACAGTTGATGACGACAACTATAGCCACAAGAATAACCACAATTAAATCCAAACCCATAGACGAAGATGTGGAATACATGCTGTAAGTAATTTAATAAATAGATCCCTTGGGACGCATTTTTTTAAACAGTTTAAATTAGTTAGAGGGTGGGAATTTATTCCGGGCTGGTGTTATTTTTTCAAGAACTCGCCTCGCGAGTCGAAAATGCTTCGATTATATTGAAAATAAATCCAATCCAGATTAGCAATCGTTTCAATTAAGGTTTTTAAGACAATTAAGGTTCAAGCAAGGTAGGGATTTATTTGGGGATGCTTGACAGGGGATATATTCAGAGATTTGCCTTTGTCGAACTAACAATAAGTCGAACATTATTTACAGTAGTACCGTGAATAATGGACTCAATGATAGATTTTTCATCTTGATTTATTTAATGACACCGTTAAAGAAGTAAAATCCAAATTAAAAATAAAGTACGTTAAAATAAAGTACTTTTCACCATTGATGAACTTTGCTTTATAAATAATGTAAAATTAACAGTATTTATTTTAAACCCTGTTACACCGTATTTAAAAAAACACGCTGATGCTTAATTGCTCAGTTGTATGCTGATAAGCTGATTGATAGAACGATGATAAGATTTAATCATTAATTACATCAGTATCATTTTAACCATGGACTCAATTAAAGATTTTTTCAAACTCTAGGCTTGGTGGCTCCCTATTTGTGATAGTTGTGATTCTGTTCATTTATTTCGAGTTTACGTCGATAAGCGATTATTTCGGAAGGAGAGGAAGGAAGAAGGCCGCACTGAGAGATAGTAACTCGTCTTCAGGTGAAAGGCGCTTTCAAATAGGAACTCAAAATCAGCGTCTCCATTACCTCGAAAGCAATTCCTCTCGTCATTATCCCCCAATTTCCGCCTCCGGCCAATTGTCATCCAAGCCGGCACTTGTTGCCATTCCTGAATATGAACTACGTAAGGGCTAAAATTTCAATTTTAATTATGATAATTTTAATCAAGGAAAAAAATTCGAATTCTAAGTTTAAATTATATTTGCAGCCCCCTCATATGAAGACGTCCTTCGTGGTCTTCAAAATAATGGAAATACTGATGTGATTATAATTGTGACACAGCCACCGAAGGAAGAGTCAATGAGTAAGGCTGCGATAAATAATTATGAAATTAATTTTGGGGCAGCATCACTCATGTAAGATGCTTTGGACATAAAAATGGGGACTTAGTTCGGGGAGCAAGGGGAAGTTGGTTGAAGATAATGTTTTTGATTTAACGTTTTAAATGAAATACAACTGGGTTTTAAATTCCTTGTTTAACTTAGATATGCACGTGTCTAGTTTGCAGTGATTGTAGGGATGAGTAATTATTTAATGAGGCCAAAAATACTTAACTGCTGCGAAATGGAATTGCTATTTAATTTGATATTTAAATGTGTAATATTCTGTTATTTGCAGAAACGATGACGGAAAGCACAGGCTGCTCTGGAAATAGATCAACCTTTTAATTTGTATTAAAACTTTAACAACGTTTTATAAAACATTTTCTAACTACTCATATGACCTATATACCTATATTTATTCACAGAAAAATAAAATAAATATCCTAGATTTTACTACGAATGGTTTACTGACAATTGTCGCAACGAAGCCTTAATAGTATCGAAATATTTAATGAAATGTTCGTCAAATAACAAAGGTATGTCATACTCCCCGACTGTCAAAGTGTCCAGTAGGTCATTTTGAAGGAACCCGATAAGCCCTGCTAGTTGCAACTGGTCATTCATCCGAACTTCGGGGGTGTCCTTGCTGCTTATCGTTTTGATCATGACGGCTAAAACCTCGACAACCGTGTTAGCAATCTTGACAGTGTGGTAGTAGAAATGACTTCCCATCAGGTACAGCATTTTGAAGACGAAAACTGTCAGAGTTCTAGCCGTCCGGGATATTTTCTGACTCGACGGGGACTGATTGTCGTGGATTTTTAAGGCTACATTCTCCGTTTGGTCAGCGTGAGCATTTGAAAAGACGTCCAGGAATACTGCCGAGATCAGAGATGACCATTCTTTTGGGTCTAGGATTTCAGATGTGCTGAAATGTCAATATATTCATGAAATGATTTACATTAAAAATTCATTATCCACCGATAATTAAAAGGTTGGAAACGGATGTGAATGATAAAGAACAAAAATTGCATTCCCCTCTTTACTGAAATAAACCCCTTAAATAATTCCCCATGCCTCTTTGAGTTTAAAATATGAATTCTAAGTCTTATCCAAAATAAGTCCTCTCTGGTTTATTGAAGCAGCTACAGGGCATTTATCCAACAAATAGAAGATAATCAAGCCAGGAAACAGTAACTCTCCCCTCCCCAGAATAATTCCCTTCTCCGAAATAAGTCCCCCCTTTGAGACGATACGGTGACAATAATTTTAGCATCCATTTCGAATAGGGAATACATTTTAAAACCAGTATTTTGGCAATTTTTATCTTTTACATGTTGTCAAATTAATTAATGTCATAAATTCCGGGAGAAGTCCTCAGATGAATCTATTTTTTCTAACCCTCGAAAGGGGGACTTATTCCGGGAGGGGAAAGTTTATTTTTCACAAGTAAATGTGTATTTTAGTTGATTAAAACGAAACAATCAATACCTACTTTCCTTATTTTGTATGATTAATTATCTTAGGGGACTTAAATCTTAATTTAGGGTAACTAAAACACAAAAGACAAACCCATGTCATTAAAAGGGGATAAAAACTCACAAGTAAGGATGAGTCATGTTCATGACATATTTGAAATCCACTCCTTCACTAACAAGGCCTTCTTCGATCATCCCCTTCATATCATTAGCAAAGAGGGGGTCGCACTGAAGGCCGAAAAGATTCATGTAGTACGAAACCCTTGTGTCCAACTGCCAAAATGTGGTTGCGTTGATTTCTACTTTTGTCTTATTGCAAGTCCCAAGTCCTTCGAATATCAAAACTTCCTCAACCTTCTTCTTTGCTTTTGATTTCTTGGTTTTGTTACTCTTCTCGGATTTTGGAGATCTTTTCGCTTTTGTTTTATGTTCTTTTCCCTTGGCTTTCTTCACCAACAAATGGTTGACGGATCCATCAGACCTTTCGCCACTTTCACTATCTTCATCTTCATGGTGAGGTAAATTGGATTGCTTGGTGTGAGAAGCAGATCCGAACGATCTCCCCAAAATGACTGTCGAGACATTGTTATCGTATGTTCTGTTGTGACCGAAAGCTTTTTCGAAGGTCCTGTTGTCGGGATTCGGAGATTGTGGTTCTATTAGAAAGGCGGAGACGAAAGTGCCGTTTGGGATGACATTTTCTATAAAACCCCATTCTACGGACTTGTCGTCCTCGATTTTCCTGAAAATTTTTAAACAATTATGAATGACATCACTTAATTTAATACATTGATAAGTTATTTTATCGAGAAATCGGTCACTATATGTAAGCTTGAAGCTATAAAGCACACTCCCGGCATAGTATCTTTCCAAACAGTTGGACGTAACATATTAACATATATTAATATATTAACATATCTTTCCAAACAGTAAGTATTAAAAAAGTTTCGAAATGATGAGTCCCCACAATATTAATCACAGAACGAAAATGCGAACGTATCGCGTGCTTTAAATACAATCCCTTCAAAATCGTTCTTAAATGTAGCATGTACCCAGACTTTTTATCCACTCGATCTAATTTAATAAATAAAAAAAATCCACTCAGAATTATTTTTATGATGTCGAAAATTAAAAGAATCTCTTTAGCTTTAAGTTGTTGGCTTTTGTGATTTCGAGAGGAATTCTCCGCGAGGAATAAAAAATCCACGACCCCTCCGCTTTGAGGTCTTGAACAAATATATATTAAGATCAAAATCTTCCCGTTTCCCGTAGTTTTGAAGGCAATTGTTTTTAATTAAAGAGTTCACTTATAATCAGATGTAGAAAAGGCTATTTCTTAATTAAATTGAAGAATTAGTCAATCCCACCCCAAAATAACTCCCCATATTCAGAGCTCTTAAAATAAATCCCCTGAGAGGTTTTCAACACACTTTAAAGCGTATAGACTTTTACCGAACGTAAGCAACGTGTCCAGAGTATTCATTTTCGATGAAAGTATCTTCCTTAGGCCGGAACACAAGATATGTTTTGACATACGGGAGGGGGGACTTGAGGGCCTGGAGGGGAGCCTGAAATGGAGGTGACAGGATGACGAATTCATTTGGCTTGAACTTGTAGAGTCGGATGGCGAGATTCGAAAACCGATCACTCACTAACGACGTCTCCAAGTTCTCGGACTGGATGCTAAAAGTATGCAAAGCGTCGGAACCGGAACTTCGGGACGCTTTGTAAGAGAACCCGATAGTCGATGACTTGATCAGTTTCAGGTCACTTGAAATGCAACCGATATTTCCCAAAGCCAGGCTCCAGACGAGCAAAAGTAGATGGATCTTTATACTAATGGAGGCCTCCATTTTAAATTGTTTATAATTCTAATGGCCCGTTCCTCGTACATTTAAACAAATTAAAAGGAGTTCAATGTTATATTTATTGTTAGTATGTAAATGTGCCGAACTTCCTGGGAGCTTGCTGTCCCAATTAACAATGTTGGAGCATCAGGTTACAGGCTGTACTTTAAACATTGGCGTGCGTATGCTTAAGAAGAATAAAACAGTAACGGAAGTAAGTTTTGAATAACAAAAACATTTTGATTAGTTTTTAAGACAAATTATGGGGTTTGTTAGAGTAGAATCTTTGCCATCAAGCCTGATTAGATTTTATTTGCATAATTTTTTAAAAAATTTTTTGAACTTCAGATTCCTGATTACATGATTTAAGCAACAAATGAATACTTTATATAGACAATTTAAATGATTACATTTAGTCATGGAAGATTCATGTTATAATGTTTCATTACTCTCTCTCTCTCCGTGTAGGATTGTAGAATAGTTTTTGTAATAAATAGCAAATAAGTGATATTTGCCAAATTATTTTGTTTTACTGGTTTAAAACCTGGGTTTCAGTAGATAAGAAAAGGAACAAGACTGATTTTGACTGCCTTAAATATGTCATGTCATCATAATTCATATACGAGTCTCTAAAACTATATTTCCGGATATCTAATAAATGTTCTGTATTTTATTTGGCCAATCCAAATTAAGTTTTATTATACATTAACGTGTAAATTCATTGCTAAAAATCTTTATAATAATGAGCTCCCGTGTTAATCCTGTACGCCATATCTCCTCCCTAACCGGAAATCTGGCAGTAAGGATCGAGATGGGTATCGAAAATATACCTACAGGAGACGCCGTTAGGCTATGTTTCAGGTCCCTAAACACACCCCCAAGGGGTCCCTTTGTAAGGGTCCTATGTAAAAAACGGCACAACTAGGTCATGTGATATGTCAATCGAATCACAATGACCGTCGGTATTCAACCATGTGGTTGCCTATGTCCTACCACACCCCCTTTTGAAGTTATAAAATAAAACGTGAATTAAATATATAATGTTAATTGTGTATCGTAGATTGAACAGATAAAGGCACTTAATGCAAAGGAAAACATTACGTATTTGGGCCACCCTCCCCAATAAAATAACTGCTATTATACCTCATTATTAGCTGTTAGCTCGCCTATTAAAAATAGGTTTAGAGCTAATGATGTCAACCAGTCTATCTATCCGTCCATCCTTTTCGCCAATGTAAATAAATACACCGATAAGCATGCCAGAAGCAGATGGGCGCAGGCCGGTTTAAATGTAATTCAACTAAGCAAGGGTGGAAGCGGTAGAAGCAGTGAGATATGAATTGTGCAACATTAAAACGTTTTTCGAGGACATCGTATTGTTTTTAATACCAAATTTATATATATGAATTTTATCCCCTTTTCTAAATCTTCTTCTATTGATTGAGAGGATGGGTGTGTGAGAGAGTGGAGAGAACGTAATTCCCCGTCTACTATAACATGGGAGAGGATGGGTGTGTGAGAGAAAGGAGAGGACGGAATTCTCTGTCTACTAAAACAAGGGAGGTGAAGGGTGTGTGAGAGAGAGGAGAGGACGGAATTCCCCGTCTACTATTACATAGGAGAGGATGGGTGTGTGAGAGAGAGGAGAGAACGGAATTCCCCGTCTACTATAACATGGAAGAGGATGGGTGTGTGAGAGAGAGGAGAGAACGGAATCTCCCGTCTACTATAACATGGGCATGGGAGAGGATTGGTGTCTGAGAGAGGAGATGACGGAATTTCCCGTCTACTATAATTGATGTTCAGATTGATCCAAAAATCGAATCTATCATTTGAATACAGTGTTTTGGATTTAAACAAATTCATAGTTTACATAGTTTCAGCGAACCTGACGTTCGGGAAAGGTCACACGATCAAATTGTTAAATCTCTCTTATAGTAGTTATGGACCACAAAATTCAAATCTCACGACCCAGAAGAGTCGGAAAATTTGGATTCCTTTAAATCCTGCCTAGGGGGTAAAGAGCAAACTGTTAAAAAAGTTAGTATTCTATCATCGATTTGAATACGCTGTAGTATATTATGGAAAGGGTGGATGGAGTTGCTACTAACTTCATTAGACATTAATGCTTTTAAATGCGACATAGACGATTATTAAGTGTTGAAAACACTTTATGCGAATGACTAGGCTGTCCGTCCGTCCGTCCGTCCGTCTGTCTGTCGGTGCGATAACTGACGAACGGCTTGACCTACGGACACCAAATTTTGTACACTTGTTCCTTGGGTCAAGAGTGAGGCTAACAAGGGACCATTCCCAACTGAACCACCCCGATATTTTTTAAACTAGTCTCATTCGAAAGCTTATGTCAAATGATGAAACTTTAACATTGGAACTATAGGCCGCTAAAATATATTTGACCTGGTGCCTGGTAAAGTAGGTCGGAAGGTCAAGAAGCTCGAGGTATTTCAAGGATCCCTATAGTAAATTCACGTTTGAATTTCGAGGAAAGGCTCGTTCGAGCGCAATGTTAATTTGGAGGGTCCTCCAATGTTAACTACCTATCTCCAAAGCGACTTTCTGGTGAAACGGGAGAAAGTCGACTTTCTCTTCTTCCTCCCCTTCTCACTAACGCTAATTTTAAACGTAAACTGCGCAGTCCCTCACCTTCCGACCTACTTTACCAGATCAAATATATTTTAGCGGCCTATAGTTCCAATGTTAAAGTTTCATCATTTGACTTTAGCTTTCGACTGAGACTAGTTTAAAAAATATCGGGGTGGTACAGTTGGGAATGTTCCCTTGTAAGTTCGAACTTGGGTCAAATCGGTCACACCCCCTGTCCCCCATAAATTAAACCCCCCAAAACACATTATAAACTATATCTCATGAATGGATTAATCTAGAGTTACCAAACTTCATACACATGTTGTGCAAGTTAAGACAACGGCTACGTTTGAACTTGGACCAGTTCTGTCATGCCCCCTGATCCCCATAAAATTGACCCCCCAAAACACATTACAAAGCTTAATTCTTGACTGCGTTGATCTAGAGTCACCAAATTTTGTACACTTGTTCCTTGGGTCATAACCAAGGCTTAGTTCGAACTTGGGTACAATCGGTCACACCCCCTGTCCCCCATAAATTAACCCCCAAAAAAAATGATTAAATCAGTTGAAAGCTCTTACTCATCTTAAAACTGCCGCTTAGGTAGTTTACATTACACTCTATGTCTATCATCAATACATGATAATGCCCTGAAACTACAATTCAGAGTGCGAAACCTCGGCTTTTTTGGGAAATTGGAGATTTGGGGTTTAAACGATTCCCATGAGTAATAGAACATCTTTAACGTATACGGGACCACTCCTACTGACACCAGGGTGCGAAACCCGGGCTTTTGGGGGAAATTGAGATACGGGGTTTAAACGATTCTCATGACTAATATAAAGCATTTTTGACGTATACGGGACCACTCCCACTGACACCAGGGTGCAGTACCCAGGCTTTTTGAAGAAATTGAGATTTGGGATTTAAACGATTACCATGAGTAATAGAACATCTTTGACGGATACGGGACCACTCCGACTGACACCAGGGTGCAGTACCCGGGCTTTTTGAAGAAATTGAGATTTGGGATTTAAACGATTCCCATGAGTAATAGAACATCTTTGACGGATACGGGACCACTCCGACTGACACCAGGGTGCAGTACCCGGGCTTTTGGGGGAAATTGAGATTCGGGGTTTAAACGATTCTCATGACTAATAAAGCATCTTTGACGTATACGGGACCACTCCGACTGACATCGGGGTGCAGTACCCAGGCTTTTGTGGGGAAATTGAGATATGGGGTTTAAACGATTCCCATGAGTAATAGAACATCTTTAACGTATACGGGACCACTCCGACTGACATCGGGGTGCAGTACCCAGGCTTTTGTGGGGAAATTGAGATTTGGGGTTTAAACGATTCCCATGAGTAATAGAACATCTTTAACGTATACGGGACCACTCCTACTGACACCAGGGTGCGAAACCCGGGCTTTTGGGGGAAATTGAGATACTGGGTTTAAACGATTCTCATGACTAATAAAGCATCTTTGACGTATACGGGACCACTCCCACTGACATCAGGGTGTGAAACCTGATGTTTTCAACACTTGATTACGCCCGTTACATCGGTTTATTTTAGCCGGAAACATTCACTGCCATGATTTTTTTTAAACCTGACATTGCTATTCCAAGAGGCACCTTTCTAGACTATGAGCGGACGCGAAGCGTCCGTGATAGGCTAGTTAAATTATATAGTTTTGAACCAGTCAATTCGATTCCAATTTAAAATTAAATTAGCCAAATCATTAGACATTCTTTCAAGAGAACAAATTCGAGGAAGAACAGAATTCGGATATTTAGTTCCCACAATCCCAACAACTACTCCATCTCCTCCGAACTATGACTCCTTATTTGTATCTCCTCCTCCTTATCGTGTATTTAACACTCAGATCTTCCCAACATTGTTTAAAATTCTTTACGATCGTCCACAGATCCGAACATCCATTATATTATTACGTAGAGCCGAGCCAGGACGACAGATTCGGCATGAAGAGCCGTCACGACTGATCGTGATCCCAAATCCAAGGTGGATATGATTGGATGAGTAAACAATTTACAATATTATTACAGACATCCTCCACTTTGCTTCAATAGTGATCTACTGTACTTTGTATAATACAATATAAGTAGCCCTGTCTCTATCTCATAAACATCTCACTCAACAATTCCTAATCCCACATGACAAATTACTCGTGTGAATTTCATGGAAAAAACGGAGTTGAACTGGTGGAAATGCAAGGGCAGTCTCAGTCTCTACGGAACAATGAATATAATATGATAATGAATTTTGTGTGAACCGATTACATGGGAATGTTCCGAACTCGGCTCTGAAAAGGAAACATTTAATGCTTAAATCCTAGCAGAACAAAGCCTATTTCTTGAGAGAAACTCCCAACTTTCTATTTCTCATAAGACAAAACTGTCAAGAGTTTGTCGGGATTTTTTATCCCACTAACCACCACCACCACCCATTTTACATCATGATCGAATCATGATCCCATCATCCGTTTAGTAATAAACTTATCCAGCAAATAGCAAACAGAACCATCCACCCAGATCGGGTATATGTATAAAAGGGGGTAAAAGTAATGAATATGGGGTAAAAAGTACCTATTATGATGATAAATTTTGCCATTGTTGTAAAATCCTAGGCTCCCAAACAGATTCATTCAGAGCCCTTATGGATTTGGATGTGGACAGGTAGGTTGTTGGTTTAGCCTCTTTTTTCTTAGAGGAGAGGGGTATAATTCGGCGGCTATTGTTGCAGAATAATGACGATTAGCCAGCACCTTGAAAGTAAATAAAAAGGCCGAACAAGGTTCTTGAAAATGTTCTTAAAGACGAGGGAAATGACAAGAAAGGATGAGATTCACTCGTAAGAAATATTAAGCGTTATGAAGAAAAGTATAGAGATTTTGAAGGAGACAATAATAACATTATCATGTATGAAATGGGCCAAACCACCAACAAAACCCCCACGACTCTACAGCTTTTTTCATCCCAGGAAAAGTGTGAGAAAATTCTTGAGTATTTGGGAAAAGTCGTCAGTTGGAGGATCATGTTTTGAATACATTTACTATGCCCATTGTACTGCAGTTTTGATTATAATTCCTCCTCGTATATGCACAAATGTATTTAAAATATGAGGATTCGGAAGATATTTCATATTTCTCAGACTTCGGTAGAAGTTGCAAGTTCCATGAGAAAGCCTTGGTTTTGAGTCCCAGTTCCCATCCTAAGTTCCCAGAGATTCGGGAAAATTCACAGGGATTGAGACGGGTCCCAAAAACGGTGGTGGGAATCCTGTAGTTCTTCGCCCCAGAATCCCCGAGGAATTCCTTATATTTCTCTCATTCTTTTCATGAGAAACTGTGCAAACCTTCCCATTAAAGATAAACAATGAGATTGCCATCCTAACCCGAATTATACGGAGGGTCTGTCTGGATTGCATTATTACTAAAAGATGAAACCCTTTAATGGTTTTTCTCGGTCTGTCCGTCCGTCCGACTGTCCATGTGTAGAAGTTCCAACGCTCGAAGCGTTGCATATTTCCAAATTATTTTTTCGGGAAACCATAAATTTATAAATTGTAAGTCAAAGGTCAAGGGTCTACGGTTAAAGATCACTATTTTGTTACAACCCTGTAAACGTAATTCAACGTTGATAATGTATAACAAGTATATACCTACTAGTTTACACTATGGTTGGGGCAACTTAAGATTATTGAATGAAATGTCTCCAACGTGTCGAAAACCGACGCAAAATGTCCTTGAACGTCTTGTTCCGTGTGGTTTCACCCTTTTTCGATGTGCGTTTTCAACGGTTTATTATGGTTATTATTATGCAGGAGGTAAACTGAACCCATACTTATTACAAATAGAATCAGAGTACCTGTTCCCCTTATGTTCAATTTTTTTAGACGCTGTCTGAGCTAAATTGTCCCCAAAGTCGACTGCTAACGGACCTGTTCCACACGGTTTTGTCTGAATCTGGGAGAAGTCGTGTCAGTTTTAAAAATTGTAAAGGGACTAACTTTATTATCAAAATCTTTAGAAATCTCAACTCTTTGTTCCTCTTCAAGTTTGTCCCTATATAATAAGAAAGAATGGAAAAAGTTAGTCATTTCCTTACACAGAGAGAAGAGGAGATAATTCAATCTTTCTATGCAAAACTCATGATGAAAGATTGAATAATTCAAGTATTGATGCACACGGCATGGGGCCAAATTATTCACAGAATTATTTAATAGGTGAGGAGATTAAGTGTATTTCGAAAAGAATTATTAAGGTTAAAAAAACTGCTCATCATCTTCAAGACGGGATTTTGTGGGTTTGGAAATTAGGATATTTTTGACGGATTCTATTCGATTTTAAGGCTTAAACTCATGGAAGAGGAGACTTGGGCTATTATTTATTATGAAATGAAGGCTGGAATTAGAGGTGGCTCCCCGCTGTTAACACCTTTGTGAAGGGATGACCAACAACGAGACAGGGACTAACAAAGGGTCTTTAATTTAACTTATCGTCATAATTATCATCACCACCATCATCATGTTTTATTACTTATTTGTTTATGATCATGGAAATTCAAAGGGTTATTTTCCAAATCCTGAAAAATTTAACAAGACTAAATATGATATGCTCTAATTACAATAATCGTTTAAATCTAGGTTTTAAGGGCATTATCTCCTTTTTTACAGCTTCAATTTGAGTTCGGATTTGTAGTTTTCTTAGATTCCTGACAAATCGTTTCATTCAATGTTCCACCTTTGACCTTGAAGAATTTTTTTCTGAAATATTTATAGGAAAAATACGATTTATTTTTATTTTGGAGAGAGTGGAAGCATATGCTAGCGGTTCTGATTTAGCTATTCCTTTCGAAGTCAATTTAGGATTCTAATTATGTTTTCATTTTTGAATGTTTCCTAAGATACGATAATGTTGTTTTCGTATGATTAAAACAAGAAAATGGTAAAAAAATTTGTATTGAAACCAATGCAATAAGCAGAAATTTTGTGACACGTTTCAAAAATTGTCCACAAAATCTGACAAAAGTTAACAAGAATATGATTGCTTGCTGTAATTGTTGCATTCATTTTTCCACCTTTGTTTTAACTTTTTTTTGTTGTACTTCAGTAAGCGTCTATCCCATGTTTTACAGTAGATTACATAAACTTGTAATATCTCAGCTCATTAACCAGCATTTAAAAGGACTTGGTTAAGTGGTCGTGGTGGTTCATCTCTCCTCGTCGTCGGGTTCTATCTTCCCTGTATGGTGACTGGTGCGGTGGGAATTGGGTTCAAGTGTGAATTACACATAGTAATATATCACCATTCACAACTCTTCTCCTTTAAGACAGCCTACAATGTGTGATGTTGTATGACTAACAAACACATCGTATGAAAAGTACATATTATTATGGGTGTAAAGAATATAGGATCATCCCGATGGGTCCACCACCCCAACTTCCCAGTACAGATTCGAGGTTTTTTGGGAATGAGACTGAAGAGAGTCTCAGGTTCCCATCCATCCCAAATATCCCAACCGACTTGCAAAGGAATAATAATAAGTCCAAAATGCCAAACCCAAAAATTAACTATTCCATCGTCTCTTCTTCTGTCCCTTGGTCACCGCAACGAAGAGGCATGAGAAATCCTCTGGCCGAACAAAGCCTTGTTTTCTTAGCCTTCAGAGCATCCTACAATTCTACTTCAGCTCAAATGACTCAATGAGTCAAAAACTCAAAGGATTCCAAACTATTTGGTTTTGGGGAAGTGCCGAAATGCACCAAAGAATTTTTCTAAGACATGATGAACTTTCAAGATGATGAATTGGGCTCTCTCTTCTTTGCATCTCTTTTGAGAAGTTTGGGTTTTGGGAGGAGGATATGCTAAAAATGATAATAGTTCATAATATTATAATCTAGGATGATGAACGGTGATGATGGTGGGAACGGGCTGAGATCCTTGGGAAATGTAAAGTTATGCTGATTTTTTTAAATTCTGCAAGTCACACACGATTATACTATCCGATGATTATACTTGTGAGTGGTGACCACAGGATTAAAAAGCTTTTTCTTCTTTAAGGCTGTCGAATCTACAATTTTTTTGGGGAAAAATTGCGACGCGAATTAAATCTCATTTTTAAGGTTTTGAGACTGTTGTGAAATTGAAGACATGCATTTTGCAGGGTTTTTTAGGAATTATGGCAGTTTTTTGCCTTTTTCTATGCAATTGGGATTGTAAAACTGGAGTAGTTATGAAATAGCGAGATTTTTTTACAGCTTTGGGAGGATTAATGTTAAAGGATTCATCTGAGCAATACTATATTTAATTCTTTAAATCACAAAACTTGAGGATTGGCATCGGGACAAAATATTAATTTCCTTGAAAGAGTCGTTAATTAATGTAGAAAAAATACATCAAAAACTCTGCGATTTTAATTAAACAATAAAAACCAGGTAGATATTAGCAACTTTTCCCATACATTTCAACCCATTAACATGAATCCCGTCATACAAATACGGAACAACATCATACAAGCCGACAAAAAATCCATTTACAATTGACACCTCTCACAATGCATATCCCCTGGAGAAGATAAAAATCCCTCCTATCCAACTATCCGACAAAAAGTCAACATACAAACATCAAGTAGGATTACTCACTCGAACAAACCATTCCAAAAACGATAAGGCGAATCAGAACCAAACATTACAAATCGAAGATAATCACAAAATTAACAAACAAAAACCATATCGAATAATAAGTCAAAAAACCTGTGGGAACATCATTAAAGAATTTTTTGATCCGTTCCCTCAAATAATTCCCGATTCATTCCAAACACAAAATAAAACAAATATGCCACACATTTCAATTAACTTGTAATTCATCCATTCATCCCGACCGACAAGACAGAATTTTCTCACGCTCATTTGCCCCCAATATTTTTTGCAATCCCATCATAAGCACCCATCCTGTACGGCTTATAAAGTTACAACACACACTGTCTCTCTGTCTGCAACCAAAACTGCAATTAAAACATGCAATTCCAGTCCTTCAACTATTTCTTTGGAATCGCAGGATGAGGATCGTGGTGATGATGATGTGTTATGTGTTTGAAATCAATGGAGACAAGACATGCATTCATAGCCACATTTTTATATCATATCTACCACTACTGACATTATTAACCATTTAAGAGGAACTTATTTAGTACAGGGATGTAGGCTATAGTTGTAGCTTAATTGTCCTTAAAAAAGAGACGAGGGTTTAGAGGCAAGGACGACGGGAAGGAAGGGCCTCGGAAAGAGTGAGAAAGGCCGTGGGAAAAATATCTCTGGAAACAAAAAAAAACACTTAGGACGGGATATCGTCATCCTTCTCGAGTCTCGACTAGAAGAAGATTATAAGACGGTGGTGGTTTGGTTTGGTTTGTAAGATTAAACATTTAGAGGATAGAGATTATTACTATATAAAGTAAGGTATGAATGATATTTTACTATGTACCTTATGTTGAGTTAATAGAGAACATTAAATTACAACTTTTACTATTACTTATTATTGCTGATACTGCGTAAGAGAGAATGATCTTAACCTTTTCCTTTTTATCTCATCAATTGTTGTTGGAGAAGAGGAGATGTTCTTGGGCATGTTTCTCACATTCGAAGTCTCCTAGTAATTCATTGTGATGTTTTTCTTGTGATGGGAAATTTTATAGTTTCGAGAGTTAAATTGAAGATGATATTGTTTTTTTTAATTACAAAGGTTTTGGGGATGGAGATTGTGGTATCGACTGGCTTGGGATATGAAATTAGTTGTTTTGGTTTTGTTCTGTTTTTTGGAATGATTTAAAGCGAATTCTCATTGATTAATTTATTGGTGTCATTTATAATTAATTTTTAAAACACAATATAGTTAGAGTAACTCCAACAGATAAACACTCGAATTGTATTAATGTTCCTCATGGCTGACTTGACTTGTAATGATATTTTTTTCTATTTTATTTATTTGTTTCAATCAATGATAGATACAATTCTTACACTTCTTACATCTTAGGTTTAAGCCGTATAATATTATGTAACTGTGTAAGTTCAACCAAGAATTGTGTCCAAACGAAAAATGTTTAACAATTAAAAACTTTGTAAAATACTACTTATCGTTAAAAATTAAATCTAACAATGCATAATACTATTATTGTTATCTATCCGAGCTAAATGCGACTTATGCCATTATGAGCTTTTTAATGCATTTTAATTTTAAAGTAGTACACACAAGTTTACCTATAATTTCCACGTTAAAAGCTAATAGTGCTGCAAATGCACCAAATAGGTAAATATAAAAAATGGTTTGAACATTATCAGTAATCTTAAGGGGACGACAAACAGGGTCTCTAGCTACCCTTCAGTATTCAGTGCCGCATAATCGAGCCTCTTCCGGTAATTGCCCGGGTCAAAGTACTCCTCTAATTTGTGGTAAATGCCGGTTCGGAGAAGATGTTTGAAATCAGTCGGTATTTCAGATCCGTCATGTTTATTATTAAAATTCCACCGGATGTTAATTGGCATCAAGAGGTCCTTCCCCTTCGTAAAGTGGAGCCAGTGATAATGCTTGGACAGATATGCAAATTCGCAGCTCAAGCTTTTGGCGAAATCGACGAAAGTAGTTTTGGCGCAGGTGACAACCTGCTCTTCAGTCGCGCATTTGGCGACAAATGGGGTTCCTCCGTTGGGATTTCCATATG
The DNA here is from genome assembly GCA_906901685.1 of Desoria tigrina. Taxonomy (NCBI): domain Eukaryota; kingdom Metazoa; phylum Arthropoda; class Collembola; order Entomobryomorpha; family Isotomidae; genus Desoria; species Desoria tigrina. The sequence goes on from CAJQTU010000065.1 coordinate 991,650, forward strand.
ATATGGTGGCTTATGCAGGTCCGCAATTACAAGAAGTTCATTTAAAGAATAGTATTGCTTCGTTTTCTCATAATCAGAGAGGACGATGAAATAAGTGGTTCCTAACTTCCTTTGGAACGGGTACAAATGTATTTTCTTATCTCATTCGTTGTCAGATTTCCATAATCGTCGGCATATGATTTTGTCATTCGGCTATAGATTTTGAAGTCAACCCATATCTCGTCATTCGTGTAAAAATCTGTTCCCGTGGAGTTGAAAATGTACCGACCCTTAGCCAAGTCTCTGAACTCGTTGACACTTCGTGGGGCAAGGGGAGAAGTAACGCTCGTAATCGCTATCCCTTTGTAAACGTTCGTAAAAATCGCGGTCATCAGGGTCCAGAGTCCAACGATCACCCTGAAGGATAGTATGTTCCCAAGCAAATTTGGTATGTAAAATGACTGCTCCAAAACCGTCGCCATCATGAAGGAATATGGACTGAAAATGTCAATTTTTAGCTCATGGAGTCGGATTTGAATTTGAATGAAAATCGCAATCGACACTAAAAATAGGAGCAAGGTTATCCAGAACTCCGTTTGAAAGGGGGTGAGATAAAATCCCCAACTCAAGTCCCACTGAACGTAACAGGTTAGGAAATTGAAACCGTCAGTTTCGGTTAGAACTATACGCTGTCGGAAAATTCGGAAGGAACTGACGTCTCGAAGTAGAGCCATTAAGTTTGGTTTCCTCGTCACGACCCCAGCCGACTTCAGCCGTTCTAATCGCGCGTGCTATATGCATCGGAAAATTACTAGACGGGAGCTATTGCAGAACATGGTCATTTGTTTTCAAAATGTTCAGGGGAATAGTAAATTGCACGTCGAGAAGAGGAGTTCAAAATGTAACTTGTTTTGGAAATTATTGGAAGTGACATTGACGACATGATGTCAAATTTAAATGATAATAAATAAATAAATTTAAATGAACTAGATATCGAAATTGTTGGTGTCAGAAATGCTTATACTGAAGTAGCATAGTCGTTTTTTTATTTCAAATATCCAAACAAAAAAATTCCCGAGAAGACAATGCCCATCAAGTTAGCATTTGACATATTTACTTTACAAGTTTTATTTTAAAATTGTGGCAATTATTTTTCTATCAATCAAAACTCGTGTATTCAGATAATTATCAACAAATTTTGACAGGAAATTGTCAACAATAAGAGCACTTAGTCTCCTCCGAATCGGGTCTTGATCCTTCAGTTCCTTGTTCCAACAAATATTTTACCCCGGATCTGTCCTAGAATCGCAGTTTCATAGCTTTCTGAATGACGAGCAATTAATAATTTATGTTATTTGAGTTATGAATTATTACGACAATAATGATGACCTCTTTGTCTTCCTTAAAATGTAGTATCAAAATTATTTATTCATGAATTTATTGATTATATAGTTTTTACGACTGTTAATCGATAATGGTAGATTTAAATCACATAAAAGCACTGTAAAAAGGGACTCGTTTAGCCGTAATGTCACCATATTCGAGTTTATCCATTTAATCTTATACGAACTTGGATTGGATTGGGTTCTTAATAAAATTATGCATAAACTGTCTTCATTTTAAGCCTGTTTCATTCAAACTCTTCTCTTGCAGCCGTTGTAGCAATCTAAATACTATACGAGTATAGGACCAACACATCTTTTTATTGCTCCGATTCAACTGAATTTGTCTACGCTAACAAAAACAAATGAGCTTTGCATACTGAACAGTCAACTCCTAAATCTTTTAGTTTTGTACGTCTACCTATGATCTCTTCTATTTCTATGAGCTTTAAGTTTTTTTAAATGCAGAAATGACGAGATAGAGAAGCTCGAATTCGAGACTATCGAGAGACTTGTCTACTCAATACTTTTAAATTACAGAACTCCTCACCCGTCTACAGGGTGAGGCAACGTTTACAGAGAAGTGATTTAATTACTTATTCCGGAGACAATGAAGTCACCTCCTGCTATTACAATTTTCCAATACAAATAATCTGTCGTCAAACTTCAAGATTAATATGGACACCGTCTCCTGTCTAGCCTCTTAAACGGTTATGGTAAATTTGCATCGTCTTTGGCCTACAATTTCAGATACCTTAAATCCTGGTATAACCCCCCGGGGGAAGTTATATTTTTTATACAATGAATGACAGGGGGTTTATTTCGGGAGCGGTTAACGATTGACAAACCATGTTAAATGTTTTCAAGCATGGTTTGTTGTAAAACTGATTGTGATTTATTAAGAATTTTTAGCGATATTTGATGTTTGCCTATCGAAATTAAAACTAAAAATTGAATTATTTTGTCCTGTTTTCTGTGACATCTTCCTAATCAGAGGACTTATTTCGCTAAACTCTTGAGAATGGGTGCGGCAGTCATTTCAGGATTTCATAGGAAAAATAGTCTCAGGCTCTCTTTCAGATTAATTGAGTTGTCCCATTTCCAATCGGAATAATTCTCAGAGCCACCCCGAACATTGCCAAGAGTTGTACACAGAACCACAAGAACAAGTCTAAATGTTCTTTATCCAGTGGAATAAAAGCGATAGGTGACTGGATTCAGTTAATATTTGGGAAATCAGGAGGCAGAGTAAAAAGAGGCTTAGGAATCCGGTCCGGTTTGCTCAGTTCTTACAATATTAATTGTGTCCATGGTGGACCTTCTTTTTTATCGAAAATCCACGGCATTTATTACAGACAAACTGGAATAGGTGCACTCTGTACTAAACTAAGGCCTTTACAATCCTACACTTACTAATGTCCATAAAATACACTACTCCTTCCATCATCCACATCATCCTAAACATATATTGTTGCACAACAAATCAAGATATAACATTGCAAAGGCACACCATTCAGCATTCCTCGCCTTACTAACTCATATTTTTTCCCCAATAAGTAAGCTTAAATGGACAAGCTGTAACATAAAGCCTTTTCCTAACAGCTCGAAAATCGGTGCAACTCAATACCTAATGAGAAAATAAATGAAACTGGACGTGGAATGTGGAATAAGTCTATATTTATTACAAGGAAAGCGGTATTTGAGACTTTGGACCATTTTCGACCAAGGATTTCGTAAAATACGGTTCTTCTTTTGGGGATATATGGCACATGTTACGATTCAAGTTAAGAAGGACCTTGTATTGAATATATCAAATATTCCAGACCTCTTAACTGTCCAAGAGACATGTAATTTTGTAATGTGTATCAGTGAGCCGTAAAAAGGTTCAATCTTGAGAGTTCAAACACGAAAGGCTGGCTAAGGATATGTAACTCCTTAAACTGCCCAAAAATCCTCTACTTTGAATACTGTAACTAAACTGCTCAGAAACTGGCCTGGCCTGGCCTGACCATCAAGACATGAGACGACGAGACAGTCGGGTCTAGGAGACTTTGGCATTATTCATCTGAAAATGCAACTAAACCTGCTGACTAGCCAAGGATGGCCCAGCTGACCTTTTCCACTTGTTACCACTTTTAATAGCTGAGGATTCGTAAGAGTTCCAGGTACACGAGGAGCCAGCCGTAAGGTTAACATTGTGGGAACTAAACGGATGGATGGAATACCTCTTGGGTTCCTAGCCTCACGTTTTTCATGAGATGAAATTTACTGGCTTTTTGCTCAAAAAATTCGTTTCTCCTATCATAATGTATGAGATAACTTGTCCCGAATATTCAGAATCCACAGCCTTCCATTGTCTCGATCTCCTCTGGGTCGTGTTCGTGAGAGTCGGGTGGGTAAACATTTGATTACAAAATTGAGCTTCTAGAGAATGAGAGTCACATTATTCACGGAATACATCATAATATCATCAGGGACTAATAGAGAGAGTAATTTTCCTAAAAAACGGCTTAAACGGTCTTTAATCATAATCAAAGCTTCTACCGGCCTCAATGAAGGACTTGTATCGACAAGTTTCCTCAACAAGAAACCTTGTCACATGATTCTAAAGTTCCTCAATAAAGCACATGTGTCGATGAGTTTCCTTTCATTCGACGAGTTCCTCTTTCAGGATGCACCCGATCAACAGGTCATACATCCACATCCGACTATCCCAGCTCCGCAGCCTCTGCTATATACGAACTCATACAAACTCCCGTCTGTTTCAAAATCTAAACTATTACATACCGATTTTTTTAGAAGCCGATATATTTATAGCCAACAATTCATCTTCAACAGCCGACATTCCGCAATAGAAAGGAAAAGGCTAGAAAAGAAAAAAATGTGGAGATGAAAAACTCCATCCTCTTTCTTCACCTCCGATCCGACGGGACCCTTTTTACTCTCTCGTCTTATTCTCATTCTTAAATTACTCGTGGAATCCACATATCATTCTATGCTTGAAATCGTGTATATTTCTATATTGTACATATTAGTATATATTTATAGACATGTTAGATCATCTGCATTGTGCACCCTTCATCCTTGGTCCTTGGATCCGAGACAGAGATCTTGAGGTTGGGAAAGTGAAAAGGTTCTTCCCTCTCTTCTCAACAATTCCTAAGGATTTACAATTTTTATTCCTCTCGAACGGAGAAGATTTAGATGATGGGAGCCCTTTCTTGAGCAATTTATATGGAGAATGTTCAGTCGTAGAGAGAGAGAGCCCTTGACTACTGTAAATTCTGGTATAAAAGACCCCCGGAATAAGCCCCTCACCCCTGCAAAGGATAGAAAAATTGATAGGAAATGAGTTTTTTTTTTGTTTTACAGCCAAAATTGCAAGGTTTTGTAAAATATAGCCTCTGACCTCTGCGAAACATTAGTCATTTATAGGGAATTTTTAAAAAACTTTAGGTCAAAATCTAAAAGTAGATATTTCATGCTCTAAAGTACAAGTAATCAGGAAATTCAGGAATCGGTAAAAATTAGGATTTTGAGCGTTTTGCAGCCCAAATTCATTTTTTTTGTGATTCGCACCTCTCCCGAATCAATCTTCTATCAACTGTTCGAAAAACAACTCCCCTGAGGGTCTTTAAACCCTGATTTACGGTAAATATAAAGACGAAGGGTGCCTAAATCTTAGAGCTAGAGCCCTTGTTGACGTTGTCTATACTTGTTTACGTTTATGATTAGGTCTAGTAGTGTGGGGCAGGGAGGCGAGAGATGTATGACAGTGATTATGAGAATGGTCAGGAGATTTTTAAATGGAATTCCATCCTATTCTTCTTCTTCTTCATCTTGTTCTCCCTAAAAGGGTCCCCTTTCTTCCATAACTTCCTTTCAATTCCTCCAGCATTCTCTGAGGATGAGGATGAGGGCTCGGAATTTTGGAGGTTGGAGAAACTATTTAGGAACACAAAGAACTCTGGTCCACAAGTCCGACTTGAAAGGGATCCTCAAAAATACCAACGAGGGATCCAAACTACAAACTACAAGCCAAAGTCCAAGATTCGATTCCAAGTCTCCTCATTGCATGCAATCAGGGAAAACTCCTCAGATTCCTAAAAATTTCATCGCCCTTAAACCTTAAGTAATAATCCTTTCGGATTTTTAAATGCATTTGAACCTAGAACGCTATGTTCTTATCCAACTCATCCCAAACAGCATCAATTTAAGGCTAAGGCTTTTATATTAAGAATAAAAATTAAATAGGAATCATAGGGACAAGGCTTGTAAGGGTTTTCAATTTTCCCCTTCAGATGAGCTAATGATAGAATCTTGTACGCATTTGGAATATTGAATTCGGATGGTTTTTGTTCTTTGTTGTAAAGATAGTTGTGCATGTTGTTCCCATCCGAAGAAGTAATAAATTTCATCGGAGACAAAGGGATACTCGGATCGGCTTTACTAAGGAGATTATATGTACAAACTATTTTTATACGATGAGGTTTTACAGGGAGCAAAAGATATCTTGATGAGGATAAGATGGGTTTGTTAATTGAGTAGAGTTAAAGTAAAAATTAGATGGAAATTGTGGATAAAAGAAATCAAATGCCAAATGTAGGTATTATTTCATTTTAAACCCTTCAACCTTATCTGGCTTTAGTAATAAATTATTTAATTATGTTAGAATTTTTACGGGGAGTGCAACAGCCTAAAGTTCCTTTTTCTTGAAAGATTTCGAGTAAAACTAAAAAATCGAGTAAATATTGCCAGATAATTCAATTATTCAATCAGTAAAAAAAACATGAACAACAAATTACTAAAATTTTATTTACAAAATAAGACAACTGACATGCTTATAACCTCAAGGAAAAATTGGCAAAAATGGAGGGCTTTCGACTTAACGGTTGTTATTTAAGCTTTAATTGATGAATGCTGTAATATTTTTTATTGGTCTATAAAATAAAGTATCAATTTCACCGATCCCATATTCAATCCACCTAATCGAATGGAATTGACTCCATGTGACTTTTGACTGTGGGAACCGTTCCATCTTACTAAATAAGGAGATTCCAATTTAAAATCATTTAACCTTCTAGATGAATAGATTCTGTGTTTCTGAGGTTTTAAATAAATTTGAATATTGAATAGATTTCCATAAGATTTCCTGCTGGGAACCAAAATCCCTGAGTTGATATGATTTTTTTTACGTTATAAGATCTGATTTAAAGACAGGTAGCCTCGCCCTTCCCTAAATCCGTCGGGAATCAACTCCCGGTTTTCCTTTTTGATGTAATTTATGAAACCACTTATTCCTTCACCTGAAACCAGGGGTTGGAATTCAGTCTGTACAGAGGAACAGGTTCATTATTATTATTTTTTAATGTTGAAGCCGAATCCAGTATGAAATATAGGGATCATTAATGATCGGTTGGGTTGGAGTTTGGATTGTGATGAAGTTTTTATTAGGATTTTGGAAAAGAGACCCAACAAGGAATGGGATTTGGTTTGGATTGTAAATTGTAATTTATAATTTGAAGTTCGAAGTTGACCCTGATTCCAGAGCCAAAGAACGAGGATTGGGAATTAAGGGTTCATTAAAAATCTTAAAATATTTTCCCATTCCTCTTCATTGTCCGTCGGTAGCTGGTTTCGTGTTTTTTAATTCAGAGCCTAATTATCCAAGAAGGGGGTATTTCTGTTCAATAGTGAAGTGATTGAATATGGTTGGGAATTTTGGATCTTTTAAGATAGAGTCACGCTATGGTATCCCCTTATTTGTATTGTGTCGTATTGTACCTGTTTCAGATAACCCATCTGGGTAATGGAATGATCGTGGAATTTTATAGAAATAACTAAGGCTTTGGGATTCACTTTGTATTTATTTGGATGAAAAGGCTCGTTCGGAAACTGTCACTAATTGGGAGTAATGTGGAGGTTATTACAATTACACGGAGTCTCTGTTGTGGTACAGACACCCAATATGAAGTCGATGCTTTCATACGGTTTTGAAAGCAAACACTACCTAAATAACTCCATCTTTTTGCCTAAATACTTATTGTTAGAATGTATCCTAGTAGCTGAAAGGGAGAAAAATCCGGTAACCTACGTACGAATAAAATTATCATTCTCAAGACAATGATTGCAAAGTTCTATGGTAAATCGATGAGAAGACGTTAGGAAAAACTAAAATTTAGTATCAGAACATTGAATTATTGCCAATGCAGTCAAGAATCCAATCTTCCGTAATAATACCCCTCCCCGAAATAACTCGTCCTCTTTGAGAGAGCTAAAAAATCTCTGTCGTAGTGGACTTTTTGAGTTAGTCGGTTTAGATTTTATTTAACGTCTATATAGTATCCAAATAACTTTTAAATTAGTATGAGTTGCAACAGGTTGCTTAAATGGAGAACAAATTAAAACTCATCTTTCTCTCCTCTTTCCAAATCCTCCGTGAAGGTATCCACTCGAATTAAAATTTTAAAACACTGTTGCATTCCAAAGTTTTTAATAAGAACCCAAGTCAAGATGTCTAGTTAATAACTGCCAGGAGTCACTGTTTTCAAAATATCATTTCAGGTATTTTTATTTCCGTTGCTCTGTCCACCACACGTTTAATAACGAATTCATTGATTTGTGCTGTTACTTCTTAATATTTGTACAAAATGGAATGAATGAATCAAAAATCAGTATATTTCTCCATCCTTCCATTTCCATACTTTTATATAACTAATTAAAAATTATATTGCTTCGTCTTCTCTTTTTAAAGTTATGCGAGTCTTTTTTTTGTAAAACGAATACCGTCATATATATATATTCTTATAATATTTGGGTAGAACGTAGTCTTGTTGTGTTTTCTTGATTATAATCAGTTAATATTATAATAGTTTAACTAGGAATAAAATTGAAATTGATTTAACTCGTTTAATGATAGACTATTTGACTAGCTCTTGTCCGAGTTCCCTGAGCTGGACTTGAGTAATAATATGAGAATGTCACTGTTCCCCGTAAACGCTGCTAAATGTAAGGGTGACCATCCGTCCCGACTCGCCAGCGTTGCACTCGCTCCCAGGGATATTAATTGTTGTACCTGATTGGGCCAAGGAAAAAAATCATTATTTTTTTTTGTTTGAATTTAAGATGAAAACTAATTTTTAAAAAGAAAAATGAAGGCTCTGATCTTCGAAAATACTCTATTTCGGAAATTTAATGAAAAAACCGCTTACAAATTCAATTCGTTCAGCTAAAACGCTCCTGTGAAGTAGAGTCAGTCCATCCTTGTCCATAAAGTCAACATGGCGATTCTTGAGGATTTCGGGGAGCAAACTTGGATTGTTCTGTTCAAGGGCTTGATGGAAATAATTAGCTGCTGTCTGTAAATACATTTAAAAAAATTCACATGAAATTTACAGTTTTTTCAAACGGTCTACTAATTCTGGACTTAAAATGGTTGGAATGGGATAATTTTATAGGAAGTTGTTTAAAATCTCTTGTCTGGTTGGAGGAATTTGACAGTAAAAATTTTGGCTAATTGATTTTAGATTTTCTGTTTGCACTATTAAAAAAACCAGCAACTAAGTAATCTCTTGTAATCAATGTTTCTCGTAATTTTCAACGGATTCGCCAGTAATTTACAGAAATTCCTCTAATCTTTTCAAAGTCAAAATCAATATGTTACAGTGACATGTCCAAAATCGCCAAAAAACAGCCTCAAACCCAATACTCACCTGTACATCCGTAGGCCCTGTCGAGACCTTGGAAATCTTCATCGTCTCCCCGGTAATCATCGAGAAGACGCGTTTCAAACCGTTAAAGTTTCCGATAATTTAACAAGTCCTCCAGCAGTAGTATTTGCTTTAATTTTATTTAACTCCCTTCCAAACAACCAATCACTTAACAGTTATCTTATAAGGCTCTAGAAGTCTTAAAAAATTCCACCCTCTCTCCAACAAAACTTAAGTGCTGGTCTGCAAATTAATTCAGTTCCACACCATCAAAGATCCACCATCAGCTCCAATTAAAAGCTCCTCTTTCCTCTCCTCGTCCACGATCTCGGATCTTAATAATTTAATCCTCCGTCTCTTCAACGACGAGATGGATGGCTGAGGATTTGAAGGTAGTAGTTTAACAAGAGCCCAACCCAATCTAGTCAATAATGGGATATCAGAGGAGAGCAAAATACCAGAAACCAGATCAGATCTTCTTTCCAATCAAATGGGCAGGAGGGACTGGGGAATTATTTAGGTAGCCGATAGATATAATAGCTACACCCCACTGGTCTTGGGGTTCTTGTATTTCTTCAATATTGAATCGTTAATCCAATCCCTTAGTCAAAAATCAACCTTCTGTCTTAAAATTTAAAACGAAGCTCTCTGCTCTCTCTCTCCAAAGGATAATTACTTGCGTGTAAAATCTAGAGTAGTTGTGGTTCTAGATCCAATGCTCTTATAAGTCCAACGAAATACGAGTTCCTAGAGCTTGTATAATGGATTTTTTTCTGAATCCTGATCCGATGTCTTGTAGATTGTAGATATATCCCTAGGCTTCTGAGGGAATGTTGAATGGCCGAGAATCTTGTTCTTCCGAGCCAGAGATGCTCTCGTTAAAGAGTAGTAAAAAAGGTCTTTCTAGTCGAGTTTAGGAGAGGAATCTATATCATCTCATCATCGGAATGAGGAGGCTCTTGTGCAGATGGGAATTCGAATCTCTTGACTTGACGGGATAAAAAACTCGTAGAGGGATATAGTTTGTCTGGCTATAGCTTCCGAATCTGGATTCCAAAACAGCTTAAAAGACTCCTCTAGAGCTCTTTAAAAAATCGGTGTAAAAAAGTCCAGCTTGAGGAGCTTCTTGTGAAGTGGAACAAGTTTGGATGTCTCGAAAACACCACCACGACCACTAGAATCTACAACTACCACCACCACCACTTTAAAGACTACTAATCCGCCTTCCTTACAAGTTATTTATACTCGTTTTTTCATAGGAATAAGATGGGCTTTTGGAGGTGTTGGAGGATCTTCAAGTTCTGAAGTCTGAAGGGAAACTAAGTAACCGGGCCTAGTCTCCTGTCCTTCTTATATCCAATCCACATCATCATCATGGTCAGGAATATGTGCTTTCCCCGTGGGATTTTTTTTATCTTCATCTTTGAGAGAGGACAATAAGCGCATTTTATATGCGGTATAAGGGCTGGTTGGAAAGAGTTCGTTATCCATTTATACAGTGGGATATTGGGGGCAAATGCATGGGAAAATATAAACCGACACTTGTGTGGTGGATATTGCAGAGCTGAACCCTCTTCTGATTTTGTATGAGGTCGGCCGACCTAATAACCAGTTACCACGGCTTGGGATATAGTAGATGCATATTACTTAGGAGTTGCATCATTTGGAGTCCTAAAGGGTTTTCCAGTTATGAGCAAGAGATATGGTTGGGTTTAATATACTGATCCTTCTCTGTTGGGTTTTTGGTTTGTGGGACACAATCCCGAATATGTTGGCAGAGTTGACAGGACAGGCAGGAGTTATTGAAAGAAGCTGGAGAGTTGAGATTAGTTGTTTTTGACGGATGCAGAATGCAAGACAATGTTTTTATGGTTATTACGGAGAATGTTTAGTTTGAATGTAGAGATTGTGGACTTAATTAGGGGTATATATCCCATGGGGTGTTATTTGGGGGTGATTTTTGTTTTCTGGATGGATGAATGGCATAATTCATAAAATGATAAGGTTTTTTAATATCAGGGATGAATTTTACGATAGAAACAATTATATTTTTGAAATACTGAAAAGTAGTGGCTTTCGTTTTTTATACCTTTATTCCAGAGGGGTTATATGTGCAAGCCTATCAATCATAGGAACATGGGGAGTTGTTTAGGGGTAAATGGGGGTACAAGCTCCCTTCTCATATCCTTAATTCGGGATTCTTTGGTTTGAAGAATCAACTCACTGGAGGATTTATAACAAGATTTACAGTAATTGAAATGCGCATTGGTTACGCTTGATTATAGTAAAAACTTGAGATGTAATGTTATGTTTATATTTATATGAAGATGATGGATTGGAACTGGTGCATTACTCGAATAAAAGTCAGTTAGGTTGTAGTGTACAAAGTTGTAAATGGACCTAAGTTTGGCTCAAGGGGAAATGCATTTGGAGTGAAGATGAATGAATGAGTATAAATGAATGGACTTTACTCTCTCATCAAAAGCATTTTTTAAACACCACAAATATTATTATAGAATCGGATTTGGGATTTAGTTCTGCATCTACAATAGATCGTTTGAAACGTGTTTACGTACGAGCAACAAGAACGGAGAGGATGTGACGATAATGGGGACCGAACCTTTATCGGGTGTCTGGTTTTTTAACAATTACTACTGGTCCCTCATGGCGAATAATTTGTGTAATGGGTCATGGAGTTTTTTCTTTAAATTTTTGGCAATTAACGGTGGAGTCAATGTCTCATTATTATGGATATAAAAAGACTTGGAAGAAGTTGAGGAACCCAGTGATTAGTAATGTTGGTATTTTTGCTAATTAAGACTTATGGTGTAATTAATTAGCGTTAATAATAATAAAACGTTGTAAACGTTAACGGCAGCTCGCAAAATTAATATATATTTTTGTTCAATAGTACTTGAAATCGTGTTGGTTTAAATATAACAATCAAAACTATTAAAAATCAATTGTAAAAGATCAAAATATCATAGTTTACATTCACCTAGACGATCGATTCTTAATCCCAAAACTTTAGTAATTGTTCTATGATCAATGGATTTACATCCACAATAATATACTACGAGAAGTTTGAGACGATAAAGATAGTTTCCATAGCAAATATTTGAAGAAACTGTATATTTGAGAATTGTCCTAAACTACATTGAATACAACTGTTTCCCAATGTGTCCATCCACTTTGCTATTTCAACCTGTACAATTTCGTTACAAATTATTTTATTGTTTCACAATTGCAGTTAAAATCAATTTTATCAATTTGTTTAAATCCAAAATACGGATTTTAAATGATAGATTCAATTTTTGGATCAACTTCAACAGTTCATGAAACAATATTATGAAATGTCTCAATTAAGGCTTTTACGAACCTTAGATTGTTGTTTTGCATATAAAATACGTAAATACCTTTAAAATTGGATTATTGTTTCAACACGTATTGATTTATATATATCATTCCTGTTTCCAGACATGTCGATTTAATTACATATTTAAAGCAATAGAAATTCTTTAAAAAACATTTTATATATAAACCAATACGATTTCCTCGAAAACCATTTTCATGTTGCCCAATTCATATCAAACCTCAAAATTGTTTTAAGTTTGGAAAAGCGGATAAAAACCATATATATAAATTTGGTATTAAAACCAATACAATTATGTTGAAACTTAATTCTGTGTTCGGAATTTGATAAACACTAGCGAATATTATGCTTCCATTTCAAAAAAATTGTCTTGGTTCTAATCCGGCCTGCTTCTAGGCTGTTTAATTTTGTCTTAACTTTGATCCACAAAAAGGCCCGACAGACAGACAGACGAACAGGTTGACTTCATTAGCTCTAAACCTATTTTCAATAGGCGAGCTAATAAGTAAATCTAATCCAATCTCCTTTTTCGTAATTGTTTATGAATTCCTTGTAACTTGGGCTTTTATTAGGGTTATGCAGACAGAACAGTTAAAAGTTTAAAACAGATCTCTGGAATGCCTAAGCAAGCTATCTAAGATAATACTTCAGTTAAATATTTCCTCAGAGTTTCACCTAAAAGACTCAACACTACATAATAAATATTTAAAATATTTTACAAGATCAAAGACAAAAACTCTCGATTTAGAAGCCCCCCAAAATAAAGTCCACATCCGAGATGCGAACCCCTGTTTCTCCTCTCCCAATTAACGCTCTACACTCAAAACTCCCTGTAATTTTTTCGTTCAAACAAACACTTTCACAGTTTCACACGCAAAATAAAAAATAATCTCAACAAACAATCAAAATCCTCCAAAAACCAACAATATAAACATCCTTCTCCTTAGACTACCCAACAATATCTCAACTCCTCATATTTCATATCTATCACTCATATCATCATCAAAAGCAGTCGGTCCAACAACTAAACATACCGTAAACCATTTAAACAACTTACCGTTATGCAAACCACAAAAGAACCAGACCACAAAAAAACACATCTTAAAACGAAAGTGTCCTCAACTCTCCTCCGGGGTTCCCTAATAAGGACCTGTCTTGTGAAAGTACTCTCTTGACGAAGACGATTTCATTTTCATACATCCGAAATTCGACACGTCCTACAAACCGTTAGATCTCTAAGACTCTCGATTTACTTCTGGAGATAAAACAGGTCATTCATCCATCTCTCGAGATTACAAATCTCCCAACATTTCGAAACCCTAACCTTCATTTTTTCCCGATTTCCACATCCCTTTTAATCGCCAACAGTTTCATTTCATTTCATAAGAGTCCGAATAAAAAACAAAAGACATCCGTTGAAACCAGGCTCAGGGGCTATTGTACACAAGCTGGGAATAAAAGGCCGTTGGTTCCAAGTCTGAGGGAACCCTACCCTTTGCAAAGCATACGGTTCGGCCCAAGTTGCATGCAATTTCCAAACAATATATCCATGGGATTCGTGTCAGCCGAAATAACTTGCTTCATATATATAATACCTTATCATAAGCATATATAGACTCCCTCTTCTGTTTGCTTATGCTAAGGGTGTAATCTATATATTCCCATAATAGTATCTGCAACTCCGAGTTGACCGTTATAAATAAATATGTGCTCTCATCGTGAGATAAATCGGTGGAAAAAAAAGTTCACACACAGAGCCTGGAATCCACACGAGCCAAAGTGCTTTATTTTCCAATGTTTTTGATGAGACTGGTTAAGCAAATCGGGAGGAGCATCCGCATCCGTTTCAGACTTCATTCCCATGAAAAGTTTTTCTCAGCATTTACTTCTCAATATATTTAGAACCGATATTCTAGAATTCCCGTCTCTCCTCCAAATGTAATAATACTTTGACACGGTTTGAGGCTTTTTTGGCCAACGACGAGTATCCAGATTCACACGTTCCAGGGCCAACAGAGTAGCCCTTCTATGAATGAAGCGGATGGTTGTAGGGCCGAGGAATGATTACATTATTATTATGAATACATGCAGGATGTGTGAGAGATATTTTAGATATGCTGCTGGGATCGTTGGTGTGGGATATGGGTGCATAGGGTCCCTTAGAGCTGAGCAGGTAATTGAATTATTTAAAGGAAAAAAATCGGGTTTAATGGATTAGATTGGGATTGATTGGTTTGGTTACTCCGTGGGATGGGATGTAGAAGAGGAAGTTGGATGGGTTTGAGAGTTTGAGGCGGATGCGGTCTGATGATGGGATTTGGTTAAAGGTTTGCCAAAATTGGTTGTGAATTAAGGAAAAAGCGGATTTTTTCCTATCGTGGTGTGAGATTATTAGAGATAAAAAAATGTATAGGGTCAGGGTGAGAAATACATATTTAATCAGAAGGAATTAATTTTATTTATTACAGATTTTACAAAACTTCATTTTAAAGAAGCCAGTCAAAAGAAGGGTACTCATTGTACTTTAAACACGCTAAACTCCAATTTCGAATCTATTTCTTAACTGACGTTTTTAATATACACCCGTATTAGAATATGTGCGTTAAGAAAAAGCATTTCAAAGCTCAAAAAGACATTGTTCTATAGATGATTTCTGAATTTTAAGTGAAAACAGTTCTTGATATTCCATAAAAAACATGAATTATGAAATAAGAATTGTCACTACAGGTTTATTGACTTCATTGAGTCCAGTACGTAATGATTTCTCAGCTCTTGAGTTGAAAGTATGAGAAACTACCTACTAACTGCATACCATAAACAATGAAAGGCTCAATACATTTAAAATTTTTAAAATAAAATAATTTAACAGTCCAAAATGATCTAAGGTCCAGGTCAATAAATCCATGGAGCCACGAGGTCCTGTCCTGACCTTCCTTTCTCCATATTCAATCCACAAGTCCTCTCGAATGCAGATTATGAAAGCCTGAGAAATACTGTTCATCCTCTGAAAGTGCATAAAGGAAACCCTTATCCTCTCTCAAAGAACAATAGATTGCCCAAGTCTCAAGTCTCAAGACTACTGGAGACGACTTCTACTGACTGGACAGATTCGAATAAAAAACACAAACGTAGTCCTATCCACACCAGCAGAAGAGAGTTGGGACTTCGTAGGTTCGTAAACGATCTGCTTTAAGGTCCAGGACTTGGATAAAACTTCATATTTAAGAGAACAAGTTACAAGAAATGCCACACACAACGAACAAATCGGCAGATCATCTTCACTTCGGAACAAGGACGGACAATAAAGATCCTACCTCAAAAGCCCTCCTCACAAAAGAACCACCACTTGATCCGAAATCCATCAAAGCCATCAGAACCGTCAATACAACCAATAATACCATCAATAATCATAAAATCCTTTACTACCAGTCCCTTTACAACCTACGGCAAGGTTCTGAAAACATACCCTGGGGATGTTTTAATAACATCCTCCGAGCGGGTGGGGATTTATTCCGGGGTACATTTTTTAAGGGATCAAGTTCAAGAATGGCAAAAATATTATAATTAACTGCATTAAATATTCTTTTATTTGGCTCATTTTTTGGCAAATACTTGGCAGATTTATGAAAATGTATGCTTGTTTTTAAATTTATTTATTTAAAATGCGGAATTCCGGCTCATTTCTACCCAGCTTACATATAGGAACCCGTATCAAATCCAACAAAAACAAGTCGAACAAAAAGGCAAAATAGAGAAAGTACTGTTATTACATAAAGTACAAGAGCTCAAGTCCTCAAGGAAAGTAAAAACTCAGAATTTGTAAATTTCGAACCCTACAAGGGCCCAACTAAGGGCTCCTTGAAGCCGTTCATTTCATAAGAAACGGCAGAAGGTGAGGTCATAAGGTGGCCAAAAGAGCAACCAAAATCAATAAACCACCCAAAGGATTTATAGTTTACTTGAAGGTGGTCTCGAGTTTGAAGACCTTCGTGATTTTATTATGGATTCATTCCTGCAGTTTTTCTTATATTTATTGTTCATCTTTGGGACAGGATGTTATTTCAGAATTAGGATTTTTTCGTTCCACAGTTTATACTCTAGGAATTCTAAGATCCACCGTGTAGATCTTAGTTAGCCTTTTGCCGGATCGGATGATAGGGTTTTAAGGGTTGTTATTGGGTCGTTGGATCTTTGAATGGAGGGGTTGGGGCTTATTCAACTTGTGGGATACTTTATAAATGCTACTTATTCAGTTAACAACTCCGGAGCATTTGTAATTTTCGAATTTTTTAAGATGAGACGGATGTAAGATGTTTCAATCGAATCCAATCGAGGGAAAGGAAATGGATTATTGAGGAGAGAGAAAGGCATTAAAATTCGTTTTGGATTTCTTAGCTTCGGATTTGAGATTTTTGTGCTTGTATGAAATGAATGAATTGGAGACCTTCGATTGTCCGACAAATAATCCCAGTTTATGATGATCCCATTGTTGAGGTGACCTTTGATACTTGCCACTGACCCACCAAGGACCACCGGCACTGCTCGGATTTTTTAGACTTTTGCAATTAGTTTATTCCAAGCAAAGCCCAGTAGGTTTTGTGTTCAATGAATTTTTTAAATATAATTATATAGGATAATAAGGAATAATATTGCAACTAAATCATATGCATATACTAAAAAAATTACCAAGTTATAGCATTTGCAACCCAAAACGGGCTAAAAACCGTGTTTTCAATGTAAGGTGATCCAAAATTTAACATCTTTATGTCGAAAATTTTACGGGGAATTGGATATATCTTTAGATTTCGATATTAAGCCCAGAAATCCGTTTAAAAGTGTTTTTAAACATTTATAGAAGGTACTTCATTGGAAAATATTTCGAAGAATTTCCCCAAGGGCTGTTATTTTGGTTATAGAGTTTATTATACAAAAAGTAATGGTCTTAATCCTCACAATATCAGAAAAATTAAAATACAATGTATTCCTAGAACTCCATTGCACTTAAATACAATGCTTCGAGATATGATGAGGAGATATGACATGGAGTCAGTGCAAGTACATAGAACCGATTAGTCTTAAATATGCAGATAAAAAAACGTATCTCCAGGCATAAAAAATGCTTTTGACAAACACGTCCATTGACGCATTTTTTTCTCACAGTAAAATGTGATCCGTATTGGAAAATAGGAACATCAAGTTACAGCTCGCAGAGGAATTATCGTCTCTGGTTTCCTTAATTCCAATCACAATTCCACGACATGAAGAAACCCATTCAGATTTAAATTCTTTCCACGGGATATGATACGAGATTAGAAGTACATTATTTAAAGGCCATCCCAACGCTATCTTAATTGAATTCAACAAGTGGGGATTCAAAAACATTGAATACGGTTTAGAAATATTGTATATAGACAAAGGTTCAGGAGTTTAAATTCAAAATAGGAATTTAAACTTAAAGCTAGTCTCTTCGTATTAATTGCATTATGGAAGGCTCACTCCGGTTCCCTAGTATTAAGTTCAACCTTCGTCAGTATTTTGTCAGTATGTTATACATTTCATATTGCTGATAAATTTGGATTTAAGTTCATGGAGAAGAAAAATACCGTGTTTGCCAGAATAAATACCGATTGTGGTGGAATTAATTTTTATTTACCCAATACGCAGTCAATAATTTAGTAGCATGGATAGATAGTTAATTGCATTTAAGTGAATTTAAAACTCTGTGACACAATCAACCCACAATTTGAGTTGTAACTTGCAAGGCTCCTTCATCAAAAGTTATTATTGTTCAAATTAATATGCAGTTATTGTAGGTTTTGCATATTATCTTTAACGTAAATCCTTAAATAGATGCGCTCTGCAATTGCAATACTTCTCAAAATAATTTTATTTTTCTTCTCTTCTCTTAGTTTTTCAATCTAATCTAAATAAAGATAAGATGAAAAATCAAAATTTATAACAATCACAGGAAGAAAAGCACTGTTTTGCAGTTGCTGTTTGTTTGTGTTGTTTGGGTTTTATTTTATATGTCAACAAATTCACTAGTAATTTCTCAAATTAGTTCCTTTTCCGTGATTTAACAAATACAAGGTCATCCCTAAACAATACTCCAGATTTCTAACATAATACGAACGAATGGGGATCTATTGCATTTTTACGGTATATAAACCGATGAAAATCAGGGATAAAATTGTAATTTCAATATGTCTGAACGGTATGGGTGGGTAGGTATTGATTGAAATTAAATTATAGGTTGAAAAATTTAATTTTCTCTGGATATTCTGAATGCATTGGTTTCCGGATGTTTATGATCGATTGTCCCTTGTCCGTCACAAGGACCGCATTTAATTTTATACCTGAAATCCAGCCAACGGTAAGTAAAAAAAATGGACAGAGGATATCTGCAACTTTCGTTCGTTTTTAAAGCTTTTACAATCAGTTCTTAAACGTTTCGTCAGTCCTGCAAGAGTTATTTTTAAAGGCCGAAATTCTTCAAACTCCAAAACTGTGTATTTATAACCCATTAAGACAAATTTATTAAAAAATTCGAGTTTACAACTAATCAACCTTCTTTAAATACTAATTAAAGTTCAAGCTCATGCTCGTTTTAATTCGGTTTGTATTGTCTCAGTTTTTTTTTAGAAACCAGACATCTTTTACGCGCTTGTAGACTAAAGCGAAGAGTAAACGCGAGAATGTTTACAAGGAAATTTCATATGATATCATGGATTAAACTCACGAAACCTTCAATATCATATTAAGCGGATTTGAATCACAAATAAACTTGAATTTTAAAAGCGTTTTTATAACTCTCGGACAGCCTGATAAAAGCCCTTTTAGCGTCAACAAGTAGGGATATTTTTCGTAGCCTTACTCTTTGTTTTTTTTAAAGTATAGAACAATTGTGATGTAAAAACAGGAGATTCAGCTACAAAACAAGCCTATAGTTTAGGAAAGCCTGACAAAACGAAAACATGCAATTTATCCCATTATTGAGATCCACAAACTCGGAATTCCAACATTAAAATGAAAACCGAAAACATCTATCGATGATATCGATTTGAATCGGGAATAATACTCCAGCATCGAACAACGACTATTACGATTCGATTTTAAAAACTTCGATCGAGTGGCCGTCTTTTTTTCAGTTCTACTCAACGACTTTAGAATTTTTTGGAAAAAATCTAAAAAAAAAACAGAAAAATGTCCAGTAACGGTTTGTGGAATTCATTTGCCTTTCATTCCAAGGCCTACTCTTACATCTGGAAGTGCCCTTTGGGTTACAATATCGGAACCAGAAAGATGCTCTATATATCTGAGAGGAAACTGCTAATTTCTTGGTATTTTGTGACAGTGATTTTGATTTCTTTGGCTTGGGGTGTCCCTTGTTTTGTACTACTTTTCAGAGAACTTTACAGTCCACAAGGAAATATATCCCTACTCAACAAACTGATTTTCGTATTGTTTTATCATTATGCCTTGTTCGTTTATGCCGTTTCGATTTTTATGATCGTGTATGGAAACCATTGCTCATCCGCGTTGAACCAGTTGCACGAAATCGAGGTTCAGCTCACTTCTGGTAAGAATTAGGTTAACATTATCAGAATTCATCGTTGAAGCAGTAGACTGTAGGCATCCCTCATCCTGACACTATGTTTGATTTTAATTTAAAAAAAATTGGCTTTTGACCACAAAATAGAACCCGTGCTTCAAAATATTAAAAACGTACAAAAAGCAAGGGTCTGTGATTTGATTAATTTGATCTGGCGACAGCAGTCCTGGCAAAACCTATACAATTAATTAAAAAAAAATTAACATTTTATTTATGTTTCCAGCATTTAAGTTAAAGAATTTTAGAAGCTGGATAAAATCTCTTTGCTAATTTTAAATGGCAATTTAGAAATCTTTAAATGTTGAAGAATCACTAACGATAACTCATTAAACATTTCAAAATTAGTCAGAACTTAATTGTACATTAATTATTTATCTAGTCGTAAACAAGGAGGAAGAGAAGTCAAATCGCCAAATCAGACTCGTGATCATGAACATTTTCATTATGATGTTTGCAATTGGACCCTACTCGATTTCCGGTCTTTTCGTCATATTCAACTTTGACCCCCTGTTCTTCATTTTTCAAAGCCTCATGGAACTGATTGTCCTTTCTAAATCTTATGTCCTAACCTTTAAAATATTTAGCTTTATCTTAAGATATGTAACCTTACTCGGGGCAGCATTGGAATTCTGTCGACAAGTACCTCTTACGATATTAGTGGCTATGATAACTTTCCAAACGACACTTAGGTCCTTGGCCCTCTTGCAGAAGAAGGCCTATCAAATGATCCTCTATCCAGCCTTTTTAAAGTATTTCCGGATTTATTCCCGAATCCGAATTTTAGTTTCCATAATTTCCAACCTGGTTGGAAATGCTACGGCCATGTGCATGTGGATCGGGTTGATTTTGAGCGTTGTTTTTAATTTGGCCAGTGTCAGAATGTACGATATTATTCCCTTGGTTTTGTACATATTTTTCCCGATCGTGTCGATTGGGATCGTCTTCTGCATTGGAGTCACTCTGCCGGATGCAACAAATTGGTTTGAACATTCTCGGAAGTTGATTCAAAGTTGGAAGCTGAAGGTGACTCCGACGAGGAACCGGAAGTTGCAGTGGAAGATCCTGAAATCATTAAGACCTCTCAAGATTTATGCTAGTGTGGGTGGATTCAATTTGTTCCTTTTGCAGAATTCTACGAAATCCACGTATTATTACATTTTAATGATTTATACTGTGAATGTTTTGGTTTCAGTACCATTAAGTCTGATTCAGCTTTAATTTTTCGCAAAAATATAGATTTTACTGGCGGCATAAGAAGGTTCGATGTGTTTTCATATCTCAGGAATTGACATTAAAAATGGATGTAATTCTTCGGAAAAGTATTTGTTCCATTTGGTTTAGTAAGACCCAATTTTAATATCCAATTGTTTGAAATTAAAAACAAAAATAGACGGAGAGGTGGTTTTTTTAATTGTTGATCCAATATAATAAAACGGAGTATCTTTTACTGAAAGTTGATGCCGTGGCGAACATGGTCGAGGTCACGATAAATTAATTGCTTAGTTAGTTATAATACAAACAATGGACGAAGTAAGCATTTTTTTAGTAGTACGGATTAAAAAAGAGTCTATCGCAAATCGCAATTCATTAATTCCTAATAATAACGCTGATTTAAATCGAACTTAATACTAATACAAACGTTGAAGGGGTTGGGGACATGTTGAATAAAATCGAGAAGAATTACGAATTATTTCGAGTGGAATTAATCTTCTTTTAAACCCAAGATATAGAAAATATTGCAACATAAATAATATTAAATTATATTATACAGAAAATATTAAATAAATTGCAACAGCGGGCAGTTATGATAAAAGACTACTTAATTAAATTTAAAATTTCATATTTTTTCTTAAGGATAAGCTGAATATCAAGTTGTTCCAACTCTCCAATGTCCCTGAAAAAGGGAACTAAATATTTAGGTACCAACATATTACAACTATCAACCATTCCATAAATAAAAATAACCCTAATTTATTTCAGAATTTTTCTATTTTATTTATCCAGAATCCGACTGTCATTATAAATTCTGATCTACAACCGACCGACTGATTTCTTACAAAACTCTCTAATAAATCCAATTAATGTAGTGCAACGTGCAACAGAAGTAATTAGCTGGTATTTGGAAACCTTTCCATTGCCTTGATCAAAACTTCAGGATTTACAAGTCTTATGAAAAGTTTAAAAAATACCATAGAATATTCATGAGGTAGATAACGAGCTACAAAGCCGGCCCACATATCAATAAAAACTTTATGCATATTTTCAAGAAACATCAAAAGAAAAAGCTTGTTACATTTACCTATAATATTCTTTCTGATTAACTATCGATAAATTGTGAAATGGATAGTTTGATACGATTCCTAAGAACTCTTGTCGCATTTTACTTAAATGTCTGACAAAATCGGTAAAGCTCCAGTTCTGATCGATACCTCTTGGTTCTTTTTTCGGAAATGATTTTGGGGTTACTTTGACTTGAATTTAAGAACTTGGCATATAATTCTGGAAATGTCTTCTACGGATTTGTGGGATTCTTTAGCATTTCATTCCGCAGCCTTTTCCTACATTTGGAAGAGTCCCTTGGGATACAATGATAAAAAACGAGAGATCCTGTACATCTGGAATTGGAAACTGCTAATTCCTTGGTATTTCGTGACAGTGGTTTTGATTTCTTTGGCTTGGGGGGCCCCGAGTTTTGTTCTACTTTTCAGGGAACTTTACAATCCACAGGAAAATATATTCCTTCTTAACAAACTGATTTTTGTACTCTTTTATCATTATGCCTTGTTCGTCTACGCTGTTTCAATTTTTATGGTCATTTATGGGAGTGATTGCTCCACGGCATTGAATCAGATGCACAAAATCGAGGTCCAGCTCAGAGAAGGTAAGGAGTACGGACATTGCAACGTTTGATTGACTTCCGGAAAGTGAGCGGATCATAATATATGAGTGTTTGATTGTAGAATTTTTTGGATGTCAGATTTTTATTTAAGTGACAAAACTAAAATGTCGGTGATTCAGGAAATTAGAACGGCTTCGATGGAAATTTAATTTTCCGGAAATTAATAAAAAAAACTAAATAAAAAAGAAACAATTTCAAATCAAGACCCAATTAATTTTTTACATTTATATGAAGCTGGATTGTTATTTCTTTGATCACGTATAATTCAACAGTGTTAATGTTTATTTAGACATGATTGAGTTATAATTTCAATTTTGTTCATTTTTAGGCTTCTTAATTTAAAACTTCACTTTAATTTTGTAATGAGATCGAAATTTAAAATTCGACAGCACATTGTCATGTACATGCGGATAGAGAAAACTTGTTAATTTTATTTAAAAAAAAATCAATATTCGAGTTTAAAATGTTTATTTTTATGTTTATCTAGACACCAAACAGGAAAACGAGAAGGAGAGACTTGATATAATGATTTTTATTTTGAACATCATTATCAAAATGTTTGCAATTGGACCCTATTCAATTTCCGGCCTATTCGTCATATTCAACTTTGATCCGCTGTTCTTCATTTTTCAAAGCCTCAGGGAACTGATTGTTCTTTCAAAATCTTTTGACTTCATCTTCAGGATCTTTAGCCTTATACTAAGATATTTTCTAATGCTTGGAGCAGCTCTGGAATTTTGTCGACAAGCTCCTCTCACAATACTGATTGCAATGATAACTTTACAAACGACCCTTAGGTCCTTGGCCCTCTTGCAGAAAAAAGCTTATCAAATGATCCTCTATCCAGCCTTTTTAAAGTATTTCCGGATTTATTCCCGAATCCGAATTTTAGTTTCCATAATTTCCAACCTAGTTGGAAATGCTACGGCCATGTGCATGTGGATCGGGTTGATTTTGAGTGTTGTTTTTAATTTGGCAAGTGTCAGAATGTACGATATTATTCCCCTGGTTTTGTACATATTTTTCCCGATTGTGTCGATTGGGATCGTCTTCTGCATTGGAGTCACTCTGCCAGATGCAACAAATTGGTTTGAACATTCTCGGAAGTTGATTCAAAGTTGGGAGCTGAAGGTGACTCCGACAAGGAACCGGAAGTTGCAATGGAAGATCCTGAAATCATTAAGACCTCTCAAGATTTATGCTAGTGTGGGTGGATTCAATTTGTTCCTCTTGCAGAATTCTACGAAATCCACGTATTACTATATTTTAATGATTTATACTGTGAATGTTTTGGTATCCGTGCCTCCAAGTATGATTCAGCTTCATAAGTTTCAATAAATACAGATTTGGAATCGAGATTCATTGTTGCTTTATTTTCCGATACGAATAGAATTGTACATTTGTACATCGCATCACTCATATAATAGGTACATATAATTGGTTACGAAAATATCTAAAATCAAGGCAAAATCCGATGTTACTAAAAATTTTATGAACGTATGTATGAATGCTCGATCATCCGTCACTTTTAAGTTTAAACAAGTTTTAACTTCCAGCGTATTTTTAAGGGCTAGATTTACAAGGGTTCCGTTAATGTAGTTTTAAATGTCAGGCATAAAGGAAGCATTCATTCCTAATAACAAAATATTTTAACAGAAACTATTGACTATTGTAAATTTTATGAACAACGAGAAGCCAGATAATCCAAACTTTGAAATATACCTACTAATTAATGTAATCGTCTAAAAACGGGATTAAACTTTATTCATTCGTAAGATCAGAAGGAAGTTAATGATCAGCAACTAACTATTATATGTATCGAATTTAAGGTCAGAATTGCCCGAAACTGACAATGAGATTGAGTTTCAATTCAACTCTTTTCAACATTGAAAAGTAGAAAAGAAGAAGAACCTGTTGTTTTGTGAGCCGTCTTGCGGGAATCATCTCCCAAATTATTTTTTGTCAACATTAAAACTGGATGATAATATCTAATATCTGTCAAGTAATTTAACGAAGTACAAGTAAAGTAACGAAGGACAAAGTAACACCGAATGGAATTTGGACAACAATTAATATACAATTAAATACTAATTACAATAAACATATAATTAAATTGCAAATTGGCTCGGTACGTAAAAATTCATACCTTAAACCTTTCATTTCATTCCTTATTAATTTTGTTGAGGTCATTTTGTTTTTATATGGATCTACTGACTAATTCACAAAATGCAAAATAAGGAAGATGGATTGACTTTGGAATTTGAAATGCGGTTTTTTAAATAATAATTTATAGGAACTATTTCCTGCATCCTGCATTGCATAGGCATAGCATGCTAAAGAAGAACTCTTGTTTCTGACGACTTGAAGAAATGTAAAATGGATGACATAGAATTAGACGAAGAAAGGTCACCACCCTCACCCCCACGGGTTCAATTACAAGGTGAAGGGTCACTTGGCAGAGAATCGGGACCAGGACCAGAGGGTCCGAGTCAACGTCAGGACAGTCATCCTTCAGGAAATAAAGAGATTCCTGGTCCAAACCCGGGTTTTATATTGGAAGTACCCGACACATCCGTTAAAAAATTCATTTTTCGATCCAAGTCGAAGTCGGATAGTTTGGAATATGATACTTTAGCTATCATTGTCCCTGAGGTAAAAAAAAAAAGTACTTAAAAATTGATAAGTCCATGCTTCTGTAACTGAAATTATCAAACGCAATCTTCCGGTTTCAGAGAATGCAAGCCAGCTACGGTCTTTACGTCTGGCCCTGTGCACCCGTCCTGGCATGGTACTTATTCGAACACCGGCATCACCTCAAAGACAAAAGAGTGAGATTAAATTAAATTTAAAAATTTAACGATAGAAAGACTACAGCTTTTAACTGTAAATATATTTAAAATAATTCTGTAGGTTTTAGAACTAGGTGCAGGGACAGCCCTTCCTGGAGTACTGGCTGCATTATGTGGGGCCAAAGTGACCCTGTCCGACTCTGCAAAATTGTCACATTGTCTCGATCAGTGTCGAATCACTGCGGAGGCTAATGGAGTTGCTGATAAAATACAAATACTGGGCCTAACGTGGGGCCTTTTTCTAAACACACTGACGAAATTAAGGGACCAAGTTGACCTCATTATTGGGTCCGACTGCTTTTACGATCCAATTGTTTTCGAAGATCTCATTTCCACCGTTGCCTACATACTGGAGAACAATCCGAGTGTTAGTCCATGTTGCTCTTAACCAATTGATCAGTTACAATTTAATGGATGTTTTTAATTGATTTGTAAAAAATGGCAATTTGATTTGCAGGCCAAATTTTTAGTGACTTATCAAGAACGAAGTGCGGACTGGTCCGTCAAACCACTTTTGTCAAAGTGGGGACTGAATTGCAAGCATGTGCCTTTAAATGAACTAGCAAATTCCTGTAAAGTTGATATCCTCTCCGTCATGCAGGATCACACTATTCATCTTTTGGAAATTACTTTGAAAACTTCAACCCCCAATCATAACGAGGCTGTAACAATGTAGCTGATGAAATGTGATTATTTTTTTATCAAAAAATGTATGTTCATTTTCCAATCGGAATCGTCTTGAAATGAATTATTCCTACGAGCCTTATACTCACAGATAAATTCATTTTAAATGCAAAATCTTCAAGAGTTAATTACACAAAATACTCATATTAATATTGTCAGCAACAAAGAACTGAACTCGATTAAAACAGCTTAAATTTTCAAGATCATAAAAGATAATTACACTCGAATGTCAAGTTGAATCATCTTTCCCTATTGACTAATATCTGTCGTCATATCCAATCAATTATCTTCTCATTATCAGTTCAAAACTATTATCAGGCTTGCATAATTATCCCAACTCAATAGTCAATACACTCATCGTACAGTAAAGCGTTACGACTCAGAAACCGACTTTTTACCAAGTGTTCCAATGTTATGCAATCAGATTAGTTTTAAAAACCTTGCATTTAAAATAATTAGACCCAGTTCAATAACTCAATGAAGAGGGTTTCACATTAATTTTATTTTGTGATTGATAACCTTGATAACACTCTGATTCACATAGATGTATGTTGTAAACTCAATTGTAGTCAGTATATGAGGAATAATAAAAATAAGAATGAAATGAATATCCCATTATTCCAGTTAGAAACAATTCAAGTTTAAAACAATTGCTCTTAAACTTAAAGCCTTTCCTTTCAACTTCGTCCTTGATTCAAGTTTCCAGAGACCCAAAAGTGATAAACACAGAGAGGATTGATTTGATATAGTTTCTGAGGCATCCTCAGCTAAATCAAAATTCCACTCAAGATGACGAGTCTCAACATCCTCAAACTGTCCATTTTAATTTTAATTATTAATAGCGTGTCCCTCCTAAAGGCTTGTGACCAGCTTTTCGAAGGGTTCGGCGTCCACCTTGGTTCAGCGAATCATTTCGCCCAGTCCCCTGAAGGAACCGTCAAAAATGTCATTGAAAAGGTGTATATGGACTTGGGAATCAGGTTTGTCCCAAAAATTACTAGATTTAGAAACCCCGGAAATAAAAACCGTACGTTTGGAGGGTTCAAGAAAACCTCATGTAATTTAAAATAAACCCCCATGGGGTTGCAAACAGGGACTTATTTTGCCATGTAATTTTCGCCCTTACAGGCATTATCGAACCTCATACGAGCCAGCATTCTCCCTAACCCCAAACCATTATGATATCGCCTGCACAAACAGCTTCACCTGCTCCTGGATCGAAGTGCACAACGAAATCGCGAAATATCAGGACATCGCTCTGATGGCTTCAATCTGGAGCCCCCCTCATTACATGAAGAACGGGAATAAGTTGATGATAAAGCACGAGAGCGACTACCACAACTTCATCACGAATATCACGGCTCTTATCAAATCCCAGTTCAACTTGACCGTAGAACGGGTCTCGCCGATTAACGAGCCCGAGAACGTATTCGCCCCCTGGGAACACACGGACATGTTGCCGGAGCAGCTGTGTCGAATGATCAGGGAATTTAAGGACCCCCTCATATCAATCTGCCCCGAAAACGCGTACTACTGGGTCTCGGAGATGTACGCCCAGCTCAGCGGCCCCAACATGTTGGAGGACTGCCTCAACACTTGCGAAGTATTCGGTACCCATGCATATGACCTCAACATCGATTTCGACAGTGTGGACAATTTCAAGGCCTATTACGACCTCCACGCCCGGGACCGGAACTTCAGTAAACCGATCTGGATGACGGAGGTTTCGAGCACTTATGGGGACTCGGATCAGACGCAAGTTCAGGAGGCACTCGACTTGGGGATGAATATCGTCAATTTCGTGGGTCACACTTGCATCCAGCGGTACTACTTTTGGTATTCCTACACGTTGGGGTCCTCGGGAGAGTCCTTGATCTGGGGAAAGGTTTGTTCGTTTCTTTCTAAAGATTATATATGTCAGGTGAAAGTTGGAAGGATTAGGCGACCAAGGTGTCGGGACAAGGGAGTCAGGTGACAAATGTGTCAGATGATAAAGGAGTCAGGCGACAAAGGTTCCATTCCAGCAGGCGATGAGTCAAGTGAAAGAGGTGTCAGATTTTTTCCAGTAATGAGACCTTAAACATTTCTCGATTCAATTAAAATTAAATTGTAATGATAAATTATTTTTTAGAGACTGAACTAAGTTAAAAGTACATCGATATAGAAATGTATTGGTAACCGAGCTTAATTTGAGGTATACTATGTCTTTTGTCCTGACACCTCTGCCACTGACTGATTTGTCACTGACACCTTGGTCATTGTCGTTTCACCATCTAAAAACCGTAAATCACTATTTAAAAACCCCCATGGGTTCTATTGTATTAAACCCAGGAATATTTTGTGCTGGGGCTGCATTTCTATATGAATGATTCTATTTTTAAAACTTTAATTTTACTGAACGATTCTATGATCTAAAGGCGGATGGTGGACTAAGGTTCCCCAAGAAGTACTATACTTACAAGCATTTCACCCAAGCCAGCTCCGGAGGGGCGAAGCAAGTCACGAAATGCAGCCCGACAAACGTTGAAGAGGTTTCCTGCCTCAAATTCGGAGATTTCAACACCGTTTTCGTTAATAATTTGAACTCGACGATGGGGATGAGCTGGGATCCGACCCTCAAATGTGAGGTCGGTACCCTTTGCTGTACTTCGGAAGCGTCGGATTGGAATTGTGAGAACGATGGGGGCAGCCTCCCGGCTCGGTCCGTTTGTTCTTGCAAATTGACTGCTCCAGGCCCGGCTCCGAATTCGGGTAAAGCTTTAAGTACAACGCATCTTACGCATTTATTGTTTGCTTTTCTATCCTCTTTGTTATTGCTATTTTGTATTTAAAATGCAATTTTAATGAGATTTTTTGTGTCGTTCTTCTTTCTCCTCTCTTCTATATAGATTAAAGCCAAAAGAGGTAAAGGTCACACCAAATGACCGTTTGGAGACCCGGGGTAATTTCTGTTTTTAATTTTAAGTTACTAACAACTAGCCATTAAGCCATACGTTTTGTCATGTAGACGTCTGAAACTACCATACGTTGTTCGTCAAGTCCAAATCAATTTGTCCATATCTTTGTCTTGTTGTCCATTTCTAATGTTTCAAATTCAATGTGTAGTCATTTCGTTTGCATTTCTGGCTGCTTTTGATAAGAGAAACAGACCAAAAGTATACACTATGGAAAATTAATAATGCAATAAATCAAAATGTGAACTATCAAAATTGAAATTATTTCACATTTCATTTATAAGTACCATCCGTTGACACTGCGATCTGCAATAACTGGAGTATGTCTTGAATTGATACATGCACATGAAATGGATTTTCTGAATTTTACGGATAACTAGAGGGTCATGGATTCATTAAAATCATTCGTTAAATGCGTATGGAGTTGGTGAGATACATGGTTATGACAATGGGTCACTGAGTATGAGGGCTCTTTTCTTGATCGTGGTCCCTTGTTTAAGAAGGGTTATCTTTCCTTTCCCCGAGTCATTTTGATAATGTGGACATTGTCCCGTTAATAAGCAAAATCATGAATATACCGATGCCACAGACTAATGCATAATGGGACATTAAATGTTGTATCTCAGTTTTTGTCTGATGTATCCAGCAGTACTACAACTCCAACAACCCCGACCATTTCGACAACTCCAACAACCCCGACTATTTCGACAAATCCAACAACCCCGACCCGACCATTTCGACAACTCCAACAACCCCAACTATTTCGACAACAACGGCAACAACCCCGACCATTTCTAGTTCGACAACTCCAACAGTTTCAACTGAAGTAACAACCACTGAACTCTCAAGTGGTTTCAAAATTTCGAATAACGTTGGGGCATTGATGAGTACAGTTTGTTTAGGCTTGTTGTTGAGTCTCAGCAAATGTTCATCTGTACTGTGAGCCGTGATCAAATAGACACAAAAGGTTGAATAATAATTAGACAATCATCATTGTAATCAAATCAATTCATTGATTGATATTCAACTATTTTAAATATAATATAATTTGCTGTTACATATTTAACATTTTTAGGATTAGGGATTGTTAAATTTAGTAATAAATGAACTACAATCTTCCGTACAATTTTTAAAATATTTATTTTACTTCCGAAAACCTAGCCTTGAGATAAGAGGAAAATGTCAGATTTTTCCATTGTCTCATCTTTTTCGGGTTGTCTCAAAAGTAGATATACTGAGGTGGTACAGTTGAGAATGTTCCCTTGCCAGTCTCGTTTCAGTCTCAGGTTAAAGCGAATAAAAATGCATCTTTTCATTATGTCTCACATCATGCACTTATTCCCCAATCTCATCTCATCCTATCCGTTGCGCTAATAGTTTAGTAATGGCGTATTTTGGATGGGATTTGGCTTTTAGGGAGTCGTCAAGTCTTTATTGTGGCGTGGTTGACGAATGAAGACATTCAAATGAAAAACATGAAGACAAGTCAACGTCAAATATACATCACCTGTAAATTATATTAGAAGTTTCCCTTTGGACTTTGGACAGCTTACATAAATAGATAAGGCCTGATGAGGATAAGATAAGGGTACCTGTGAGTGTTGGGGTAAGATGGTACAGTGTGAGGGAGCGTGGAGTGCCGACGACAATGCGGCCGACAGGACGGCTTAATTTCCCCTCTATCCCGGAATGCACTTTCCTTATATCGCCCCAGGTCCAAATTGTGTGAGGAATAATTCGTCATTGACGCAATTGGGGGATTTATTATAATCCTAGACATGTAAAGAATCTCTTCTATTTATTTTACGATTATAATTTATTATAAAAAAATGCTCTTAGGAAAGAATGGTGGCCCTTAAAAGGGCCGTTGGTTTAATAGTAGATCTGTTTGGTTTGGATGAGTGGAGTTTAGGTGCGCGTGCGGTCGCCACGGATTCGAAGTGCAAGTCGGATGTCATGGGGCATGATGGTAACCCGCTTGGCATGGATGGCACACAAGTTGGTGTCCTCGAAGAGTGCAGTAAGGTAAGCCTCGCTTGCCTCCTGCAGAGCGTACACCGTGGAGCTCTGGAACCGCAAGTTGGACTTGAAATCCTGAGCGATTTCCCGAACAAGACGCTGGAAGGGCATCTTCCTGATGAGCAGCTCCGTCGACTTTTGATAGCGACGAATCTCCCGAAGAGCCACAGTGCCAGGACGGTAGCGATGGGGCCTCTTGACACCGGCGGATTTAGGAGCTGCAACCTTGCGGGCAGCTTTCGTCACAATCAACTTCCGCGGCGCCTTCCCTCCCGTCGATTTTCTGGCTGTTTGCTTGGTCCGAGCCATCGTAGATTGTAGCTGGGGCGGCTGCTGGAGATTTCCTGTCCGATTTGCAAGTGAGAGTCAGTTAGAACTGTTAGAAGAGCTGAGGAGACGTTGTCAGTTGCGGATGCAAGTGAGAGCAGAGAGAAGTGAATAAGAAAAACGTGGAAGCGTGTAGGCTCTTTATAGTGAGCGGATGGTTGCTTTGTGGCAGCTAGGCCGCTCCCTCGCCTCAATTATAGCCAATAAGCCAATGGCTCCGCTTCCCTCCATTTCTCCGTCTCTCAAACTACTCAAACATGGATGGCTTCTTCCTAGTCGAGGCTACTCCGCCATTACCTATAAATAAGAGTGGATCTCCATGATTCCACTCATTCACGTCCTTACCCTTCAACTCTAAAGACGTCTTTTTATTCCAGTTCCAGGGACAAGTGACGAGAGCAGAATCGAAGATGGTGTCGTCAAAAGCAACTCCTACTACAACGACAGTGGACAAGAAAGAGGGGATCAAGAAGAAGGGTCGAAAGGCGGGTCCTGGGAAGAAGGCTGCTGCGGGTGGGGGTGGTCCGGAGAAAACAGGGAAGCGAGGACGTGTGGCTGGTGGCCGGAAGAAGTCGAAGCAGTCCTTCTCGACGTACATCTACAAGGTGCTGAAGCAGGTTCACCCCGACACGGGAGTTTCGGCCAAGTCCATGTCCATCATGAACTCCTTCGTCAACGACCTTTTCGAGCGGGTGGCGTCGGAAGCGGCCAGGCTCTGCAAGATTAACAAGAAGCCCACGCTCCAGTCCCGAGAGATCCAGACCGCCGTCCGTCTCATCCTCCCCGGCGAGTTGGCCAAACATGCCGTCTCGGAGGGTACCAAAGCTGTGGCCAAGTACACTGCCTCATCCTCTCACTAAACCTCACCCTTACAAACTTACAACAATCCTCGAACCCAACGGCCCTTTTAAGGGCCACCATTCATTCCCGAGAGCAAAAGCTAGGTACATTTCTCAAAATGCCCCGCCCAACATTTCTAACGTGGTCGTTGTGCCTTGCCTTGGATTTCGATTCGAAATCATAATGCATAATCAAACGTAGACACCACCCCAACACGCCAACACTGAAAATTAAGCATTAATCATATTTATTATTATTCGCGGATTAAGCCAAGCGTTCCGTTTTGCGATATTGCAATTGCCGTATTCAGTCCTAGACGCTGACAGCGTCCCTCTAGTGTAGGCTGTGTTTGAGTAAAACTGGGACGATCTCTTCGTCTAATTCAGTCCAAAAACAACAAGTATCATTGTCTTTCTTAACTCAGCATCAAATATACAAATACATTGTATTGTGTATTGGAAATTGGAATTAAATTCAAAATTCAGAGTTCGTTTCCCTTCTATTTCTACAAATGTTTTATTAGAGTTGGCTAACTAACGTTAATGTCAAAATAAAATCAAGACCGGCAACCGGTCCAAAAATAATAAAAAACAATTGCAAACAATAATAATTCATAACATCAAAAATCACGACTATTCACAAGCTTAATTTTAATTGCTGGACTTCAATTAGAGTTACGATACGATTCTGAACCCGAGGGAATAACAGTGGATTAACAGATTGTAAAATGGGTGACAAGGATAAGGATTTGATTTTTATTATTTTATAATTTCATTATAACCATTGCAATCGCTACTTCGATCGCTTACTGGATTTTTCATTTCATTTTCAACGTGTCTAACAAGGGAACATTCCCAACTGTGCCACCCTGAGATTTTTTAAACTACTCTCATTCGAAAGAGCATGTAAAATAATGAAACTTTAATATAGGAACTATGGGCGTCTAAAATATATTTGACCTGGTAATACTGGTAAAGTTGGTTTGAAGGTCAAGGAGCGCTAACAATTTCACGGTTTTCTATAGTAAACATCCATCTGTTTCGAGTGAAATAGCTCCATATATTAACGATCGTTAATATATGAAATAGCTCGTTCTGACGCAATGTTAATTTGGGGGGTCCTCCAATGGTCCAATGGTAACTCCCTATATCCATCCCGAGTTTTTAGACAAAAATGTAAAAGTCGACTTTCTCTTCCTCCCCTCCTTCTCGCCGCTGCGCTGCTATTAATAATTTTCAACGTAAAACTCACGCTCCTTGTTCTGACCTACAACGCGCACACGCACGCGACTCACACGCACGCAACAAGAGTTCAAAAATAATTTCTTTAACCTCGTTGTCTGATACTATCGATCGTGCGAATCCTTTTCTGCAAGAATCTCACATTTTCCCTGCCATACACAATGAAGTTGTAGACATGGTTGACACTTAATATACATTTCCAACGATGTGTCCCACTGACATGTAAGTTTGCAATTTTTTGAAAAATATGTAACCATTGATATCAGACATCAGAGCCATTTTTTACCAAAAAGAAATTAGGTTAATTAACCGTTGGAGAGTTAAAGCCCGAACGGACGAGTCGCGTTAATGAAACGGTGGTGGTTAACATCATGGGGTAGATTGACCAACCCTATAATTTACTCTATGGCTGGGGAAATCTGCGATTTTTGTGAAATACGTGTCAGACGGCGAATTTAAACGTTTTAGGCGTCTTCATCGTGTAGTTTCACCCTTTTTCGATGTGCGTTTGGAAAAGTTTATTATCATCATTTTTTGCACAGCTTTACATTTACACACTACACGTGTAAAGTCCCGTTTTTAGTTCAAGCGGATTTATCTTGCAGATTAGGGATAGCTGGATCTACGTAAAAGCCGGCAAAAATAGGACATCGCACCTATAAGCGCTTCAGGAGAATAGATTTTTATTATTTTAGATGTCGGTGTGTATTATTGAAAGAAATAAAGTATTATAATGCTTAATGAATGTTAATCAATTGAATGTCTCAAATTCAATAAATATTCGATGTGTAGTTTTACCTCAGTTTAGTCATATGTATAATCTTTCTCTTGCTATTTATTAAACCAACATCATGTTATGTTGAAAGATATGTATTTTTATGTATAATTTTTTAAATTTCAATTTTTGAATTTCTTGGTTTAAACTTAATAATATTTGCAAGCTTTCTCATTCACTCACGACGTTTTGTTGTTATTGAATGTAGATAAATCGTCAGAATTGGACTTGATTGCTTGAACGAATTCCCCAACTATTTTTTCTAGGTAATGAATCGTCCTTCGAAAAGGAATGGATCCCTCTAAGAATCCGAGATGACCTCCTTTTTCAGTGACAATGAGAATAAGCTTTGTTCCAGGAGCCTCGGCTTCCTTGATTGGCAGATCTAAACAATCACGACATTTGTCTAGTAAATTAAACATTGGTTTTTGTTGTACGATGTATTTTGTAGTGTGGGTGACCAATGACTAATTATAACAAAACTCAGTAGCCCTCCATGTAGGTATGCGGAGAAAAGTGGCACATCAAAAGCAGCATCCCATTATAAGCGTCCATATCATTTGCGTCCCTTACAAAAAGCGTCCCTAACAAAAAGCGTCCCTTACAAAAAGCGTCCCTAACAAAAAGCGTCCCCTGAAAAAATGTAAATGTTTTTCTGGATGAAGTCAAATAATATCGGGATTCGGGATTATTGTCTCGATCTTTTCCAACCCTTTTAAGTAAAAGGTACTCCACCATACCAATCAGCTAATTATTGACCAATAGGCTGCGTTCAAAAAATTACTTACTGCATTAGAACAGACTAACTTTTAACTCAAAATAAGAGTAAAATGAAAATATTAAAAACTTACATATTTGACGAAAATATTGACCTGATATATCATATCTACTGCGAATAAGTACACGTTAAAAAAATTAAACAATTATATATTTTATATCTAAACCAGTTCAAAATTATATTAATTAACTATTATATCTTGTGGTTAATTTTCATGCGACGGTTACTTTTGTCGTAATACTTCATCCACAAAAACATTTAAGAACTAGAGTTATTGTTAGGAGTGTGGTTCAGTTTCAGTATCTTTGCTGCTCATATAATTTTAAACGACGGATAATATAGGGGGACGCTTTTTTCCAAGGAACGCTTTATGTTAGGGACGCTTTTTGTAAGGGACGCTTTTTGCAAGGGGGACGCTTTTTGTAAGGGACGCTTTTTGTTAGGGACGCTTTTTGCCAGGGCTCCCGAAAATAATCATATGCCTCACAAAGAAAGCAACCTACTATACTATCCTAAAAATGAACGACTCCTAAATTAATTGTTCTTGTTATTGTGTAAAAATATATACATACTATCCCCAGGCTGCATTGGGTCATCGGCAGCATTAAGTCCAAAGACGGGAATGGAAAATTTATGAATTCCTGGAGTTATTTGTGATGCCGTATAGTATTCTTTAGACGATGGGAACCCGAACTGTGGGGCTGTGAAGCGGTCATCGAATTCCCGTATAGTTGCGGCCGAGAGTATGTCATTGAGATCATAACAATCGCGTTTTTTCAGCATGTCCCAATTTCTATTCAGAGTAAATTTATCATTTCCATTAGAGGAGTACTTACTGCGAATGCAAGGCAATTATTATCTATAGTATAGATAAGTTATTTGAAAATAATTACAGAATCACTGTTTCTTTTAGATTATTGGTCAGGATAGAATTCACAACGTATTTATTGATAAGGGGTCGTTCCAAATTTTTGTTAGCTAGAACAGCGTCCCAACAAATGCTAATAACCATTGCTGCCACAAAAGTATTTTTAGCTTGTTCCGGATAATCAATTATGTAGCGGCTAAGGGTCATTCTAAAACAATAAAATTATTATTAAAGTTTAGGATTTATCAGAGCTATAATAAAATACAAGTGTTTGAAACCCAAAGGAAATATAAATATTTTTATATAAAAATAAACGTAGAGTTTTAATTTTAACGAAATTAACGAAGTAAAATACCCTCCTAGTGATGCTCCGATGGCTAACATCCTAACTCCAGGATATTTATGTTTCAAATAGACGATGATTTCTTGAAGGTCTTCGCTATTTGTGACACAGTATGTTCTTGGCGTGGTTAGAGGCACACCCCCTAGTCCTCTGTTATTGAGAACAACCACAAGGACTCCGACCTTAGCAATCCTCATTACTATTGTTTTTACGTATGATTCGTTTGACCATGATGTCAGTCCTGGTAGTATTAGAACAAGTAACCTGTTGGTGTTTAAAACCAATATCATCAGTCCAGAGAAATAAACTAAATTCGTAATCAATTAAATTCAATTTTAATTATCTGTCTGACAACTACTCGTGCTTTTTGCTATCTTCATGAATCACATTGCTTTCCATGGCTTGGAGAAAATCCAAACCCAGTTGACCTCCATCTTTTAACACGACTATTTCCCTTGTATAAGGTAACCGGTGATTCGGATGAGGTCGAAGGCAATGTTGAATACCGGACTGAAGCCTGCCTCCCCAAGCAAACCAGGGGGGCCAATATCTTGTCTTTAAAGTGGGCACATGATCATCCAAGAACTTCCGCAAAACGTCGTTACTGGTATAGACTTTGGGCTTAAAAAATTACAAACAAACCATGTATTACTGTATATATTACAAGTATCCAGGTGAAATTTTCCAACTCCAACATATTATAAATTAAATATACCATTTTGTCTCCAGTTTTACGTAGATCCCTAAACTGCAATAAAAATCCGCTCGACTAATAGGGACTTTTAGATAAACTCTGAAAACCGAGTATTTATAAAAAAAAATCATCGGCTTGTTCAAATGAATTTGGGACTTTATACGTGTAGTGTGTAAATGTAAGAGCTCTCTTTGCAAAAAATGATGATAATAATTAGAAATGTCGTTAATCCAATTTTGTAAGTAATGTAATTACTCTAATTGTAAAACTGTAAGCTCTACTTCTATATATTCGATAACCCAAAATCTGGACTGGATTCTTAATTTCCGTCAAAGTTCGTTAATACTGTTATTAAGTGAAGCACCCTGCATCTGTGTCTGTGTATGTCAAACTTTGGCAATTTTTTCGAATATTTATTCTACCAGTTCGAAGTTGGGTCGTATTGGTCACACCCCCTGGGTTTTGTCAATCTACCCCATGAAGTTGTTAACCACCACCGTTTCATTAACGCGACGCGTCCGTTCGGGCTTTAATTCTCCAACGGTTAATTAACCTAATTTCTTTTTGGTAAAATGGCTCTGATGTATGAGGGGAGAAGCGATGCATAACAAATACACGAATACACATACACAACTACATACACACACATACACTTTTACACACACACAAGTACAGGTTTCCACGCACACATACACTTTTACACACACACAAGTACAGGTTTCCACGCACACATACACTTTTACACACACACAAGTACAGGTTTCCACGCACACATACACTTTTACCCACACATATGCACTTTTACACATACACAAGTACAGGTTTGCACACACATATACGTGTATGTATATACCCAAGTACGTGGTTGCAGATGCACGAGTACGTGATTGCAGATGCAAGAGTACGTGGTTGCAGATGCACGAGTACGTGATTGCAAATATGCAAGTACGTACTCGTAAATACCCAAGTACAGAAAATTCGCAAATGCTTTTTTACACACACACTCGGACAAAAATACGCAAGTACTAATGCCCCAGTCCGTCCCTATCTTATAAATTCATAACCATTAACCATAGAAAATGTACTCTCCTCCACATGGCGCCATAATAATATTATTTGAAAGTCAAAGTTTCAAGAAATATAAAAAAGTTTACTTTTATTTTTCGGAATAAAAGCGCTTTTATAAATTGCATAGAATGTTTTTAATTGATGCCATATTTTTTATCTAGAATACAAGCTTTATTCAAAATCACAAGATGTACAGCAGGATTTTAATGTATACAGCGAATTGCTTCTAAAAATATGTCATAACCATAACTTGCCGATTGACGAGAAAAATCGATATTTCGTAGCCTAGAATGCTCGTCCACGTCCAAGGAATTTTCGAAGACTGTCGGTGAAGTAATGCTATCACCTTCTGCATTAACCATCATAGGAATATCGTCGATGCTGTTACAAACAAAATGAACGTCATGAAGCTGGGCCTGTAAACAAAATTTAAATATAGTATATGATTTCGTTTAATATTTTCTAGTTCTCAAAAGAATAAAAAAACGTGTTGCGCAACACTGATTTACTTCAGTCAACAGGAGATCCGAATTTGATGGTGGAAGGTTCATAATCATCAACTGAGTTGGGGAGTAATTATTTTCCGATGACAGTGGGTGATTGTTCCATGATGTTCGGAATGTCTCCAAACATTTATTAATACGTGGTAAAAATACCATGTGCAAAATCTGTATATGCTTAGGGTCATCAATGTTCAATATCCCATCATCCTCCAAAGCGGTAAACACATTGTAAATTGTTCCAGTGTATCCAGTAAAAACATCTCGCCAATATCGCTCGATCCTGCATTAAAAATAGGTGTGTATATGTTTTACTTTACAGCGCTTTATATTTTTTTCAGACCTCTGGTTGTGAACTGAGCGACCGCATATATGACTTGATCTTCCGGTCCCCCTTTGTTCAATCATAAACTGAGCAATTAGAACATTCTCTCCTCCTTTGTCCGAGCGTGTACGAGAAGGGATTCCGTATTCTGAGGCTGCCTTGAGAAAAGAGATAACATTCGATTCAGCTGTATTGTCGCCGCTAGCGTCCAAATATACAACCATCCGAGATTTTCCATCGATACAACTTCTTATGATAATGTTCCACCTAAAATTAAGAAAGCGCTTTCTTAAAATTCTTTTAAAGTGCAATTTAAAGTTGTGTCATGTTAATTATTGTAACCTAATCAATTTCATATTGGTATCCAAATGCCACAGTTCGTTAAAATATGATACAAAGTACTGCCTACGGACGATGGCCCTGTTGCTGAGAGTTCGCAAATGGACACCGAGGGGATCCACGTCACGCATAACTTCTCTCACTCGAAGATCCGTAACTCTTATTCCCGACTCGATTAGAAATCCTTTCATCCGTTTGTATCCCGTATTCGGGAAAGACATTAATATTTCAGTCACCCGAATTTTTAATGCTTCTTCTGTGATTTGGGAGAAAGTCGAATTTACCTAAAATTATTAAAAAGAATCAGCAAAAATATGAAATATTTTTAACTCGATTTGAAATTTAAATTTGAATTTTTATATTACACTTAGTCCATTATCTCTCATTCTTCGAAAAACAGTATCGCGCGATACTCCAAAGAGTTTGGATATTTCTGTAACTTTGAATCTTTGCGACAACAAGTATTCTACAATGGGTATCGGCAACGTGATAGTTGGGCGCCCAATTGTAACACAACTCGGAGACGTTGTACTGATTAATTCTATTTCGACAATTCGAATCGCCTCTTCCAATTTCTGCAGTACGGGGTCAATCCATAGTATTTGTGTTTCGCAGTTAAAACTTTCGATTGAAAAATGTAGCGACTGTAACTTTACCATTAACTCTTGGTATTTTTCTACATCGTAAGTTAACGGAAAGCAGTCCCTGATACCACCCAAAACTGCAGTTTCAAAGTCAGCTTGTAAATTCATATTCGAGTATTCTAGATTTGAGTGAAATGAATTTAAAAAAAACATTGTGGCGCCACAAGTTGAATTTTTGGGGTGATTTAATTCCTGACACTTTTAATAAAAATTCAAATGCGCCCAAACCCTTGGGGATTCGCAATTAATAAATCAAAGCTCGTCTTGACATCCGTTTCATTAAAAATTTCGGGAACAAAAATCTCCTCGAAACACGTGTGAACTTCAAACGTGCAATCCTTTTCAACTGTCATCTTTAGTGGTCCTTCCGGGAGTACTGGCCATCCAGTCCAGGCTTCAATTAGCGTTGACATCGTTTCTGTGGATTAAATATACAACCAATTAAAACCATATTTCAGCGCTGAAAATAAAAAAAACAAATGATTTAGTTTACCTTCTGATAAGGATGTTAAATACTCCTTAATATAACCAATTACAGTTACATCGCCTTTGTAAACAATCCTATCCAGAACGAGGCTCTTCGGGTATTTAACATCCTTTGTTCGAGGAAAAACGCTTGATATTAAGTACGAATTCTTCTGAAGAAATGGCAACAGACTTGACATTTCGAGACCTTTTTTTATTGCATCCAAATACGATTTACGGCGCTCTATTACTTGGTGATATAGAATTTGCTCTGTGGCTGCAGTTGCATTTTCTACTGTAACACTGTCGGTGAAGTCACTGGCGAGAGCGAGCTCTTGAACCGCAACAGCGTCTTTGTGTTCAAGGATGGCGCCATCCTGCAGTTTCTTTATCTGAACGACAAATTACTAGTTGATTAGATAAAAATAATATAAAAGATATCCTAATATTACAATTTTTATCGTTACATTTAGGATTGCCAATTGATGATCATGATCAGGTGAATCTGCCACGGTAATAGAAATTGGAGTGTCGCTATCAACATCTTTTCCAGTTAAATATTCGATAACCGCCTCACTCAATCCAACGAATCCAATTCCGCTATTTATTGCTGAGTGGGCAATAAACTTGCCTACAAATTGAAAAATCCCAGTGCGGAGGAGAACGCTATCGGTGGATGGCACCAAATGATCACTTGCACCTTCAAAAAGCGACCGTCCCTCTAATTTGTCTCTCGTCAAGGCTAAAAGCCCAATCCAGAAAAATTCCCGAGTAAGAGCGCCGTAGTCCGTTCCTAAATAACGTCATTAGGGTAGATTTCAATTTTGGCAACTAATTTTTTTTTTGCTTAGCGCTAAGTACAATAGTTTACCTGCTTCACCAATAAATTCAACGCGCAACTCTTTCTCCAACTCTACTTTGGGATACTTGTAGATTCCAAAAAGTCTTTCCAAAAAATTATCACGGGCTATGTAAACAAATTGGAGTCCAGGATTAGAGGCATGCAAACGTGCTCTTAAATCCACCATTGTTGGGACTTCTTCATCGTCAATACTAAATTGCATTGTATTTTGAGGCATTGGGCTGCGAATAGCGCTTAAAGATGACGTACTTGGGGTTGCATCTTCAACCATCGATTCGATGTTTGCAATTACTACCGAAGTTGTTACCGGTTCTTCTATCTCCGTATCCTCAATCTCATCCGTCTCCAACTCCGCCTGCAATTTTTAAATTCATTTTTTTAGTTTTTAATTTAGGCAAAGCGCTTTGCACTTATAAAACTGATTTACAATTAGAGTCAGAGGACGTATAAAGATTGTCGAAATTCTTGAAACTTTAAGATAATTCACATCAGGTACTGGATTGTTTGATGAAACGCGAACCAAAGGTTTTCCGTATCCTCCTGTTCCGACACATCTCATCAATTCAAAATCGACATTCATGAGTTTAGAGTACTCTTCTTGGATTTTTTTTATTAAATCTTCAGAGGTTCCATTGGCGTCTGTGAAAATATTGGAATTAACAATATTTAATAAATATTATTTGCATTTGCAATCCGGAAAAACTAGTAGAATCCAAAATCTAAAGTAGAATTACTTTTGTGACAAAACTACATGTACAATTGTTCTGACAAACCTGCCGTTATCACCCGTTCTCCCAAGTTTTCTTCAGACAAGAATATCCTTTCCGAATTTGAAGGAGTTTTGATATCTTCGGGACCGCCAAGACAGAAAAATTGATTGCTCCAAGTTCTCGGAGGTGCAACAACAGATCGTCGTCCAGCTGAGCGCCCAGCTATTCGAAATCTCTGATTCGTTGGCGTGGAATACGGCTGAAATCGTGTCCTCAATTCAGCCAGCACCGAAGTAGGGGATGGTACCGGAGTAATGTGACTAGCTGCCACGGTTGAGTTCGACAACGAATCACTTATAGTTGGAGGATGTGGGCCTGATGTCCGTCGCCGAATTTCGAGTTGCATTTCGGCTTGAGCCTCTTGAAGCAAAGTCAGTAATCGGTTCGTTGTGGGAGCTGTCATTTTCTGAACTGATTTGGTTGAAAGAGTGATTCGTACGTTATCTACTTTGTTCGTGTGGTATCTACGTTGTTCAATGTTTGATTGGTATAAATAAATTATGAACCGATTAAGTTTTTAAAATTTAAATTAGGAAAGCGCTTTCTTAAAAGCAAAAAAATGAGAAAATATTGAGTTTTTTATCTTTTTGACAAATTCAAATAATAATATTATGGCGCCATAGGGAGGAGAGTATATTTTCTATGATTAATGGTTATGAATATTGAGTAGAGGGACGGACTGGGGCATTAGTACTTGCGTATTTTTGTCCGAGTGTGTGTGTAAAAGAGCATTTGCGTATTTTCTGTACTTGGGTATTAACGAGTACGTACTTGCATATTTGCAATCATGTACTCGTGCATCTGCAATAACGTACTCGTGCATCTGCAATCACGTACTTGGTTATATGCATACACGTATATGTGTGTGCAAGCCTGTACTTGTGTATGTGTAAAAGTGCATGTGTGTGGGTAAAAGTGTATGTGTGTGTGTAAAAGTGTATGTGTGCGTGGAAACCTGTACTTGTATGTGGGTAAAAATGTATGTGTGTGTGTGTGTATTTGTGTATGTGTATTCGTGTATTTGTTATGCATCGCTTCTCCCCTCATAATTATGTGATACATGGATGAAATCTAATTGTCAATACTTATTCAAAAGCGCAAAACATTTGAGGGGGTGGCGGGCACACCCCCTAATATGACAATACACCCCCCTGAAGCATGAGGGGGCGTTGTAAAAAATCAAATTACAAAAATAACGTGTGATACGAAGTTTGAAAGGTATGATCAAGTACATTCGAATGGGATATGAAGTTTGCTTTATTGTTGGGGCAAATTGGGATTTTCAATATTTTATGTTTTATGACTGGCCGATGACTTCTGAAAACTACTCCATACCTTTGAGGGTTTTTAGGTTGAGATTTAAAAAAGTGCCTTACCTCTACCAATTTCGCCTATCTCCGTATTGTAACCATAATCTATAACTAAATCTAGATATTGCTGTAATACCATTTGAAAGCCCTTAGTCATACCCAACGAAGTTTGAATTATGTTACACAAGCCTATTTGTACATTAACTATTTAGTCTGACCCCTCAATCAAGTATGGGGGTGACCACACCCACAAATATGCACAGTCGAATAACCCTTGGCAATACCTTACTATAGTTGTATCGCAAATGGGGATTTCTGTTTGAAAATAATTTTACCCTTGACCTCACCCAATTGACCTTTCACCTGCATAGCCTCAAAACGAAATCGATCTGTCTGAAGGTTCTGAATGAGTTTCAGAAAGCAAAATTTCAAAATTGAGAGTTGTGGACGCTTTATCTGGATGGACAGACAGACTACAATTCATTCGCATAATGTATTTACGGTACATGCTAATTAATTACTTGCATATTTAATGGATAGGGGTTATTATAATCAGCTTCTTGCTAACTGATCAGTGATTTT
Source organism: Desoria tigrina (assembly GCA_906901685.1). NCBI lineage: Eukaryota > Metazoa > Arthropoda > Collembola > Entomobryomorpha > Isotomidae > Desoria > Desoria tigrina. Next base: position 1,035,841 of record CAJQTU010000065.1, read on the forward strand.
ACGGCAAACTGGGCTGATATTTATTATGCGGGGCTAACTTTGGGGAAAGACTTGATGGGCTAACTCATTGAAATCCAAAAACTACAAATGTAGCTAGGTTGCCACTTGACGTTCGGTTGGAGGTTGCTAGACGTAGGGTTAAAGATCATAAATGAAAAA